>JAYKKI010000044.1:6440000-6832500 GCA_039881145.1 Druceiella hillmani | reverse complement strand
AAAAAAACTGCGTTCCATGTCTCTCTGACATACTCTGATTTTATTGCACTTCTCGTTACTGTAGATACACGTTAGACAGCCATATGTTAGAGTTAATAGTATGCAAGATTCAAATACTTTGCTTTTGATATTTAGCGGCAACTTGTTCCAAGAGAGTATTATGCGCCTGTTAAATACTTCTATATTTCTAGTATTTTGAAACGAGATTTGCTTACCCAATTAAATATATCCTTCGACTTACTGTGGCGGGTTGGTGTTTACTTTAATATATTTTTGGCATTTGTTTGACATAACTTGTTTTGGATGTGTTTAGTTCCAAACCTGATAAAGCTGGTTTAGCACAGTTTAGAGATATTTCGGGTTTTCAGAAATTACGATGACGTCATCAGCGAATCACAAGTGGCTTAGATATTTTTCTTTGACATATATACCTAAATTTGCGCAATATAAATTCTTTAGTATATTTTCTAGGACCGCAATAAATATCTTAGTGAAAACGGGTCACCTTGTTTGACTCTTCTGCATATATTTATTTCAGATTCAATTTTATCAACCTTTACTCTGCTTGTGCTGTAGCTATGGAGGTTTTTTAAGATATTTATGCAGATCTTTGGCACAATCTGGTGTGATAAAGCTTCCCATATGCTATTATGCGATATATAGTCGAATGCTTTCATACAGCCTACGAAGTAAAAATATAGCCGTTTTCTAAACTCTATATATTTTTCTGTAATCTGTTCTAGTGATTCATTCTGTGTAGTAGGTCCATTGTTGAGTACCCTTTCCTAAACCCAGCTTGGTATATAGGCTGATCTTTCTATATGAACGGAGTAATTGTTTTTTTCCAATACCGATGCGAACCATTTATACACGGTAGGCAAGAGGCTTATTGATCTATAGTTCGCAACATCCTTAGGATCTTTTTATAAAGTAGGTTTATTCTGGATTCAGTCCGTCGTATGGGCATTTTGTTTTGTTGCAGAATTTGTTAGTTTCGTAATCAGTGTAACCAATAAGGATTTGTCTGATTTAATTGCTTGTTTTGTAATACTATAGGGATTATAACTCATCATTTTTAAAATTGTTCTTGATATTTCTTTTTCCTTAAAGTGTGGTATGTTTGAGTTATTTTCAATATTATCACTCTGTACTTTTAGTGGTGGTTAACATTTATTAGTGGTTGAATTATCATCCTATAGTTTTATATAAAAGTCAGTTGCAATGTTAACGATAACTGATCTAGTTTGTATTTTCTTCGTATTAGAATGCGACTGTAATTGTTTACTATAGTATTTACCGCTATTTAATTGTGTAGCTACTTTCTTCAGATTTCCCATATATATTTCAGTGTAAATACATTTCGTTAGTGAAACATTTATTTACGTCATTTATTACTATTTTCGTAATAATTAATTTCATTATTTAGTAAATAACGTTGCGGCTTTCTAAAGGCGATTTAAATAAAAAAATAGAAGAGGTTTTTAAATATTTTAGTGATTGTGTTATGTAATCGTATAACAAATTTTCATTAAAGTAATTTAAAAATATCGATATGTATAAATATGTTTGTATAAATATGTGTATATGTATAAATTTCTCTATATATAGATTTTCGCCGGCCGGTTGTAAAATGTTGTCTACACACGATGCTATTTCTTGTTGTTAATAAGATACTAGGACCATATCTCCAAATATTTGCCGATCTTTCTTTAAATGCCTTGGCGTTTGCCAATTTTGAAATAGAAAATGATAAATGACACAAATGGTAATAGATATAAGCATTATGTAAATAACACTATTGATAAGCTTAAGAAAATACCACAAGGGTTAGGGAAATATCGATATAAATGATGTACGAAAAGTAATTTAATTTCATTGCAGTGAAAAAGGGAAGAGATAGTTCATAATAATAAAAATTAAAGGAATATTAGCATATACTATGCTAAAATGCTTTTATATAACGGGAAATCTGATATATCGTTTGAATTAATGTTTTGTTTATAATAAATTACGCCATTAAACACCATAATATTATTCTTGAGATTTATTTCCATTAAAAATTTAATTCAATGATATAAAATAATTACTATATTCAGACAAAATCTTATATCGGCAATGAACTGGGTAGTTCAGTGCCGTCTGGGTAGTTCAATGCCGATATAAAATTTTTGCTACAGTACCAGTAGTACAATCAATAAAAAATATTCAATCCCTTGAATAAATTACAACATCAAAATCAATAATTGCCACGTGATTATATAAAGTACATACATACTACCAACAAACTTATTATCTGTAAAATAGCTCGAAAAATTCTCTAAAGTGGAGAAATGCTCAGAATTCTAGGGCTATCCCTAACCTTTAGATGCTCATTAAATGCTTATTCAGATTATCCACGATAAACTTCTAGACTCATGACAGAGTGTCACGTTGACAAAACTATCTTACATCCTGAGGTACTTGATGAGCATTCAGACGTTCAGAGTCTATCTACTTGTACATCCAGGGGTACCGATACATGTGATCAACCTCTAGAAAGTTCAGATTTCTCGAAATGAGATTATTCCTTGAATTTTTCACTTATATATTGTATTTGTCCCAAGAGGGCAGTGAATGCAGATTCGTTTGAAAAATGTGACATAACTAGTTATTCCACCTGCGCTGTTCCGGAAAAATCTATATCTGAAAACCAAGAAGAAAGTTTTGTACTCTTTGTATGCAAAAAAATGCATTTGGTATAGAAAATTGATACTTACAAGTACAAGCACAGAAAATACTAAAATATAAAAAATAAGGTACGAACGGAAAAAATCATATGCCAGAAGTTAATAAAGTTTGCGGGCATGCTTTCTATGGTCTAGATATTATTTTAAAAAGACAGACGATAAACTCTGTCAGATCAGAACGAAGCAATGTGTAACTGAAACATTGCACTCGAGGCAGCAGTTTACAGTTTGTAGAGAGATGTTATATTTTGTAAGAATAAATAAATTGATTTCCTCTATATTATTACCCATTTCCCTTCCTATTTTGATAAATTTTGGACTGTTGAATGAATTTAATGGAAGCTGTTATTCAAAATTGTTTATTTTCTTATTCAAGATATTCATTTTAATAATTGTTAATTGCAATAAAGTTGGTTTTCAAAAAATATATGATGTTCAAATTGTATATTATTTTAACTGATTCCTAGAATTTATCTAATATTTATCTGAACTCTAGAATTTATAAACATTTCATGCAGTGTCTACGAGCAATATGTAATAGATAAATTAAAGAATGATACAGTATTTTATACATTACCAAGACGAATCCGTATGATATAGAATAAATAGTTGTTTTATGAAATATCTCAAATATTAATTTACCGTTCATTTGTGTGTACATACGTATTTACCTCTCTGCCAATATTCTAGTTGTTATATGTCTTTGTATATACAAATATATACTTACTTATTCAACTACCTATGAACTAATGTTTCATCACTTCATGAATTTATTTTCTTCATTGCGACATATATTGTATTATGTTTGTACTTATTGACCTACACATTTACTTTGTTATTTTTTTCTTTACATCGAGACAATTTAAATGTGTCCAAATCTGACGAGTTTACACCTTATCGGTAAAAAAATTCCTCCTCCTAGCTCCAACATTATACCCTGATTTTGATAAAACGTAGTTTTATGTTGCCTTTAGTAATGTCAAAAATTTAGAGACTTTATTATTAGATTCTCATTAGATCTATATCATCCACACCAAATCACAGCACGTGTTCTGTTCATTGTTGGTATACCTTCAATTGCCGTGATCCAATTTTAATCAATTTTGTCTTATATGAAGCTGTCGTATGTATTCGAATGCAAAAGGGGGCTTTTAAAATTGATCGGTTACTGCCGGTGACATGAGATAACATACGCAAAAAAGACTATCTATTTGAGAATCTTTTCCTTTTTTGAAACAAGTAAAAACAGATTTTACCTAATTATATACGAGCACATAAAAACAAAATTTTTAACTAAATTTTACCTTGTGGTTAAAAATAATTCATGTATTAAAGGTAAACTTACATTTAAAAATAAATGTTAGTCTTGGTAATTTTCAACCATATACTTTTTACATATCGATTTTTATATTCTTTAATAATTATTGCAATTTAATTATCTAAGATCACGGGAGTGCACATCTATTTATCTAAATAAAACAGACGTATGGACGTGTTGTACTGTTTACATGAATCACTTCGAATGACTTTTGACGCACATTTATCTCAAAACCTATTTATATACGGACGCAAATACTTATTAAAATAAATAAAAGTTAACTTTCATAAATTCACAATATCCAAAAATTACTCGTCCCGTATCTAACTCATTGACTAATAGATCATCAAGCTTTTACATCACTTCCAATACATGTAGAAACTCAAAATTTGGTTTATGGCGAGAGCTTTCAATGATTGATTTGGAATAGATGTAGTTTTTAGCAGTTATTAAGTTAGTTGTACAGTACATAAATTAATTGGTTTTCTAGAGAGTTCAGAAAATCTAAAGAACGAAACAAAATTGACAAAACTGAAAAATAGTTACACCAATTTTATAAAATTATTTTTGCATTTATTTTATTTTCTGTATGTAACAGGTATATTTTATTTTCCAAATGCATGGTAGAAGAGAAAATAGTACTATAAGCTACCAGATAATCTAAAGAAAGTCACAATTAAATAAGAAAATGTGTTGATATGCTAATTAATGCCACGTTTCATTTACTTTTTCAATATAAAATCCAAAATAGGGCAATATTATTTATGATATTCTTGTAATTTGAACAAAATTTGTATAAAAAATTATTAAAAACTATATTCTCTCTTTAACTCTTGATATGAAAGTTTTCCTAAAGAATATTCTCATTTTCAATAATAAATATGTTCTTAAAATATCATGAAAAATTTCTAAAAAATAAACGATTTTTTTATAGTCTGAATATTTTTTATTTTACATCTTTTCAGGCGTCTAATATTAAAGTAAGAAGATAAGAGTATTAGTTTCTGTAAGACTGAACGACTAGGCAAGTATAATTCATTTGCAAATATTTCTATAAAATTTATTTTTAGTTGACGATCACCAAATTTCTTTTTTTCAGTGTCTTAATGGTTGTAGACAACGCGTTGAGACGTCAGGAGTGTGAGCCTCTTGGAGCAGTATGACATCTAACTTGATGCCGGCGGCAGTTCTTGTTAGGCATCCATCTTAAATCTTCCATGTTAAGAATGCAGATATGGACTAAGAGTTCTATATTTTTTATCAACTGGCGTTGAAAAATGAACTTGGTCGACGCTGGAAAGCGCCGCTTACTTCTTTTGAGCGTAGCGAGACATTTGTATTTTTGTGTAGTTCGAACCGTACGATTCTCTTTGAAAATAGTAAGATTGCCCATCTTGTTGCATTTCAGCACAAACCACAGTTGTCACGTATAAAGTATCGGCGAGTATCGACGGGTATATGCATGACAGTAACAGATTGAAACGCCGATACAAAACAAGCCTTATTCAAAGTTTATTTGACTTGTATCGGAATGTGATGAAATATAACGTCATCGAGTATTTACTATTAAGAATTTTTTTATATATACTTTAATTATATTAGGTAAGAATATTATATTGCCTGAAATATGACTACTAAATTTGTTGTTACCATGATGGGAAACGCTTCAGCTTATTTCCTATGATATTTTTATATCTCTTTTATCAGATGTGAATAGAACTATGTAAGTCGGCAACTATCAGTGAATTTTATTTAATGATCAATAATAATAATTTTGAAAAAATAATAATGGTCTTTTAAAAAAATTCTCAGGACAGATGTTGCAATAACAAGTATGCCGGGTTAGAAATAACTACGAGTTACTAGAGAAACATATTAGTTGCAAATTTGTATTTTTTTGCAAAGAAATAAATGACAACAGAGATGATGTGAAGGTATAATTTACCTATTAGAAAAATTTTATATTACTGTCCTTAAATTTTACAGAAGATCTGATCAAGGCGAAAGGAAGAAAAACGTATGGTGAAAATTAACGCGGTTCCCTTTATGGGTAATTTGCGAAGACATTGTAATTATTTAAAAACACTAATACAATAATATTAAATGTAAAATGCTTGAAAATTATTTCACAACACATTCCAAATAAATTGGAAACCATTTGCATATCTGTCGAAGTTTTCTTCGGTTAAAAATTTTGTAATATGTGTTTTGATTTACTAAACTCTTTTACGTTATTCAATTACATTTCTAGGTTTTCTTCATAGCAATATTTACTTTTTTTAAAGTATTATTATACATTTTTTACATTGAGTACAAAACGTATAATAGTCGAAAAATTGTGTTAATTGTTTTTTTCAAAACAATTTTAAAATTTACTTCGAAAATATCTTTGAAAAACTCAAATTCATTAAATTTTGATTAAAAGTCAAAAGTAAATATAAAATTTTGTGAAAACTTTTAAACGTCGTAATACTTAGAAATATTTGGTAATGAAAAAAGTAAAATGTTTAATTTTATCTCTAAAGATCATTTGAAAAACAAACATAACGAAAACGTGGATTATGATTTTTATCAATGGCAATTATCATTTGTGGAAGATCATTCTTCGTTATCTTTTGTCCATTATGTAATGTCATAAATTGTATCATATGAGCCACAAAAATGTATAAATATGTAAATGTATAAAAAATGTATAATGTGTCTGACTAAGACACATGCTACAAAACTGTAGCTCTGTTATAATGTAACTGTATTGTGTTTCGTTATTGGCATTCAAATAATGCGGGTTATAAGTGTGCCTAAACATACATTTTTATTATTTGGATGAGAAACATTACACCATGTTTCTCATTCGAGTATTAAACATTTTACCTTTACGCAAAACGTTATCCATAATACCTACCATACAAAAAAACTGTTATCCATAATACCTAACATATTCCTATTTGCTTTACGTAAGACAAGTGAAAAAATATCTGTTTTCCTATTATAAGTTAATTCAATCGATTTAATCATGTCGCATATAAGTAACGTATTTTTCAACTTGCAGTAACTCGTTTAAATATTCAATGAATATATATCTCGAATTAAAAAAGAAACCTTTAAGGAAATAATATTTTCATACAGAATATTAACAATCCACATTTTCACAAAAAGAAAGATAATATATATGTAACATTACAGACTGACGGTCACAACTTCTCCGTTGATTTTTTCAAGATTTGAATGGACGTTTATTACTACAAACAAATGTGTGGCACAATTGAAAAACGCATGCAGCAACTAAATTTAATACTTAAGATAACAGTTTTCAGAATATAAAATCCACTATAAAATTTTATAATTGATTTCTTTTTTCCAATTAATTTCCGTGGCCTACTGTGCGTCGTTTCATTCGATAGAACCAATGACAAAAGTTGTGGGCCCACTCTTTCTAAGATATCTCTTCGACAGTGTTTTCAAAGGCAGTAACCGCTTCTTCGAAATCTGAAAATCGTATTCCTCACAATTTATCTTTTATGTTTTGGACTACCCAGAAATTGCATATTACAAAGTCGTAACTATATGGTAATTTTTACATCTGACATAGTAAATATTGGTTCGTTCGTCTTACTGAATGTAAGGTCTTACTAAGAGAGATTTCCTATCGATTTTTTTTTCAAAATAAAGAGCAAATAATTGTCGGTACATCAACTTGTTCTTTAATTTTCTAGAACGATCATCACAATCAAATCCCTCCTTATCAAGAAATACTGAACATCATTTTTCAGAAATTTATTCTTTCTTCACTTTTTAAGGCAACTATTCAGAAGAAAATGTCCACTGCCTAGACTATATCTCAATTTCGGACCTGTAAAAATACATTTGGCTTTCGCCACTCAATGTGATATCAAATACAGCATTTGAATGAACACCGTGAAATTTTTTGCAGTGTTCTAACTAATCAAGACAAATTTTGGGTTTCACTATCCGTGTGAGATTCTTATTAGTTTGGGCTAAATAATCTAGGCACTTGTCATTTGATATACCAATGATTTGGACGGAAGCAAAAGATCATGTAAATAGTTATTCTTGTTTAACTAAAATAGAAGGCATCAAAACCAAGTCCCAATTCACTGTTAAGTACCCAAACTTGTCATCGGTCACCAGTCTAAGCCTACAGTGTTGAATTGTCTGTGTTTAATCGTCAAATTACCTGTGCCAAATTGCCTATGCCAAAGACTAAATCTACTAAGAATCAGTTCCTAGTCAAAACTTCTGAATCTACTTCCAAAAACCACTTCCAAAAAAAAAAACCACACTTATTGACACAATGTGATCTAGACGATTAAATAGGTGATTTAAATTTTTCGAAAAAGAGGCTGTCTTTTTGGTCTAGATTAAACGGCCGGCATTTACTTTCCCCCAATATAATTGGTGTATCAAATGAAATTTCTAAAGAAACGAATCTACTAAGTTTTTAATATGATTCAAATGACTGACAGTTGTTTATTGACTCCTCAAAAACTACTTTGAAACAGTGTTGCTCTATATAAGAGAAATAAAATATGAAAAAAAGCTACGAAAATATGTAATTCCTTTTCGAACATTTTTAATAAAGTAAACGCTCCTGAAACATTTCTGGAAATTTTTAGTCATTGCTCTTCTGCTTGGACTATAGCTCGATAATACAAAATGTTGCTATGTAATTTCATAATGAAGCAGTATAAATGGAAAATAAACACTACAAAAAGAAAACATGGTACAAATGTAAATTTCTTACACTTAGACATAAGAATGTTAAAAATGAACCATTACTGAACCTTGAAGACATACTTTTGCCATCTTTCCATATAAAACTTGGGCTCATAAATTTTTTTTGGAAAAGCTGTGGGTAACAATGATAGTGGGTGTTAATATCAGAAAGAGAAATTCCCTAAAATCAGCGACGCAAAAATTAAATAGGGGATATTTGTTGGTCAACAAATACGGGATCTAATGAAGGAACTAGGAGTGAAACTGGATGATCACGAAAAGTCTACCTGGAAATGTGTTGTTAATGTCATCAACATTTTTTCAGGAAATCGAAGGACAGTAAATTTAAAAAAAATTAATGAATGAACTTACAATCTCACACAAAGCTTTGGGGTGTAAAGTGAGCTTGAAAATACATATCCTCTTACATATCGATTTCTTTCCCGAAAACGTGGATGCTGTATGTGACGCACAAGGTGAGAGATTTCATCAGGTGATTACCTCAACGGAGAAGAGTTATCAAGGGTAATGGAGTCCAGAAATTTTAGCTGATTACTGCTAACACACACGAAAATTATAAATAATAAGATTTCATAATTTACATTTTAAATATCTATTTTGATGTCAGATGGAAACCTGCTATATAATTTTTTTTATTGTAAACTCATGTTGAGTGACTATGGTATTACTCAAATTTGATTTAAGTTTTCCAGTAACGAACTAAGTTTAAAATTTTTAGACCAGCGTAACTAATTGAGGAAGAGTTTCTTAACTAACGTATATAGATGTGCATTTTTCATAGAGGTAATCATGGAATTACGACTTTTTTCAAATTAATATAACTAAATTGATGAGACAGGAAAATAGAATGAATACCTTATTACTGTAGATTCTATGCGTGATTCAACATATATTTCAAAGGGACAAACGTACGTGATTATATTATTAAGACATAATAAAACATTTTTATTACGAATTTACACCAAACATTGAGAAAAAAACTTAAACGTATGTTTCTTTCTAACAATGTAACAATTTACAATATTTCTTAAAATCGCAAAGCATTTTCGACTACGTACCGCTACATGTATGAACATTTGAACTATTTTTACTCGTACAAATAATTGTTCTGATTAAATTGCCTGAAAGTATAAACACATTTCTTTAATACGAGTGTAAGACTTTTCATACGAATATTAAGTATGTGTATAGCGATATTAAACTTTAAAATATTATACAACTGAAAAAAGTATCGTTATTTTTTCTTTACTTACAGCTTCCTTAATATCAGAGGTTTCCAAAATATATTACTGTGTAGCATACTTGCCGATTTTTTTCAGTAGACAATCTTCTAGCTTAATATTGAATCTTCTTAAACATAATAACATAAAGTGTGTTTGGCACAGCTTATAAAGTACTATCCATTTCAATAGGAATTTTTTATCAAGAAATGACAGTTCTGAAACAAACAAAATATGTTTATATTACATTGAAACCTTTATTTAAATATTAATAACAAAATGTTTTTGACTATGTTAACAATCTATGTAATGTTAATTTATTAACTTAATTATATTATGCTCATTTTTCTTCTCAAAATTCAGAAAACAAATGAACATTGTTTATTTCCAATACCGTAATGTTTAATAATTAGAACAAGTCCTTGCGATAATTCGCTTTAAACATGTTTGGACCATTTTTCCTGTGCGTTTACTTACGATACCTTGCTGCTGCTACGAAAACTTGTAAAAACCTGAATGACATGAACATAGCACACACTAAAGTAGACACATACACAATTTTAAGAAATATCCAAAAAAAGTAATTTAATGAAACCTCTATAGTACACACAATCCGTAATTAGTCCACTTTGGGAATAATTTCTTCAAATTATAAATTAAATTTATTACAAGACGGCTGCAATGCACGCTAATAACGAATGCTTTCCTGAATCAGTTTTCAAGTGGTTATTACAATATGTAATATATAAAAATAGAAGTAGTTTAATGTTAATAGTAAGCTAACTTTGACCTGCTAAAGTGGCTTACTTTGAGTGCTAAAGCACTTCTGATTGCTTTCAGTACCATAAATATATGTGTGTATACACACACACATGTACGCACACACGTACGCACACGCGCCTGCTCGCACACACACACATATATACACTTACACACAAACATGTGAGTGTGTGTGTGCGTGTGTGTGTAAGTGTGTAAACTACTAAGCAAAAATAGTTAAAGCAATTCTTATAGTGGTATTATGGAACCATTTTTACAGTTTATGTAAACGTTATGTAATAATGAGTGTCCCCTTTGTTCATACTTTTTCTTATTTCAAGGATATCAAAATTTGATTGAATTTCTTTACAATTTTGCATTCTATTGTATCGGTATTTTCAATTTTTTTCAACGTTTTCGTTCTTACTTAGTTTTGTTGTTCAATAAAATAGAAATTGTATGGAGCTGCATATTTTATACGAGAGCTAATGCATTATGCGATTGCTTAGATTTACTTGAGGTAAGAGCAGACATTGTAAAGTATATTCTATAAATTTGAACCGATTATGGAGCATGGTCTTGTTAGGAGGATGGAAACACATATATGTAGAGGTAATTTTATATAACTAGTTATCAGCTCATTTATTGAATTAATGGAGTTTGTAAAGAATGTATAGCAGAGAATGGTGTAAACAAAAAAATGAAGTAAAAAACCTGTACGATCAATAAAAAATAAAGGTGGTCTACTGAAAACTTCTAAGAGAGAAAAATAAAGTCGAACAAATCTGATCAGCAAAACCACCTAGAACAAAGAATTATCAAACTTTGAGTGTGTAGTCTTATATCGCGACACGCGTGTATGGCTGCAGTCAATATTGTTAAAAAATACCACGACATATTTCAAAATTATCAAACTTTGAGTATGTCGTCCCCGTGGTATTTTAGTTGATGGTCTTTAAGAGAGCGACGCACCGCTGGGACTTCTGGGATTCCTGGCCACTTGTCGTACGGGGCTGGACTAGTATTCTAATTGGCTTTGAGATATTGCTTTCTAAGCAGTGAGTGCAATTTTGTCAATTGTACACGTCAAGGTACGTAAATAAATAAAAATCATCGAGAGTAAATTGTATAACTGTGGCCTTCTACAGGTAATTACATCCAGATGTAAATCGTAATATTAAGTCGAGTATATGTTTATCCAACACCCAGTCGTAGTCAGCAATCTACAGCCAGCAGCAACTAGAAGTAAACTTGAAACACTAAGTCGAATATATGTTTGCCGGGAATAGTTTCCAATATATTTGGCTTAAGCTATCATCGTTACAGACACCAAGGTTTCAGTCTTGATAATGCATCACATGATATCAGATCTACTTCATTTTCCTGTGGTGCTCTTCACAAAGAAAATATTTTGAGTAGAGTACGGTTTATTAACTTTTTATTTGTTTTATTTATTCTTCCAAAAGTATTCCTACTTACGGTTTTTAATAATAAACCAAATTATTATGTTGCTGATATAAATAAAACTAGCACTTACTAGAATTAATAGCACAGAAATCAACGAATGGCAACTTGGCGGTTCTGTCTATCATAGATTATATATTATTTGAGCAGTTTTTTCAGATATAACAACATGATTAACTCATTCTCGGCCACCCTGCCAATTTTGGAACACTTGATTTTCCAGGATAAATAAAACATCCATTGCTAATTCTTGGCATTTGTTTATATAATCAAGTAACTACCAATACAATTTTTAATACCACATTTGATTACATCATCATGGTACCTAAACATTTCTTGCTTTAACCTACGCATGAGAAATATCGGGGTAATCGTTTATGTTATTAAAAAAATAAGAAGGTAAATTAATACTTTAATATATTTCCTGAAACTTATGCTAACTGTATAAAAATGTACAAAGATCCAAATAGTGGTGCGTTAATTTGAGTATAACGTCTACAAGTAAAGAAAAGCACTGTTTTAGCCCTAGGAACAACTTTCAAAGGTTACAGCAAATCATTAATATGACTGCAAAAGATATTGATGTTGACTTTAGGTACGATTTAACCATCGTTCCACCATGGCGTAGCGTTCTTACTTTGAAGAAGAAGATTTCGAAAACCAAGTGGCACCATTAAGCTTGCGAAAAGACATCCCTAAAAATATCGAATTATCTGTTCTCAATGTAAGTACTCTTTTAGATTAAAAAAACCGTAGCGTTGATGAGCTATTGATGGCTTAAAAGGCGTGATCTAATGTTTAAGTATGAAAACGTTTAAAAACGAATGTTTTAGTATGAAAATTAGTGGCTGGTTTTGCTTCATGCCGCAAAGCATCGAAACCCCACTATGGTTAAAATGTACCCAAATTATATAACTACTTATATTTAAACTGACGATGGATTATTGTATGAAACTCGTATGAAGCAGGAATTGGAAGACTTGACAACAGTTCAATTTGTTTAAGTCTTTTTGAACAGAAAGTACACACAATTATTACCGAGATTAGTAACTTGTATGCAGGTCAATATAACAGGTATAATTTTTGTGTTGCGATTGTAGAACTAAACATTTTTCTTGAGGTAGTAATATTTTCTGAATATCATAAATCTCTATGAGAAAATATATATTGGTTTTTAAATGATAATATTGTTGTCCAAATGGCATCAAACGTTTTTGATCTTCAAAAACAGATTCAGGGAAATTAAGGAGAATGTACATCTTGCAGATAATAAATACGCTACGAATACTGTTATGGCGAATGGCGTGTAAATAGTAGATCGCCATAAGAAAAATTAAAATTCTCAAAATTTCAATCTGATAGAATATATTAAATATAGTTTAACATCATCAGTAAACACACGTTATACGAACAAACCAAATGTCTCCATTCACTTTAGTACAAATATGGGATCTAATCCTTCTCAACGAATTACTAACGCAACCTTAAATTGCGAGCGGTGCTGCAAGTGATAACCTGCAAGCGGTGATAAGATGGAGTACATAAGTGTATTTGCACTAGACTTGAGGGCGGAGACTTGTAACAAAAGAGGTGGCTATATGGCCTCAATTAGAAATAAGTAGAAGAGGATTTCATGTCCTACTGATCTGGTGATCAGTGTAGGAGGACCAGAAGAATTTTCGTTCCTTTAAAATATTCAAGTGAATCTCGGCGTTGAGAAGTTTCATCGGGCGGTTAATTCCATACTAGGCATAACGAGTATTAATCGACTTACTGATAGATAATCACAAAGTTACTGAATTATCAACAATAAAAGATCCTGGGCCTAGTTATTCGGAATTTCGAAATAATCCTAATTTCTAGATTAATAATACATTTTAATAGTATTTCCTAAAAGCAATTCATATAATCAATATATATATATATATATATATATATATATATATATATATATATATATATATACAGAAATATGTAATGATGCAAGTTGACATAAATAATTTCACCTGTCTAATCTACGGCGCTTTCTCAATGTATTATTTACAAATGGAGTAATTGATTGAATATGACAATATAGCGCAATAATGACAATAGATTGTTATATATAAAGGTTTAACAAATAACCTATATATTATTCATACACGTGATTCTGTGTATCAAATAGATTTGAAGTGTTTATCTAAAAAAACATTGAAATAACAATTTTTCAGAAACGGTTGAGATTTTTAGAAAGCTCCTTAACATTTTTCTAATAAGATATATTATTCAGTTTCGTCGTGCATATATATATGGATCTATTTACAACTTGCTACCTCTCAGAATCTTTCCATTAATTTTTTCAATGGCAGATTACATCTTAGAAATAAAATAAATACTTATTTGATTTTAACGTTTTGAAGAATACAATGTCTATTGCTTTTTCTACAACAACTGTTTTATGTTAACGGAATCCATAAAATGAGAAAACTCCAAGAATTTTGTGAAAAATCTCCATCTTTTGTTTGTTCTCCAGAACTAGATTGCTGATCGATGATCGAGGGAGATCGAAGAGTCGCGAAAATAATTTTCGCGACTCTTTCACATTGGTTATGACAGATGTAAAATTCCAACAGAAATTGCTTTCGATCCTTCATTTTTTTAAACTTGTCGGTGATTGTGCTGACAACCCGTCGTTCTTGTGATGCGCGTTATATTCTTGTCTGTTATGCACGAATCCAAAATCACAGATTATTTTACGTGCCAGAACACGCATGAAAATTCGGCAGTGTCCATCAGTCATCGGTATTGATTATATCAATGCTCCAGTGTACATTCACGTTGACCAAAACAGTGTCGCGGGGGTGCTCCCGTTCTTGGCATTTTTCTCCACATAATTGACGGCTTCATAAGTGCGATTATAGACTTGCTTAATCGTTATGATTTATTATTACCTAGTGTTATGTTCCTCGTGAATCGCCGTGTTTTTCTTCTACTTTCTTCATTATTTTTTATACTAAACTTTGGAGCCTTTAGTCTATATGAACAGTTCCTTATAAAAATAACAGTGGAAATTTTATTTAAAAAAAGAGATGGCGATTGAAAATAGTTTTGAATACTTTATCAAATAAAGATCACACTACCATTGAACTATATTTTTTTTAATAAATCTGCCAAACGGAACAAGATTTAAAGATATATATCCAGGTACTAATTATAATTTAAATGAACTCAGTTCTATCTTGGAATTGTTTAACCCTGAATATATTTTGTAATTCATATATTTCAATGGGACAGAACAAATTTTTGGAGATATTCCTAACAGGGTGCATCAGACTTGCAAACTACGGAATCTCTTTTTAATTTTTTTAAGGAGCCTGTCTTCCTCAGTAACCAATATGTATATAATAGAAAAGAAAAGAACAATTATTTACATAAAATATATTTAAAATTTACCACGCTTTTGAAACGGACTAATAAATATTATACATATATTCTCTTTGCTCCATAGATATTTATAATTCGACACATATTTGTAACCCCATATGTATAGCTTTGGAAATTTGTTATTTTAAATTCTTTATAGCTATAAAAATATTTGTAAGATGGACAACAAAAAAACGTAGGGCGCAAGTTTGACTAAATCACTGCAATTTTATTGCACCGCAAATGATATTACCTGTTTTACGAGTTTTCTCAATATCAGCTACTCTGCACTCTTTAATATCATTAATTGCATGCGCCCCACGTTTATCAGTTTAAATCTTACAAGTATTTTCATAGCTATTAAGAATTGGTAGTCACAAATTTCCAAGACAATATGTATTGGTTATAAATCCGTATCGGGTTATAATCGTTTATGGGTAAGGAGAAATTATTTTTAAATGTTTTGTCCGTTTTTTAGTGTTTTGTGCGTGAAAATGCTTCAACTTTCTTGCTCAACGGAAGGTTACTTTAAAATCGTTTGCAGAGTTTGTACCGGAAAAAGAAACAAACACACAGACAATATATAAAACGTAGTGATATTACAATCACAAAATACTTGGATTTCATAGTGACACAAAATTCGCCGTGGTCGTAGGTTAGGTTAGTCGCGTGAGTATTCACTTTTATGCCATACAGACAGACAAGAATGTAAGTAATATTGCATTGTCATTACGTACATGCACGTATATTGAATTTTCATTAAGTTTTCAGCTATGTTTAAACATTTCAAATCTCTAGCTCAAAGGGAAGTTAATTCAAAACCGTTTCCAAAATGTGTACCGGATAAGTAAACGGTCAAGACAG
Source organism: Druceiella hillmani (assembly GCA_039881145.1). Classification (NCBI taxonomy): domain Eukaryota; kingdom Metazoa; phylum Arthropoda; class Insecta; order Lepidoptera; family Hepialidae; genus Druceiella; species Druceiella hillmani. Next base: position 6,815,992 of record JAYKKI010000044.1, on the reverse strand, counting down.
CGAGCTAATAAAAACTGGATAAAGTAGAAAAAGAATTCCTTAAAATGGTTGAAAGTAATGTTTGTGATTACTGTACAAGAGTTTCTATGCATAGCTAGCAGAAGACAGTGAAATCGGATCGCAAACTGGATTGGTAACATACAATTTATTTAGAAAATCAATATTTTCGAAAGGACTAAGTTCTAAGACAGAAAAGTATTTAATTTAATTTTGAATAATAAAATACCTAGGTTTTAATCGCGTCTTGTCAAAACTTATCAAATACATAGTTCAATTAATAATTGATAATATATTTCACTTTGTCCTTACCGACATTTTGTGTTATATCAACAGCACGGTGTAAGCCTCGATGCGTATTTCTTGCTATATGTTTTTTTAGCCCTTGAAGTGTTATAATTATTGAGAATAAATAAAAAATATTTTAACACTTTGACGTTTGGTAAAATAAATCTTTACAACTTTAGTAAAATATGTCATTTAACTCAATATTCTTTGGAACTAAGTGTAAAAAGCTTGTCAGTTTATGAGCAACCTGATTTTAATATAACCTTCAATTTATTTTTTCTTATACGTAATGTCCGAGTACGGGATTTGCACTTAAAACTGAAATTTAAAAAAAAAGATGCGATTAAAACATTTTAGGTTATATTAAATAGACATTTTGTAATACATTGGTATAAGATTGTCTGTGGTGACTATCTTATTTTATGGAAATATCTACAAAAATTTGTCCTTCCTTGTTTTCACAAAGTATCTTGATTACAGTTATCACCAATGACCTTGTATTCAATCGATACATTATACCCATATAAAACTATAGGATTATGGTCCGAAATAGTATGTAAAATTAATGAATCAACGCAATCTCGAATATAAAATAGATAACCGTATTAAAAATGAGACAAATTACCCTCATTTTCGAGAATCATTTTTAAAATTTGCCAATGACATGTCCATATTATAAAACGTCATTGACTTCAGCTAGTAATAGTGTGGAAACAACATTTCTTTTTTAAGTACATGCAAATAATATTTTATTTCATTTTTTTACAATATTCATTTGTTACATATTTCGAATTTTCTATAATTAATTGTTCTTATCACACTTGGACTATATCAGTAAGTGTGGTTAACTAAACTCTGTTATTTTAAGATAACTCCGCCATTATGTAGCGAAAATTAGTGAATCCGACTTTCCTTATAGCAAAATACCATTCATGTATATGTCGTACTTCCTTACCTATAATATAAACATTAAAATTTTATACTTACCGCTATGTTTTTTTGTTACGTGCTCCCTTGACTCATTCGTCTATATTTGCTATACCATATTTTATTGTGCGTGTAAATTTTCAAAGCATAGGTACGCTCAACAGATGAAGCCAAATATTTCGATTCATTTTATGGCGGTACAATGTATCTATTTTACGCATAATTTTCTTAATTGTAACAATATTTCTCTATTTATATTTGTGCCATTTGGTGTATACCCTTTTTAACATTGCATGCTATGTGCATTATGTAATTTCAGTTATGGAACTCGTATTAAACGTAACGAGAATTTATTTTTTTATGCGTGTTGCGAATTCTTTATTATTATCGAAAAAAGTAATATTTAGTTTAAAAAACGAAATCACTACTTTAAATATTTTACTCCAAACTGAAGGCATTGCAATGTGGCTAATACCAAAATCGGAAAGGGAAAAAATTTTCTTTTGAACAATTATAACAATATTCCACTCTTCGACCAGTTTGTATGCTGAAAAGCGACGGTATCATGATGAGATGAAATTGTTTAGAATGTTTGCTATTATTTTTTAATTGCATTTATTAACATTTTGAATTTGCATGTAATTTAAATTTTGACGATGAACGGAACGAGTTAATCGGTTTATCGATTTGGAATGAGTTCCGCCGTAATTATGTTGTGTTGTAATATTCCTGACAAAATGTTATAAAGTAAAGAATCGCATCCAAATATTACAAATATTATATGAGACACGCAATTGTCTTGGATTTGTTATATTTATATAAACGAGAGTAGCTATATCACTTTTAATGAGATGAGGCTTAACTTTTATGAAATGTTAAGATTAGTTTTTACACTTGGTCGACTTTGTCATTTAACTATAAAATTCACTATTCTTTACAACGTATATATTGATGTAGTATCGAAGTATGGCTATATATATATATATATATATATATATATGTATATACCGACATTTTGTAAAATATAATAAATATCAGACCTGGTTGGATAGGAAGTAATATTTTTAGATGGCTAACCATTCGATCCCATTGAAATATATGAATTTAGTATATTTACGGTTAAACAATTCCAAGGTAGAACTGAGTTAATTTAAATGATAATTAGTACCTGGAGGATTTATTTCAGAAATAATCAATATTGTTTGGTAACATTGACCACAAGAAATATTGTACTACGTTTGCTTAAAATATTATATATCTAGCCATCGATAGTATCACTCCGACTCGATATAATACTCCATAAAAAAACATGCATTTATATCATCTATATGTAGTCGATAGACCCAGTCGATCAATTTCTGTTCCGATATCGCCATGAAATACCTTCCATTTATAACATATATACCTTTAAATCTTGCTTTGTTTGGCAGATTTATTAAAAACAATTTAGTTGAATGGTAGTGTGTTCTTTATTTGATAAAGTATTCAATACCATTTTCAATCGCCACGTCTTTTTTTAAATCTAATTTCCACTTTTGTTTGTATGAAAGGAAGTGTTGGCATAATTTACATATCAAACATTCAACCGTCACTAATATCCCTAATTATTTGGACTAGGTAATTGACTCGAAGTCGGCCAGTACATATGACCTATTTTGACTTTAATTGAATTTATAATGCTACTAAATTTGTTGTCAATTATTTTCAGACCCAAAAACGACCGGACCAGAAATTTTAAATTACAGCGTCAATAAAAGCTGAAGTCGAATCAACTTTCGATACATCCTCATGTCTTTACTTACTCTTGATATTATATGAGTAGGGTATTTATTTATATATAGAAACTTATGTCCAATTTAGAGATTGAATCAAAGCGTTAGAATTAGTTAAGTATCATAAGACTAAAGGCTCCAAAATTTAGTATAAAAAATAATTAAAAAAAAATTAGAAGAAAAACACGGCGATTTACGAGGAATATAACACTTGGTAATAATAAATCATAACGAGTAAGCAAGTCTATAATTGCACTTATGAAACCGTCAATTATGTGGCGAAAAATGCCAAGAACGGGAGCACCCCCGCGACACTGTTTTGGTCAACGTGAATGTACGCTGGAGCTCTGATAAAATCAATACCGTTGACTGATGGACACTGCCGAATTTTCGTGCATATTCTGGCACGTAAAATGATCTGTGATTTTGGATTCGAGCATAAGACAAGAACATGACGCGCTACACAAGAATGGCGGGTTATCAGCACAATCACCGACAAGTTTGAAAAAATGAAGGATCGAAAGCAATTTCTGCTGGAATTACATCTGTCATGACCAATATGAAAGAGTCGCAAAATAACTTTTGCGACTCTTCAATCTTCTTCGATCATCGGTCAGCAACCGAGTTTTGGAGAACAAACAGAAGATGGAGATTTTTCACAAAGGACTTAGAGTTATCTCATTTTATTGATTACGCTATATCCGTAAAAGAGAAAGTGAAACAACGCAAAATATATGCACGATGAATAAAGGCGTATTCTCCCTACTACCCCCTCCTACTTCTCTGAGGTAGAATACAACTTAATTTTAATGAGTTATTAAGAATATTGTACATTCTATATCTTGCAACGACAAAAACCTGAACGTACGTGGAATAACAACGTACTTCATCACGTAAAATATGCCAGTACCTGGAACGAGTGTGCCTTGAAAATCAATGGACCAATATATAACAGTTGTTGTAGAAGAAGCAATAGACATTCTATTCTCCAAAACGTTAAAATCAAATAATTATTTATTTTCTTTCTAAGATGTTATCCGCCATTGAAAAAATGAAAGGAGAAAGTTAAGTTGTGAGAAAGAAAAGTTGTGAGTATATATGCACGAAGAAACTGAGTAATATATAAAACTGATTTAAAAAATGTTAAGGAGCTTTCAGAAAATCTCAACCGTTTCTGAAAAATATAGCTATCAAAGTTATATATCATTGAATTTTATTTTACGAAAACACTTCAAATATATTTGATGCATATATATATATATATATATATATATATATATATATATATATATATATACACACACATACATAGTGACGATTTATATCAGTTTTTACTTAGTAATCTATGCTAAATATCTCATGGTTGTCTGGTGAACTACAGTAAATGAAAGTCATCAAAAGTTTTAAATTTGAATAATTTGTGTATAATTTCGATGTAACGATAACGATATTTTACGGTACATAAATTACGACGGTAACGATATATTATTGCACAAGTTATACATAAATTATGGAACAGAAGTAGGGCAAAGTGGGAAGTTTAGGGTGCGCAGAAATTTAATATTATGAAAATGAGACATATAATTTTAGTCTCTAGTTACTTTTCCTTCGTCATTATACTCAACGAAGTATATCATATTAGTCCACTATATTCATGTATGAAGTCCAAAACGATAGTTTTTTACAGAAGTTCACCAAAATAAAACAAATATTTGTGGGAATTTAATAGTCCATGTTATTTTAAATTTCACTTTTTTGAGCTGGCTGCTAAATTATTTCGATATGTTAAGCAAGAAATTATGACGTAAAGGGTTATGAAAAACAATTATAAATAAGTGAGTTTCAGTATGCTATTCATAAATATATATTGAATACTGAAAATATAAGCAACAATGAAGTGTTTTAATTTACACATTAATAAATAATTTTTCAATGTTAATAATGCGCCGCTCTACGAAAAAAATAGGTGATCTTCAAAATTCGAGGGGAATCGCATATAAAAAAGGTAAAATGTATGTAAATATTTCGTTTTATTTTATTTGATACTATTGGTGTGTATATCAGGCTGAAAAATGTCACAAATACGATCATTTGATGATCATTCGTTTGTTTTAATTTATATTCATTTAATACTAAAATATAGTCAGATATTTATTTTTTTCTAAACATTGTTGTGATACCAATTTTAAATTACGAAGCACATTTGTGTTGGTTTTTCATACTGTTATATTTCCATAATTTGGAATTCCTCTAAGAAATATTTTAAACTTGAGAGTGAAATTTTAAAACGTGTGAACTCTGCCTGGTTCAAATATTTAAATAGTAAAGAACTTAATGATAAAGAACTTAAAGAAAGGAGAAAGAACTTAAAAAATGAGCTAAAGAACTTAAAGAAAGTAGAAATAATACTACATCACGTCGTTTCATTTAATTGTGCATAATGAATTTCTACAAAATTAACGCCAAATATATTCAATATTTAAAGACAGAAGTAAAATTAGTGGTCTGAATTATTGGTTACATAAGCTTGCAAAATTGATGTGTAGTGGTTTCTACTAATAAACCGTTACACATTTGCACTTGTGCTCTATAGAGAAATATGTGTAATGAAAACATAGATATTGACCTAAAGCGAAAAAAACGCTCTTGTTTATGTCTTCATGTTTTTCTGCCTTTTTGCCTAAACACAAAAAGCTTTTTTAAAAACCAATTCATGAAAAGGCTCATAAGTCTCATAATAGAACATTTGTACATCAAAAACACAATTGTTGCATCTTAAATATAACAAAAGGGTACTTTTCTTTCTATTTTTGGGATTTATGGTTTGTAATAGCTTATTTATAAATATACACTAAATTAATTACACGTAGATTTTTAATGCATAAACATGAATTTTATTAAAATAATATCTATTTACATATCGTCACTATGTTCAAGCGACAGCGACCTTTAAAACATAACAGATTTTTTGCGGAAGCTTTTCGCATAAACCAAAAAGATCCCACAATAGATAAAACAAATTGGCCACCGCAAATGGCACGAAATTCAGAGCTCGCTCGCATCAAATCGTCCCTAACTGTTTTGCCGTCAAATCGAGTGACAAAGATATGGCTTATTACTTGCACGAGTCTAAGACATATTTATCTAAATGATAGATTTCAACCGTCGACCCTATTCCTAATCTTTACCCTTTGTAGGCTCGAGACGTAGTCAAAACTTCCATCAAATGACTTTATTTGGAAATTTTAGCTCTCTCACTGCCTCGCGAGATTTCTGCAAACGTTCATAAAGTTTTTGATGAAAATTATATTGTATATATGTTATATATATACATATATATATATATATATATATATATATATATATATATATATATATATATATATCGTGCGTACGTGTTTGTATTAAAAAACATAGAGTTACACCTATAAACAATACAAGGTCGTTTACCGTCGATAGTAAAGCAATTAAAAGTAACTTGAATTACTCTTGAATATTTCTCAAAATTCATTTTTTACACTTTGATCAAAACTGACGTTTTACATGTGCAAAGGTTCCACATACAACACTATATTTATAAACAGACTAATATATACTACTTAGCTGCCTCGTACAAATAATTCGCAAGTCCCGAATGTTATATGAGATTGTCAATAGATGGCGCTGTTTCGAAAAATTGCTATCGGGCACGTTACTTAAAAAGATTGTCGATAAATGGCGCTTAAACACCTCTAAGAAATAATATATAGAGAACTTAAAAATTTAAAAAGTTGATTAGAAAATTAATTTTCAATTGTTAATTTATTTTTCGAAGTTACCGAATGTTAGTTGAAATGATTAACAATAGATGACGGTGTTTAAAATAATTACTATCAAGCTCGTTAGTTAAATAAATTGTTAATAGATGATCCTTAAATACCTTAAAGAAATAATATATAGAGGATTAAAAAAATTTAAAAAATAATTAAAAAATTAATTTTATATTGTTTATGTATAGCGGAGAACATACGCTTTAAAATTATGTCATTAATCATTAAATTTGATAAACAATTAAGGGAGATACGGCGTTGCCACAAAAAAAAACACTGAGAAATAATATAAATAATCATTACCTAGATGTCACACGGAACACGGTCTGATGATTTTAAATACCGAACATAAAACTATTTCTGTCATGATAAAAGTGACGAGATGGTATTATTCTTGATTATGCGAGATTTTCATTTATTATTGGGTGGGCTATTGTAATAGCAATTTTGCATTATTATCTTTTTAAAAGAAACGGTTTTTAAAAAATAGTAATGTCTTTTAAGTTCTATTATAGAAAGTTCATAGTCTTAGCAAATTGTTTGCCTAGTAAAAGGAGATAGTAATGTAGTCTTAAGCACTTCGTGTTTCGAAGATTCGCCTGACAATGTTTTTTACAATCATTTAAATATAATGGCATAATTTGTATGCATTAATAGAAAAATTATATAAACAGCAAAATCTCAGTGTCATGACAAAATATAACTGTGAATAATGATAATTTTTTTATGTGAACTTGGGTAACATATGCTCAAATTATCTTATATTTATTGAAAACGATGGTACGAAAGAATGTCAAAAAGTAAGAAAACATTTTTAAAATAATTTTTCATAATTTACGTAATATGTAATTATTTTTTTATCGGTTAGAAAGTTAATATTTAAAACTAATAAATAATAGAACTAATAAATATACCAAAAAAATAATAAATATATCAAATTTTTAGATCGACCTAAGCATTACGCTCAGAACAAGATGAAACCCATGAAAAATTTCCTTTGTTTAAAAAATATTGTTTAAAAAAAAAAAATAAAACAAGATGGTATCGATCAAACAGACGAAAGAAAGTGGGTCTGGGGCAGGTGAGACATTCGCATCTATATAATCATTTTCATAAGTAAATTTTGAATTCACGGAAGATAAATTCAGTAGCACAATAGATATTAATTCTCTATTCATCACAGACGTTGAATTGTATACAATTTTCTAGTAGTGAATGCACTGCCATCTCTTGGTATTTTATCGTTTTTTTTTCGTTTTGATACCTAGTATTAGCTTTCATTTCTCCTAATACTATCGTTCTCTTTATCCACTTTGAAAAATCTTCTTGTACAAAATATTTTCTTGTCTTTATTTTCTTCCTTTTTAATATGTTTTATTTTCTTTTTAGGAGATGGTTATATGAATATGGTTACATAAAGATGCTATACAATATTTTGGACACTAACGAAGTTATTTTTGTCATAAATTTTGCTTAACATGTTTTCTGTGGCTATTTTTTTATCTTTATTAAAATTACGTTTTAAATTATGATAACTTGCGTAATCAAAGGATAGATTTTTTCAAAAATTCTTTTACGCTATGGGAAATTCTTTTACACTATGGAAATGCAGAATGTATTGATGTAGTGTTAAAGAATTAGCCATTATTATTAATTATACTTTGACAATATTGTATATATAAGACTACTCAAAATTTGCTCGCATATATTCGCTATTACGTTAGAAAAAAAATACACATTGTCACTATCGGTTAAATATAATATTTAACTGTATCATATTCAGGTAATAATATCAAACATGACATTAAAAATTCGATCTATCGTATAGTTTATGGATAGTGCCAATATTAGCTATTATATTCTAAAGGATTTATCACCCTCTAAAATTAATTTGAAGTTATAATAAAAGAGTACGATAGTGAATATAAGTCTAGTTGGGCCCAATTTGAATTTTCTTACTTTTGTACGGTTATGTTTCTTGCACGAGAGGATAGATCCAGATGTTATTCGAATTATGTAGCAATCAAAGAATTTCTTCGGACTTTTTTGGGTTTAATATATCATTTACGATTATTAAATTCATCTGTTGGGCAATATAGGATGGTACAATATTGTGTGCGAGTTACACGAGTGAAAGAGAAAGAAACAAATAGATATGAAAGTGGTCAATGACGTAGAATAATTGTTTTGGTGATGTGACGTGAATTTTTAGAGCCCCATAGTGAAATGAGGAGCCCATATAATTTCGTTTTATCTGTCCGTCGTTGGTCGGTGTCGTCAATTATATCATCACCGTTCCTAAAGTTTAAGGCCTATACTTGGAATTTTGCAAGTCTATGTCTTACATTTGGATCTCAGTTAATAAGTAAAATGTTATTATTATTTATTATTAAAGCCTTTAAATTTCTCGCAAATAGCTAAGTTTACAAAATCGATTTTTTACACAATTGTGGATATTATGTACATATATATATATATATATATATATATATATATATATATATATATATATATATAATGTAGTTTTAGTATGCGTTATTTATATATTTGCAAGAACCCCTTTACAGGTAAAGGCCTCCTCCAAAGATAACCAATCGTCTCTAGATTGGGCTAAACTAACCAGTTTGAGCCTGCTATCCCTGTAAAATTTTCGTCCCATCTAGTATGAGGTCTTCCCCTCTTCTTTTTCCCTTGAGGGCCCCTTCTATTTTGTTACTTTTTTTGTCCACCTCTGGTCTTGAAAGTGTGCTACATTTCTAGCCCACTTCCATTTTGCTTTGTAAGCTTGTACTAGTGCGTCAATTGTGTTGGTAGTTCGTCTAATTTTATAGTGTCTGTGCTTGATTTCGTGTAATGCTTCGTTTAGTTTAGTTAGACGTTCATGTGTTGCTAGGGATCTGACATTGTATATAAGTATGTAGAATTTGTTTAGATGGTTAACTTGAATCTTTCGAGGATTTTGGTCGTAATTTTCCACGGGGACCTGCCGTCTTGGAAGATATTGTTTATGTATTGCTGGTATCTTTTTCTTGATTTTATTGTAGGAGGGGAGCGGTAATTGGTAAATTTTCTTGTTTTGATTGCTCTGTTTACTCCGAAAGTTATTAGAGTTTTTCGTTGTGAGCTTGACGTAGTATGATATCCTTTGTATTATTGATGTTTGTGTCTTATTTTTCTTCTTTACTTGGGCATTTTTTTCATCTTGGATTGGGGTGGTTGCTTTCAAGTGACGAAGAAAGCATTCTTTTGTTATTGTTTGCAGTGTTTTTGTTTATTATCACTATTTTGTCGTATTTCATTATTGCAGTATTTCCTTTTTCTTTTTCTTCGAGTACTTGTTTTTGCAGTTCCTTCCTTTTTTTCAGGACATAGGATGGATAATCTTCTTTTAAATAGTATGGGGTGTCTTTCAGTGACCCTCTTTATTTGTAGATGTATATTTCTAATCTAAGGTTGAAAAAGACACAAGAATTGGTCGAGGTTTTTCTCCTTGAATATCTCTACAATCCAGCATAATAGAGAGGTAACGTTCAGTAGAAAATATTAAGATTTTTTCCAAGTTTGGGTATGAAGTTCTTTTTCCTCCAAACCAAAGAAGACGACGTTTCTTGTTCTTGCTTGTTTTTACAAGAAATATAGTTTTTTTTCTTGATTGTCTACTTTCAGGACATCAAATTTTTCTTCCCAAAAATTGAACTTTTCATCTAATATTTTATTTATGTTTTGAGTCACTTGGTCTGTCATCTTTTCTTAATTTTTTGGACAGTTATTTTTTGTTCATCGAGTTCCTTTTGAATATTTCGAAAATTTTTCTCAAAACTTCTTCCATTCTTACTTTTTTGTTGACTAGCGATCAATCGTATTTCTGTTTTTATATCGGTAGTCACCTCTTGTGGAGTTTACTAGTATTATTTGACGAAGCGTGAGAGATTCAAAGTCTCGGTGCCTGCGCGGTAGCCGAGTTGTTGTTTGATAATAATACTCGCAGATATCGTTAAATGGCGTTAGTTTTCTAATTTCACTGCACAATGCTTAATCGACACATCTCGCCACTTTTTTAACATCCGATTTACTCTTCCTTAGTTGTTTGTTGAAATGTTCACAAAAAGATTCGCAAAATAATTTTTATTCACTCTCGATAATTTTCACGATTTTTTGTTAATCCCTGAGTAATTAGCGAGTTCTAATAGTTTACCCTGCAGAGAGGATGTAATTGCACACAATTTTGGTGAATTTTGCAACGAATTTGGAACACGAATGGTTAGCTAGCGTTTACAGGCAGAGGGACCGTGTGTGCACCGCTCACAGTTGTCAGTTATTGATCATGATAAGCAATGAGGTCTATTTACTAATATTATTGGAGCATTCAAACCCGCTCACATATATTAGCTGCTGGGTCAAAAGAGATACATGACGAGGCAATCTGTCGACAAATCTCGCTTATCGAGGTAGTAAGTGATATTGACGACAAAGGGGGGTGTAAGAGGGGTTGTGCTTATTATTTTGATACGACTAGTTACGAAGAGTGTTGCCCATGAGCGTCATTATAGATTAAGATCATAACATTACTGGAACTATAAAGGTTTTGGTAAAACTATATATCAAAATAGAAAAGTGTTTGTTGATTTGTTAGCAAAAATTACTAATTAGAGTATTAGTAAATTTTTATGTGCAATTTTTGCAGTATGAGAGCTTATAGATTCGAGATTAGCATAGGTTGCATAGTGCATATGCTCAACAACTTTTAAGATATAGTTAATAATTATAACGTAGTCATAAAAAAGTTGCTGACCAAGAGCGTTTTCAAGACGAACGCTGGTAAAATGATTGTAAATCACACGGCAGAGAAAACCAACATAGCCTTTCCTTGTATGTGGGGAATTTTGAATACGAAATTATTGTTATGATCACTATCACTATACGAAGTAACATTCTTTAACACGTGTGAATAAAAGTCTTCGTATACTACCTATACATTTGCAGAACACGTAAATACACTAAAACAATCAGTCTAAATTAAATGATCATATCATATAAATTCAATGAACATATTAATCACTCTGTCATAAAATACCATCATAATAATTATAATGTATTAGTGTATGCAAATACGCTCAATTACATACAAGACACAATGAATAAATTAATTTTTCTAAAGAAGATGTGTGCGTCTTAATTAAAGAGATCCACTCGCTCGGCTACTTTCTCCTTCGTGTATATTCGAACCGCCGTCGAATACACACGAGGCGCGTTATGCCGCGTGACGCGCCTCGTGTGTATTCGACGGCGGTTTGAATATTCTTCCGGACCGCAAAACAATAGTCGTCCCTATGATGTATTGGATTGATTACAAGGGCAGACGGCCTTTGACGGCGTGGCCCACCGTGGAGCCTGGGTTCTATTTCGGGCCGCTCGTCGAGTGAGGCTGTACTGGTGTTCTGGTTGGTTGTAAGATGGTTGATTGCTCTCTTAGTAACGACTCCGCCATATGTATTAATTGTATACATTAAAGTACATAAATAAATAAATAATACAACGTTTGCCCGATGGATGTTCCTCTCGTTCGGAAGAACGCCGTTCCGGTCGAGTATACCCGAAGCATGTCGATGCTCGGCTTACCATTGAGTACAAACGAAACGCTTCACGCTCGTGATGCGATGCGAACTCGCAAAATATTTTCCAATAAAAAAAAAATTGACAAAGTGGGCCAAAAATATTTTCATTTTAGAAAGCGCGTGGGACAAAAGTGGCCATGTTTAAGTCGATGTATTAATATCCATTAAGACAAGTATCTTAGCCATTCTAAGTATCTTCGATGGATAAAAAATGACCCTTCACACTTTGCAATTTGGATCGTAAGTTTAAGACGAAACCAAAAACTTTTCAAAAGCATGTAAATGTAGAAATGGCCATTTTAATTAATTTCAAGCGATGTATTGCGTATGTAGAGGGAAGAGAGGGGCGTTGGAGGGAGAAATGTACAAGGGCATGGCAATATTTTTTTTTATTAAAATAAAACCGGTGAAAAAAATAATTGAATAGTGTACCTGTACGAAGCTTTCCTCAGGAAACTTATTCAACGTGGTGCATACAGAAATATTTTAGACGCTATTTTGTTCACCCTGTAATGTGCTTATGCGAAGCCGGGACCAAAGCAGTAAAATTGACGCACATGGTTATGAATGTGATGACGGCGTTAAGAAAGACTAATCAGGTAAGACTTCCTATTCTTTTTGTGGTCGACATTTAATAAAGGCACTCGCCTTTGTATATGTGCGTGCTCTAATAGGTCGCCACATAATCGATTCAATGATGTCAGCAAAAATATTCTTATGTACTTTTTAAAACATCTTTGAAAATTTTCGCAAAACAGTAAAGTTAGTACTTTACAGGCTTATAGTAATTCAATATATACTATTTTAAACTCAAGCTCCGCATATACGCACTGACATTATAAAGACAGTTGTAAACTTGTGCCATCGTCTATAGAATTAAGCGTATTTTATTAAAAACATTACTGTAAAAAACCCTTTTCTTCTTCAAATAATTAGCCTTAAAAAGTAATGAGATAACGAGAATTTAGATGTTGCAGAAATTAGGTAAAGCCATGATGGATAAGTCAGTTAGATATAACATTGAGTAAAATTTTATTAAATATCATATCTACCACAACTCATATATTTATTGTTTTAACAACTGGTTATGTAAGAGAAAACTGTAACAGTTTTACAAATATTTTGATATGATAAAGTGATAAAGAGACAAAAATTTAAAACGGCTAAATTGTTGAATTTATATTCTATTGCACGTATAGTTTATGCGTTTAAAACATGAGATTTCATTCCAATTTTTTTCTCAATATTTAAGTGGCCGTCGCTACTAATTTTTCGAATTCTATTTTTGGGCGTTAATTGAGGTAATCATTTTAGTTTCCTGTATGCAGGACATGAGATTTGTTTAGCACAGCGTAAGGCGTCCACAGAATATCGAATTGGAGGGTTTAATTTCATTCTTTTTTTATTTTATCTCAAACAACGTTGGGAATTTTTGGAGATATGACTAAATTTAATATTTTATGACAAATTTATGCGAAATTTTTAAAGTTACAAGCGTGTAGCCTCACGCGTGTAACACCTGAGATTTTAGATAAAATCGTAAGTTGTCCACGTGGTTGCGAAGGAGTCGATGGTTTTCTCACTACTTTATTTTTAGATATAATTTATTTTTTGAGGCTCGTCGCTCTAAATATGACAGAATGAACGTTATATAATTAAAGGAAGCGTTCTTAGTCATCTGTAAAGATGAATCTTAAATAATTACATAACTATTCCAATGTACAATCGACAATTCATGGCAAGGCAGATTTAAAACATTACAGACACATCCTCCGTATAAGATGAATCGGAAATTTATAAAGTAGACTTGTCGAATAGAGAATGTCGCAAAAATAATATCAATGAAGATTTTATGAAATTTCTTAAACATTTTTGTAATAAGAATACATATGAAATTGTTACACAAAATAAAGAATTAAGAAATCTTTTAAGTAAAACTTATAGATTAAATTTCCGCAAAAAAGTTTCATAGATTATTAAGTATACTGAACCACGTGAGTGTCTGACGACGAGCAATACCACATCATACAATAAACCTAGGAACTCTTTCTTATACATAAGGAAATAAAGCGCATGATACCAGAATTAAGAAGACAATATTATTTCGAAAATATGTGTAAAAAGGTACAGAACTTTGTTAATAAATGTCAGACATGTAATGTAGCTAAATATATACGACAGCTCACGAAAGTATTATTACAGGTTATGAAAAATATAGATAAAAATAAATATGACTCTAAGAGTAGAACTAAAACTAGGTCCAATAAACAACAATTATAAATAGGAGATGAAATATACGTTAAGGCGTATAAACGAAGCAAACATTTAATTCATGGGTAGGCCCTCATAAAGTAAAACAGGTTTTAAATTAAAACGTCGTCGAATACCAAAATGCCCTTGGCAAGAGAAAAATTCATTTAACCGAAATAAAAATTTCAAGTTGCGTATCGTCGCAAAAATCAGACGAGTCTTTGTGATCTTAGTCAAATGAAGGAATCTTTGTCATAAATTTATATAATATAATAAATAAAACAACTATATTATACAGTATACAATTTAATAAAAATCGGTAATAAAAGTAAAAGCAAATGTTTAATTAGACGAGTAATGAAAATAATAAAATGACTTTACCAATGGTTTGGGTTCTATTTTAAAAAAAATATATAGCTGGTAGATAATAAAATAATAAGACAATTCACACTTCTTAAATAATCCTTGTAATAAATGTTTCTCTAATCTATCACAAAACCATAGTAACCTTTGCATATACTTGTATTATTTATAATATTATTTGAAAATAAATAAGATATTATTTGAATTCCATATCTTCAGTTAAGTGAAGGATACAAATTCGCACTAAATGACTCTTTACATCTCTCAATTTTAAAAGATTTTTTCTTAAAATTTTCACAAATAAAAACAAAATTATTTTACCAGAAACTTTGATATCCTCATTTCTAAAATTTGACCACATATTTATAGTTTTAAATTCATATTACTAAAACAAAATGACGAACTAATTTTTTATTAAAAATTACTAACCAAACAAGTAGCATCCACAGACGGATAGATATATATTATTAAGTCGTCTTGTATTATTAATTGTAATTATCAAACTATTAAATAAAGTCTGTTTTAAAAGCAAATTCATCTTCTCGTCTCGTCAAATTTCCTAACTCGCACGCGTGTACAGAACAAAAGCTGCCCGTGCGCAAAAAATGTATAAAAATAGGCGCGCATGTAAAAAGCGTATGCGTTTGTCGCGCTATTTTTCAATGTTTGCGCAATTTTAGGAATTGCATACACAAAAATCCATTTCTTAACAGGTAGATAAACTCTGAATAGTAATAAAAACTTATGATTTTTAATTGATAAAAACTTTAAATAAAAACTAACGATTTTTTAAATTTGTGTCACTTATTAAACAATCGTTTGTCAGATGATGACTTCATAGAAAATATTTGGAGTGTTTTGTTTTAATAGAGACGCACTGTATAGAGGAAATAATTCTGATACGGATTATCTTGATATATTTCCCGACATATTTTCTCGAATGAGATAACTTTCAAGTTTGGCTTATTTATATATTTGTTTTAATAAATGGGGCTGACATTTAACAATGAAACCATTGGCAGTCAGCAGTTTATTATTGCATTGTATTATGTAATTTATCTTATGATATGTTCAACAACTTTAAAATTCTTATAAAGTAGTAAAGTTTATTTTAATAATTACAAATGATTTATATTTGTAATTCTTACTAACGAGTAAAGTATAAATGAAATTGTTATTTGGGAATGTAATTAAAACGTGCGTAAAAATTAAATCAAATTAATAAAATGATGGAAATATTGTATTTCATTTGTCTATCATGTTTGTTGTTTGTTACAAAATAGCACTTACGAGGGTATTTATATACACCATATATTTAAATAATATAAATTCAAGTTCAAAAAGCCTATGTTGATGTACATGTACATGTAATATTATTTGTAAATTAGAAATCTGTACCAAAAAACTATGAGAGACGTGACATAACATTTTATAGAAGATATTTCAAATTAAAAAATATTTGTATCTTTGTTTTCAAATTTAAATCATTGTACGTATAAACTTTAACGGCGGCCAACAAAAACTGACGTAGACCATTTTGTGCCACTAAGTGCGTCCTCAACACGTTTGCGGATGGAATTCCAATTTCAGTCACCTTCATGCGACCTTCGTTAATTACGGATGAGTTTAAATTTATAGCCAGCAAATATTCAAACTGGGATACTGATTATTATCATGATGTTAATAAATAATTCTATATCGCAATGCCGCGAGCATTTCGTAAAATGTAGTCCTTGAGTTCTAATTAATTTAGATATGTGCTTCCCAAAATTTCTGTTGTTACCATAAAGTTGAACAGAGAATTTAGGACGCTCTACAAATACTTATTTTCCCTCATGTCGTATTATTTAATTTATTTATTAGTCACTATTGAAAATGAAATTATTTTTTTAGTTAATTAATAAAAGGAATCCACCGTAATTAAGAAAATTGTCAACTTGTACATTCACGCATATTATAGTTTAAATACACATACTGTAAAACTTTAGAAGAAGTTTCAAAAGTTCCCCTATTTTGATTCTTTGTCACTTATCTGTAGTTTCCTTGACAATACTGATCTATCATATCTCTAGAATTTTCGGAATTAGTTAAATTTATGACTTTCATTAGCCTACTGCAGCCTGTCAAAATGCTGATTTAATTGGTATAGAAAAAATATTTTTTTCAGATTTCTCTCGAAAGTATAAAACTAGAATATCCCATAATTTTTGACCTCGGTTTCGTTATTAACGAGATATTATTTATTTTTTAATCATAATATATTTTTTATGATTTTATAGATCATAGTTTAAAAATAATAAATATATTTAAATTTTCATTATTACTAACTAACTTCATTATTAAAACTAAGAAAAACCGGGTTGTATTTTATCACTTTGACGATACCGCGCTTTGTCCGGTGTGCGTACGCTGCTAGACGCTTAACATTTATTTGGGGCTCTGCAGAGTACTGCAAGTAACGTTGAAATAGTTTATTTCCAAAATTTGCCTAATGTTTGCATTCTTTAAAGTAACTAACTAATGTTTGCATCTTTTAAAAATATCCAGACTGACGAAGAGAGAAAATAATTAAATTTTTTCGAATGCCGATGTGCTCATTTGTTATCGGTGACATTATACGATTTTTTTTTCGTTCTAATAATTCTCATCATCAAACATATATTCTAACAATTCTCATCATCAATATAACATCAAAATGTAAAAACGTAACTTGTATGCAATTTATTTTTATCTCTGTTTATTTAAAATGACCATATACTTATATTCATGAAAGACAAAAAAAGGAATGTTGCTAAACGTCGACGATATTAATTTTAAATTAAAAAAAATTATCACAAATGGTGCTGAACATTTTCGGTTCTAATAATATTACATGAATATGATATGACCGTGAAAAAATTTAAGATCAAACTTGGAAAGTGCCAATAAAAATACATCTACATTTCTTTATTAACATCATTTGTGTAAGAAAAATATTAAAGATTTTTAAATAAATCAAACTTATTTGGCAGTAAAACTTTCGCAAATCTCGCGCTGCCTGACGCATAGCTCAAAGTGTGTCCAATTGTGTGAATAGGTGTCATAGATGTCACACTTTTGTACCTTTGCACGTGTTACATTACCTCACCAGACAAGTTACAAAGTGATGTACTACATGAAACTTCGTGTGAAAATTTACATTTAAGGATGATATATATTTTTTGTCCATGTTACATTTCATAATATGGCATGTGCTTGTGATTACAAGTTCAGTTTGTCTTTACATTTTTTTTTTAAATATGGTTGATTTTTCAATGTATGTGTGCAAAGAGCAGTTCTCAAAACTGGTTATTACACATATTTAAAATTCTCGGAGTGGCATGTCACGCCCCATAACCATGAAGTGAAAGTAGTTCGCTTTAAAAAGTGTGCATACTTATACCTAGAACGATTGATTTTATCACAATTTTTATCCTATTATTACACGCAAATCAGCAGGAACATATTGCTAACTGTTTACTCATAACTTAACATATGGAATGAATACAAACGTTAAATATTTTATTATATATTGGTATCCTTCTGGTGGGTCATAATATATGTCTTGTGGCTTGTGCGATCTGTCCCACTTACTTCTTTGCAAAGTAACGATAAAGGAGAAAACGATTTTCCACACACATACACACACACACACACATATGCACACACACACACACACACATATATACACTCTACGGTAAACCGTAAAGTGTATCATCTATACCTCTAACTTCTACGGTAAACCGTAAAGTGTATCATCTATACCTCTAACTTTACCCTGTAATTTCCTAATAGTTACTTCAATTTCTTCTCTGGTTGCTGAGAATTAAGAAAATACTGGACGAGCTAGAAATAATTGTTTCTTATCTATTTTTGTTGCCATTCCATTTTCAATATTATTGAAATATTTAATTAAATTATAGTAATTTGTTTCTTTATCAGATGCTTTAATATCATAGCAAATTGAATATTACTAGTTTGTTTAATATTTTTTCCTATATTGGTTTTAACAAAATCTCGTAACTTTTTGTTGCCTTTACAGTTGTTTTTAATCTTTCTTTTTTTAATTTTGCTTAAAATAATTTTGATTTTGATAACTTTATTTAGGATCTTACAATACTGGTTATACTCATGTTTTAAAAACTTATTACCCTTATTCTTAGACTATTCCATGTATTGAAATGCTTTGGTATTACAAGAATTTATTATGCCATTCGTAGTCCTACATTTTCTAGGTTGATTTTATTTTTAATTTTTTTAGCTAATTTTTTACATGATTTATTCATAGGTCTTGTTACGCAATTGAAGTACTATATATAAAGCATTTAAAAAATATTTAAAGGTTCTTCAGTTACCTCGTCACAATTAAAAAAGTTAATATTAAAGTCACCTATAATAATATGATTCTTCCGTAATCTGTTTTTGTCTAGATACAATTTTTCAGGGTTGACGAAATCTTCTTTACCAATATTATAAGTTCTGTAAATATCTGTGACCTAGATGGGAACACTCAATTTATTTTTTAATATAACTGATATAAACTTATTCCATCCGAACGCGTCAATATTACACTTTAATGAACATTATAACACTATCTCTTTTATTTACACGACTGGTATCGCATCTTGTACTTTAGATAATCACATTTATTTACCAGTAATATCTTGCTTTATAATTTCAATATTTATTCTTACCAAACTTTTTATATAAGTAGGTGGTAGAGAGTAGTGGCGGAGGATACCAATTAGAAGATGACTACCTTATTTTCTACCTTTATCTCAACTTCTAAATTTGTCGTTTTTAGTAAAACGTCGTAAATGCATAGTTTAATTAAAACAAGTATCGGAAAAAATAGTAATTGTTTTTACAACTAAGTGAGTTATGAGTTTTTAACTTGGGGTTATAGGGGATAGAGTGACAATATGATGCACATATTTTGATGCATATGAAGGTGTAGAAAAACCTGTATATTCTGTTCTCCAAACTGGGTAGAAAACTTCAAGTTAATGATATATGACAATGTTATATTCCTTTATTACTATTATACCCAAACTAGGTAGAAAACTTCAAGTTAATGATGTATGACAATGTTATATTCTTTTATTACTATACTATTATATTTTTACAATAAATACATCAATATCATTTCACAGGTCCCAGCACTTTTAACACTTTTTTTTCTGATAAGTTACCATCACAAAATAACATAGCATTTCTTATTTTCCTCATTAATTCTTGAGTTTCAGTTTTTTCGTTAAAGAGTTTTTCATATTTATTTTAAAGTCAATAAATAATTTTGTATGGCAATTAGGTGGACATTTTATGGAGTATATCTATAGATACATCAATTTCTGATATGTACTCGGACAAATATTGGAAGAAAAAAGAAAAGTAGAAATGCTTGATAGAATATTTTTATAACGTATTTTCTAATTAATATTAAAGTCATTATTTATATGTTAGCATTTATTGCACTGGTAAATATTGCTGGAAAACTATTTCAGTTTTGAGTAAATTTATCTTAAAATCTCAATGAAATACGTCATATTTTTTTTTGGGTGAAGTTGGTTCAAATTTTCAATTTAAGTAGAAGTTATTGCATAATCCGTATAGTCAATATTTGTTGCATGACTTTTTCCTACCTGTAACAAATTTTTTTACCAAGGTCTGATAAAAAATGTTCGATCACTTCGAGCTTATTGGGAGTTACCAGTTGCACTTAGAAAAGAATAGAAAAAAACTTGTCGAAACCAAACTTTCCAAGAATGATGAATAATTTTGCTTCCAACATCTAAAAATCATATTTCAAAACTGGAGATAAATATATATTTTGTTTGTATCCTAACATGTCACTTATGGAGCGTCAGTTACAAGGCAGGAAAGAGCATCAAATAGTATTTCTGGTCTAATAGAAAATGTCATGAGATTAGACGTTTGTGCCAGAAATACCAGTTACAAAATGACAGAAAGACATGCTATAGCTATTCGAGAGTAGTGATGAATGTTTGTTCTACAGTAAACAAAATTAAATAATTCCACATAGTGTTAAAAATTATTATTATTCTGTTTATTTAGATATTATATTTTTCTTTTTCATCCTCAATGTACTTATATTATCACATTAGTTATTTTAGTAATCGACTTATTCATTGCCATCTTTTTGGTATAATAATTGGCATTTCTTTTTCTAGGAAACATTTCAACAAAAGCTCACTTAAAACAGTTTAGTGTTTTTAAGATTACGTAAAACACACGAAAAATTGTAAACTTATTATCCTTATACTATAAGGCATAGATTGCAGATTTATAGATATATCATTGTAGAAGCACAAAATGTACCAAACCAATTTTTTTTGTACACGAATATAGACTTTGGACATACAAATCCCGCTTATTTTAAATTTACTTCTTGTAAAGTTAAAACGGGAAAGATTTTTTTCACATTTTGGAATTATAGGGAGAAAAATTTTTAAAGATCTCTAAGAAGTGGTATAAGTAAATATAACCTTAATGTCAATAAAATAATTCTTCAATTCCTTTTATTTTACACTAATTTTCTATTGATGAAATATTTGTCAGTCATGCAAATTTTAACAAATTTCAGTGAATATGGAGAATGTGACAAAAAATCATCAATTTCCTTACTGATAGAAATATTTTTGTAAATATAATTTTTAAGTTATTAGAAAATATGAATTTCAAATTTGTAGTTAACCATTGCAATGGTAAATGGCTGAAATTTGATAAAATTACTTGTGGAACGCTTACTACTACTGGAGGCCCATATAAAATTAAGATTATATTTGATCTTTGACCAAATCTTTCAAATGTGGATGAATTGCGTTAAAGTTAACGTTTTTCTTTCCGGTTATTCCGACTAATAAGTTGTGATAAATTATTTATCCACTGCTGTTCATTGACTATCCTTGTAACCAAGTCATAAACAACTATCGCTCTCTCTATCTAATGAGTGTGACCGACAGCCACGTGTTTATGCTGAACATCTATTTGCTCGCTAACATGTGTATTGGCATGTGAAGTAATATAGAAAGTTTTAAAAAAATAGAGGTATTAATGAACATTAATAATATTTCGTGTTACTTTACATTTTAATATACGTAATAACGTAGTAAATTATTTCATACTTTGCCATTATCTTAAGCGGCTGGATATTTGTAACTTTGGAAATGTATATTTTCAACCAGTAAATAAATACATGTCAAACTATAATGTCCCATAAAATAAGGACTAATCTGAATTTTAGTCAAAAAGTTAATTTTTTGTTTTTTATTTTATTTCTATAAGCGACGATAAATAAAAATAGGGAAAAATAACGTACAATAGAAGTAATGCACTTTTAAATACACTTTATATGCAGAATTGCAACCAGCGCTGTCTTCATCCGCGACGAAATTCGAAATAATTACAATGCGAATCAAATAGAATTTAACGGGCGGTGATCATTTACAGCAAATGTTTTGGATATATATTTTTTTCCTTTTTTACGGTTCTTAATACGATTACTTATCATTTCATTCATAAGTAATGGAATTAAGAACAGTAAAGATAGGCAGATAAATATTCTAAAGTATCTTTAGCGCTATGAATTATGGAGTAGTCAGAAATTCTCTTTATGATTTGTGAGGGTTTAATCAAAATCCGTTCAGCTATGTGAGAACCTATTCCTGTCAAGAAAACAGACAATAATTTTAAAAATAGATGTTTATTCATGGACAGTATTAAATATAGTCAACCTAGAATTAAGTATAAATTTGAAAATGGTTGATGGATACTTCAATTTTATAGTAATCACACTATGGATTCAAGTTTTTTCTTCTTTTGATTGAACAAAATTTACGATCTCACAACATGATTATTACACTCTGTTCAGGATCAATCTATGAAGTTTTTTGTTCCTATATTTGATAGCTAATATCTACAGGAGATACCAAGAGATGAACCGAACGTGCTTGGGCGGAAGTACATTTGATATCTGTGGTAATGCATTTTCCTTGTCAATATTATTGTGTTTTTTGTTATGCATTGAATTTCATGCATATATTTATATTGATTATTTGAATCCCTCGAATAAAATAGTAGTTACCATGTCCATAAAAAATTTATGAGACACGCTTGCTGTTTTAAATTATGGCTCTTTTCCTCAGCTTGAGTACAAATGCAACAATATTTGTTCTTCACCCCTCCATATCTCCAGCAATTCTTCGCAATGACATCAATAATTGAGATTTCTTTTTTATTCAACCTTTCTTTAGCTATACCCGCAATTCTATCTTTCTCAGATAAATTTAATAAACTTTCACGTGTAACTTTTTCCCATTTTTTTCAAAGTGTATTTTGAGGATAGTTGCAGGTTTTGGAGAAGTAGTGGATGAATTCGAAAGTGACGGAAATACTTCTTATTGCACCTTCCCAAAGCCTATTACAACTGTATATGTTATAGAACAACAGTTTACATTTAAATAATTAATTTCATCACAAACTGCTTATGATTGTATTTTGTACATAGAAATGTGGATTTTTAGGATAAACGATTTTGCATTTCTCCAATATAGTTGAAAACACAAAGAAGACAATGTTGTGCAATTTTATTTATTTCCTTGATGAGGTGTGAGAAATTGATCATTCTTCTGCCGATTAACTGTCTGGCCTATTCTTAATCAGCTATGCATTTGAAAATTTTAAATGAGTAAAACTTAATTATCTTTAGTTTTTTATTGAATGAAGCTAGATATGTAGCGAATTTTGGGGTCAAATCAAAAAAATCATAAGCAATTTATAGTCATTTCAAATTAATCTTGAGCAGACAAGATAATCGTTTGGCAGTTATTTAAGCAGATAATATAAAGTCGGACTCGCATTCTATAACAATGTTACTTTAATTCGATTTGCGTATCCTAATTGTAACTTTTCACGTAACTTCGGTTTGATTGATATTTTCAACTGATTATATAAGCAATAAGTACAAGAACTAAGAGTACTATATATTTATAAGTTTCAAATTTCAAGTCCCACCTTTCCTATTTTCCAGAAAGTTTTTATTAAAATATTTTAAATTTAAATTTTTAAATTTATTAGCTTCTTTTCAATTATGTATACAACACATTTCTAAAAGATGAAAAAAAGTTTCAAAAAATTAGAATAGAAATGCAAAGATCAAGGTGAAACATATATTTTATCATATTTTTATAACAATCGTCAGGTGGGATATTAACAAAGAATAATTCTTTGCTAATATCCCACCTGACGATGTTGTAATACAACGAAACCTAGGTCGTGGTAAAGAACTTATAGAAAGTAGAAATAATACAACATCAGGTAGTTTTATTTAAATGTGAACAAAGAATAAGCTTAGAAATTTACTTCATAACTGATCAGATTCGCTATAGCTGCTCTAATATACCATGACCGAAACAAATAATTATTTTGTTTCGTATAGACAAGAAAGTCATCTACACTAGATAATTCAATCGTCGAATTCAAAAATTTACTTTCTAAAAACAAAATTATTTTTAATTAATTCATATACATATTTCTAATTTATTGCTCTTGCATAGGAACCAAGCGACATTATTATTTTCTTGGGTTTTATAAGGTTTCTTTTATACTACATTGTGTTTCGCTGGCCTTCAGGTCGCGGTTCCTTTACTGGGAATTGCGTTGCGATTGATGATAATATCCAAGAAATTGTGCTTTATTAAGATTAGTAGAAAGCTTTATGGAATGCAACCAAGAACTCAACGAAATAAGAAATTAAATGGAGAGAAAAAAAAGTTATGGATTTCACAGCATTATATTTTACTGAACTATTTACCTGGTTTATCTCATTAACCGTCAGATAGGGTTTGGGATATAGAGTTATTGTATTGTTAAGAATAGGTGAAGCATATAAACATTAATAGTTTCTTTTGTAAGAGTGCGTAAAATGTATTTGTAGGACAAATACAATTTCGTTTTTATTGTAGTAGCTATTAACACAGGTTCCATTAAAGTAGTTTCTATATTCATCTAACATTATTATTAATACATAATCAATTGAATAGTGTTACAGTCATCATCATAATCATCTATTCAATATCTTTTTCCAAAAAAGTGAGCGGAATCTTTCACTCAATTTTGTGAAATATTTCGTTGTCACAGTGGTTTTGTTCAGAAAATGTTAATGTAGAAATTTTGTAAATTGACACAGTGATAGCCTATTAACTCAAATATATTTCAACAAAAATCATTCATAAAAATTCATATGGACATTTTGGAGGGAGGAAATCTATATATATAAAACAAAGTCGTGTTAGTTACAACGTATATAACTCAAGAACGGCTGGACCAATTTTTTTTATTTTTGTGTTTTTGGATTTGTCTTCATCGGGAATAGGATAATAAGTATTATAATATGGGAAAAATTCACGAAAAAAATTGTTATGAAGAAAATTCATTTTCATTGTTATGAAGAAAATGAATTTTCTATATCGAGAATGGATTGACTGATATTTCTTTTTATTGAATATTTATATGACTATTATATATTTATTGAATTTCTTTTCATCTCAGCTTCGAGAAGTTTCCTCCCGCATTGGAAAAGTAAGAAAATCACAAATAATTTAATTGTGTATAAAATATAATATGTGATAAATGACAGAAAAGAAAGAAAAAAGTATGATGTAAATGACAGACACGGACAACAATTATAATTGATATTCAACTATTTTTATTCAGTTTTCGACCGTTATTGTATTTGAATGCCATTAAATTGCCAGTAAATTAATTCTCTTTAAACGATTTTTTCTGCAATTCATCAGCGAAAAGTGACTTCAAATAGTTGAGTTAAGTTTGGTGAGGTGCACATTGTGAAACGTTGTAACCTCGAAGATGTTCACTTTGTGAGGTTATGACATTTGTGATAGTGCGCACGTCGATAATTTCTTCATTACGTAACAAATCACTAGGCCAATTTTTCAGTCTTTGTGGCCTGATTTTAGAAAATAAGTGTTTCTTTCATGGTCAATTGTATGTTCACGTGTCGGCAAACCATCCTCTTTGTTTGCTCTCTCACCTGACAACAAAATGAAAAATGTCATATATCACCAGGTGTTTCGATGAAGGGAATGAACCCGAGTGCAACCCATTCAGAAAATAGTTTAACGGAAAGCAGTGCAACATACTACAATAAAATAAAATAGTTTAACAGAAAGTAACGCATTACTACGTGAAACATTTCGATTCGTTTCAATAAAGACTTGCTGCCACATGAATTACCTTTATTTCGATATAATTAGAATGCTTTTAATTTTAATTTTTATACATTTATTGAACTTAATTAATTTTGAATATTTATTTGATTTTAATAAAAAACTGAATCTAATTTAGCTAATAAGTTAACACAACATTTATTGATTCTGAGGCAATACGAAGTTCGTATAATAATGAAATACATATTTTTTCTTAATTTCGTCTATCGTATAGGTTATCAATTGAAATATGATTTATAAGGGTCTTATTATGGACAGAGCGACTTATAAAGATTTTAAAAGTATATTTTCCAGAATTTATGGAAATATGTTTCTAGAGATGTTATTAAAATGTTCATAAAAATGTTCTTCACGACCCTTCGACCGACGTAATTGAAATTTGGCATAGTAATAAAGTATGTTAACCAGTATACATCTCAATAATATCTACACAGAAATTTTAGGTAATCCACAAGACACGATACATTAAAAAAATCGATACCCACGTATTGATTAAACATTTATATGTACATATGCAAACCCTCATTTTTGATGTGTGATTTTTATTAGTATTTAGAAGGTTTGTTTTAATTTTGCACGCCGTGCAGGGTGCAAAGTTTTCAGGTTCTATTACAAATTTTATTCAGTGATTCTCCCTCGCGACTTTGAATGCGATGAAGATACAATGGCGTCGTTCAATTTGTCTTACCATTGCTCTTGTATATCGAAGCGTACCGAATATGCAGTCGAATAGTAAAAGTACTACCAGGTTAAAAGTTTGTATCATCTTTCAAAATTTATTAATATTAAATTTAGTTGAGACCTTTAGACCTTTAACCTTTAACATTTACAATTTGGAAGAAACATCCTGAAATAAACAGCCCAATTTCATTTCATCAACTTTCTGCGCAAATTTGCAATATGGCACGTGGACACGTCAAAGTTACAAATAAACATTAAATTATACTAAATATTAATTAGGATATATTTGTGAAGTTTCTGCTGAACTAAAGTAAAGATTCCTTACCTTTATGTAAACATTTTATTTCCGGCTTCTTAAAATCGACAAGAGTTAGTAACATATTATTCGAAGTTTTAGTAGATCTAGTTAAACGTGGAATAGTATTTAGCGATTGTATGCCCATGACATTGAATTAATCCAAAGCGTCTTTTTTACTCAATATATTAGAGAAACTTATTAAAGAATAGAATCAACACATGTAATTACAAAGATTTTAAAAACTGAAAAACAAACAATTAATGTTTTTCTTTTGTACCAGTGATATCTCAGCTAGCAATGCAGGTAAAATATTTATTTCCATTCGTTTAACAGCTGTACTAGCTATTTTATGGTATTACTTTAAACGGCATTTACAGTTGGCCACATATAACTTTTTATTACTAAATTACTTAATTAACTGCATATGTCATGTATAATTTGTATGTGTTATATAGTTTTACATTATTTGTTTATTCCTGCACGATTAGACGGCGAGATTGCTAGACAGAGACACAGGTTTATGTAGAGGTTTCGCGAACTCTTTCTTAGTGCTAATAATAAAACTGCCAAAAATGTATATAAAGTGCTAAATAAATATAATTCAAATTAATTTTACATCTTTAAACTGAAATATATTAAGAAATTTAGTACGTTATTGAATAAGTACATTTTTTATAATTTTTGAGCTAAAGAAACATAATAATAATAAAAAGGAATATGAAAATGCGACAAATATACGAAATTTACAGTTTTAAAAAAATTCTACATTTTTATTCATCTTAGACGATGATTACTTAATTTAACCCATTGTAATGAAATAAAATAGAACCTTTTTAAAATGGCACGAAGGTGTAACTTCATTGCACGCTGTGATAAAAGTTGGACTTTCGGAATGGAGCTCGTTTAGCTAATGTTAATAATAATAACTTATCAACTCTAAAAACAACCTTAAAGTTTATAAAAGATCCAAAATGGATAAAGTAATTTTCTTAACGGTTAACGGTCAGCGCTTGGTTATACCCTATGAACGTTAACGAGTTCGATGTCAAATTGTGTGACAGACATGGATTATAAGTTAAACAAGTTAATGTTATATTTAAACGAATGATAGACCTTTCCTGTCAACCCTAATCACCCATTACCTCCCTCTACTTTTCCAGACTTAAAAATTAAAGCTTTCGATAAATGGCTTCATTTAAAAGTAGCAAATCTAGAATAATGTACGACAACCATAATTTTTAAAAGTTATCACATTCGAATAGAACTCAAATCCACTATGTAGACATTTTGAATGCGTATATATTCATGTTTAATTTGTTTGCCTAACGAACTGCGTTAAAAATATTATAAAATGTTTATTTCGCATTTTCAAGAATATAATTTATATACATGAAATCAAACAGTTGTTCCATTTAATCATTAAAATTCATCATTTTGTATCATAATTTTTCAGAGACAGAATTTTAACCGTAGTCGTGAAAAAAAAAACAGGATTGTTAAAATATAGCTAAAGAATTAAAGAAAAACTAAGGCAGTTATATCGGATCTTAGAATTGTTTAAATATGGGGCACGTTTTACGATTTTTCTGAGAGATATTATAGCCAATATAACTAGGTTGGGAAACATTGATATTTGCAAATACTTTAATGAAATATTATATACTCATAAATGTTTACAAGTACTTAATTGACTACGGAACCCTGTAAGTGTGAGTTCTATTCATGCTTGACTGGTTTTTTATATTATAATTTGGATTAAAAAAGATTCAAGATTCAAATGGATCATGAATAAAATTAAACTTAATATTGATGAAATTCATTATTAAAGTATTAAAAATGTAAAGAAAAGGAATAATCCCATCACAATATTTAAAATTTGGTTGAATTTAATTTATAACAATAAAGTTCAAATACGTCTTAAGTCTATGGATTATAAAGTAATAGCAATGATTTATCTATGTAAAAGCAAGATGAAGCTGTTTTTATTTTTGGAAGTGTTACCATTTTTAAAATTTTTAAACACTTTATACTTGATTTTAACAAACGAATTATATATATACACAATTCCTTTTAAATGTGCATAATGTTACGTTGTCATGTTTCTCGTGTGTCTTATAATTTTAGTGAGAATACTCTGTTTATCTTCAATACGCTTATTGTGATTGTCGAACTGCAGAACAAGTTACAACTACAAGACTATGAAAGAATTTTGAGATTTACGACAAAAATATTAATATCAGAGATTATTGAGAAAAATATTAGGTTATTAAATTTGTACGTACACGATATCTCTTTGTATTTCTTGCAGTTCTTTTGGTCCGTTTTTCAACAGGTGTAAAAGTACTGTAACAGACGGATTCCAGTCTGCTTGGATCTACCTTAGCAAGACGATACCTGTAGCGTTGCTGATTTTTCTTACTTGCGCATCTCACTTGACATCATTCACCCCCAGCGGGGTTATTATTCTTTATTCTTATTATTGCCTTACTTTTTTTGTTAAAATTATCATTAAAGTTAAAGCTTCGGAAGGCACTGATATAACTATTATATTGGTATTTCATTTTTGTTACAAATTTTCTTTCCATCGGGCAAATTTATATTATTTTTTTACCTTCCTTTTAGAACGGTTTCGTGTTAATCCAGAATACATGTGTTCGTCTTTGACTTTCATCGATAATCAATTGTAACTAATTAGTCTATTTTATTTAACATAAATACGGAAATCACCAATTTCACTAGGCAAAAGTATAAATAAAACCTTTCAAAAGGAGTTTCTGCTCGAAGGCCAGAAGCAAAGTTTTGCCAATTTCCTTTAAATGCTGGTTCTGAAAAGAAATTCTATTTGAAAACAATTCTATGGACTGATGGATTTAATTTTTCATGAGAAGAAATAATAAGCGTGTGTAATGCGCATTACGGGCTCTAAATATAGAAGATATTCATTTGAAAGAAATGAATGTAAATTCAAATGAAGTTATCAATAAACTTGTCAGCAAGTATTTCCAGACAGAAATATGATTGGTTTTCATTTTATCTTAGAGTATTTACACCGCGAAATTTATTGCCAATTTATGTGAAACGATTTGCCTAAGCTGCTGCAAAGAGTGTCTGTATTTGAAAACGATTGGTGAAGCATTTTTTGAAATGATGGCTGTTCGGTTCGTCACAGTATAAATGCTAGAAATTATTTGAATAAATGTTTGATGACAGGTGAATTGGAAGAGAAGAGTTAATATTGTAACCTGTTAGATCGTAAATTCAATGAAGCCGGGCTAAAAGTTTGTATGTAATAATGAAATTCGATGTGGTCACCTACCTC
The DNA here is from genome assembly GCA_039881145.1 of Druceiella hillmani. Lineage (NCBI taxonomy): Eukaryota > Metazoa > Arthropoda > Insecta > Lepidoptera > Hepialidae > Druceiella > Druceiella hillmani. Next base: position 6,785,388 of record JAYKKI010000044.1, on the reverse strand, counting down.
CTAAATACGATCAAGATTTTAAAAACATGAACAGAGAAATTCAAAAATAAGGTACTAGTACAGATTTTAAACATGACCGCGTGCCAATGCAATACGACATTAAGGATAAAAATGGCCATTTTGAACACGAATAATAATAAATTATTATTAAATATTTGCTTTACATTTAATAATAATTTATTATTGTTTTTCTTACAAGCAACTAAAAACCTCACTTGCAATTACTTCTTTACCTTTCCAATGATTGCATGTGAGCTGCGATAGGCAACTTTATCTTGCTGCTCTAAAATGATCTCTAAACGAGTCATAAGCTGCACATATAATGTGGCAAATAATGTTAATTGTTTACGAAACTACGTAATATATACAACTTAGTAGTCCCTAACATTAACCATTTTATGTGAACAAAAAGGGTACGTTTTCTAAGTTTGAGTGTTTAAATACCCCAGAATATAGTTTATTTTTATGTTTAATAATAATGGAAAAATTTCTACAAAAATTATTCCTTTTATGATATTACGATTAATGTTTTTTTTAATGTTATCATGAAATGAATTTAATAATCGCACATACAGTTATTATAAAAATATAAAAAACGACTTTGTCTTGAACTTTTTTACAATATAAAAATTATCTATTTCCGGCATAAAAGTACAAAAATCGTTATTCTAATAATTATATGCTCGGTGCCAGGGTTTATTTAGTTTAGTTGAATGTAGTTACTTTCACAATCAATCTATCATATAAACATTGCATATAATTTACAATGGTTACTTAATATGCAAGTCAATACCGCATTATAAAAGGAAAAAAAGACTTTCTTATGCTTTACTAGTTTTAACTGCATATAAAATACCACGGTTTGTGTTTATTAAATGTTATTACATCCCAATATGGTCAATGGGTCTTATTTACAATAGTTCGATTTTTATTTTGTAAGTGTTACACACAATAATTCAAAGTTAGTGATAATAGCTAATATATAATGGCATAAAAACTTTATATAACCATGTCGGATATCGTTAAAGAGTTTTTGTGAGTATGGTAGAAATCTGTTTTCTAATTTATTTCTTTTATTAATATATTATAATTATTGATAACATTGATTTATGCCACAACGAGTTATTCGATCTACATGCGATGCTTCGTAGCTTGACTTCTGCCTGCGTTTCTGAAGTAACAATTTAACTTTTGGGAAATAAATATGACGTTTTCCAGTTTCAACATTATAATCTGACCAAATTATCTAATGACCCTCTTTCGTGTTTAGTTTCTAAATCTATGCTTGTAATGTTTAATCTTAAAGTAAACATAATATATTAAAACTATGTCTTCTGCCAAATAACGATGCTTGTTCGATTCATCAATTTTCTATGTTGTTTCGCCACATTTCTCAAGATATTTTTGGACTGTTCTAATAGCTTCTTTTTCGTAGCCAAATAATCGAACGGATAATTTCGTATAATGTGGTATTTAAATGGTACTTCAAAACGGTATTCAGAATTCTCAAATAACCCCACTCATTTTTCCGGTCGAATTATTAACTTTGATGATTTCGTTTGATATTGACAGACAACGTAGCTTATTTCTTTTGTTCTCAGTGAATCCAAATTTTTTGACAAGAAATCGCCCTCGATTTCTTACGTCAACTCAGCCCAATTTTTAGAAAATTGTAAGTTGAATCTTCATTTCCCTAAACGATCTTTAAGGAAATAATCAGAAAATGCGAACATTTCTCTTCGTTTTTTTGATATTTCAGTCGTTTTTTGAAAAATTAATTTTGAAATAATAAACACTTGAAGGAAATGCAGTTGTACTAGATTGTGGAATTATAAGAATATTGTTACCATTTACCTATAGAAATTTTAAACTCGGGATATTAGGGAGGATTTTAATTACTGAGAAAACAACGTGTGATCCATTCGTTTCGTCAATCATTTCAAATTGATAATATTAACTTTAAACACAGTTTATTCTCATATGTATGTGGTTAATTTTTATGCAAAACATCTTTGAAATTTTGAAATGTTTGTTTATTATTTCGAATGAAGGGAAATTTATTAATTATTTTGTCAAATCGGCTCGTTTCATATCAAGCAGCCAAGATTTATTCATTAGGTGAAATTTGGGCGTTGTTGAAAATCATTATAAAAATACGACTGATAGAAATAATTCACAGATTATATTATCGTTTCCGATAATATAATCGGTATAACTGCTAGTAGTATAATGTTAAATTTTTCTTTCGAATGAAATTTTGAAAGTGTTTTGGTATTGTATTAATATATTTTTAATGCAGATTTTGCGACTTAAGTTGGACGAGTAACGTATAGAGAGTGAGTAGTAATATAACGAGTGAGTAGTAATATATTATTTTTATGTCAAATTTCTTGCTTGGAAAATAAAGAATTTGCATGGTACATAAGTGTGAATACTTATATTTCAATATTTACTAATTTCATGTTAAGATTAGAATATTAAACACAAATCGGGGTTTTATTTTATACAGAACATACATTATTTGTAATAAAACTTATGCTATAAACTATATCATAATTGGTATAGCAAATGTTACAAAGTCATTTCTAATAAACGGCAATACTAAATAATCTTGTAGCTTGCGTGATAGTTGATGAGTTTTCGTATATTAAGTGAAGATGACTTACGAAAACTTAAATATAGGTGAAGGGCTCTTTTTATATTTGTTTATGGATATTACTACATATTCTGTTATTATGTTGTAAATTTGGTCACATTTGCAAATAAAACAAAATTACAAATTAAATAAAGTTCACAAAGAGATTGATATAATCATCTTCAATTATATACTTTGTCGATTTCGAAGTGGTGACCATAAATAAATTGTGTTAAGAAGTGCAACTTTTGTTGCGATTTCGAGGCCAAATACGTATTGATATCGATGAAAAGTTAATAGTGGCGTGTACAATCCGTTTGTTCATTAGAGGAGACTGCCATAAACTTATTTATAGAATAATAACAAAGTTACGAGAAGTACGTGAAAGTAACTTAAGTGATAATGGCAGTTATTGAAACGTTAAACGGAGGTTGATACAGTTATGAATATTAAAATGAAATTTTTTTATCTGTTTGAAAATAAATATTATAGTCAGGGTGGATTGACCCTTGATATAAATATTAAAAAAATCATTAATAGTTATAAAAAAAATAATTTGCCGAAAATTGCATACCCGATATCCATATAAATCGAATATTTGGTAAGTTGTTTAAAGTAATAACTTACTCAACTACTAACTAAAGTATTTTACTTAGAGAATAAACCTTCTTTAATTTGAAAAGTTAGGTTCACCATGCTTCACCGCACACAATTACATCAATTTTATCGTATCTTCCTTTTAAGCTTGTTCATGCTCGATTTTTAATAAAAATATTCTCAATAAACGGTACTACTTCACTATACTAATACCTTAAGCATTAATTAACCAACATCTGTTCAGTACACAGTTTACCCATATATTGAGTCTTAATGACGAATGGGATTTAGATATTTTTTGTTACTATCGTCGTTATTATTTTTCGAATAGGTGCAAAAATATATCACATATTAATTAGAGTATCTTTTCTCAATACTTTTTCATGCTACTATTATATATATATATATATATATATATATATATATATATATATATGTGTATATATATATATATATATATATATATATATATATGTGTGTGTGCATATTTATATTTGTTGTAATTTATTGAGTATTTATCATTATTTTAAATAATTTGTGTACTTCAGGGGGATAATTTTAATTATATAATAAAATATATTTTTACACACTGTTTAAAGTATCTAATATATATAATAATACGTTGAAAAAGCGATATTTGTGGTTTTAAAAAAAACTTCGCACTTTTATACATCCCAGAGACTAAGTCAAAATTTGGAATAGAAACAGCATTACAATCCATCTTTCACAATTGCCAGATGTTGAACATTTAATATTTTAATATTAACGAAATACATATTTTCACAAAAAGGAATTCATTTTTGCAGAATCCCCAAATATGATTACAAGTAGTCCTGAAGACTCCGAAAATAGTCGGCCATTATGTGAGTATTTCCGTTCTATATAAACCGTTCTATATAACCGTTCTATATATTATGGAGGAAGTAAAACTCAATGCTCGTACTATTTACGAGCTGTTGCAATTTTATCGGCATAAAGCAAAGACAACTGTTAGTCTTTGTTTTTGTTTCTGAGGAATGTTTAGCCACTAAAAGCAACTATTCTCGGTAATATTTTCATGAATTTCTTGCTAAGTTTCTAACGTACTTATTGTGTAACTAGTTACTTTGGAGCATAAAGATACCTACTTTCAAATTCCAGTAACTTCAATTTTAAAATTCGTCACCAATATATTCAATACATTTTCCATATTTAAGAAAGTATTGACAAATTGCAATTGAAACATCTCGCACAACAGAAACGAAGATTAATTTTGTTGTATTTTTAAAATTTTTACGCTATTTTTATGGGGTTGAGCAGATAATGAAAAATTATGAGTTAAGTATTTAACAACGACCTTATCTCGTTTTACAAGCAATCGTCATAATCTTTGTTTTTTTATTTCTCCGTTAGACAATGATACTTATTTTGTTTGAAATAAAAAAATAGTCCTATTATTCTGTATTTAATGTCTTTATTTACTTCGTTTCATTTAATGATTAATTAAAATTATAAAATGTTTTAGTTTAATAATGAATTCATATTTACATAACAGTAACTAGTTTATTATTACTCTCTATTCGAAAATCGAAGGGAATCTATCTAGAAAATTGTAAAGTTACACAACTTTTCCTGACGAAAAGAAGGCAGTGTGAAAATATGTTTATATTTACTCCCACCGAATGCTCATGTAAAATTTCATAAGAAACGCATGTCACAAAAGTGACCGGCAAAATTGTAATATCTCTCATGTAAACAACAAAATAGTACCATGGTGTTGTTGACATTATTTTACGGAAATGTGTTAGACACTAACTTTGACACCAGTTTAAACATTGGAATTCGCTCTGATTACAACACATTCTTTTGTTTCTATGTCATATTACCATCGCACTCGTGAATTAGACGTGTTATTGTTCGTTAGACTAGACGTAGGTTAGAATTAGACGTATTATTGTTGGTAGTTATGTTGGAAGTGAAAATATCAAATTTCGTTGCTCATACGGTTCATCTATATTACGTAACATTCACAGTCACGTAACCGTACTTATGTACGTTATATCAGTGTCAGTCCTGTCTGCCAGATTTATGTCGTATATGAGTAATGTACACAACATTAAGTGTATAACTTATCAATTGTTATGAAGCATAACTTTCCTTTATTTTATGTACATAGTTTTAAAAAAGAACATAACTCCATCCCTTTTGAGCGTAGGACAGAAAAGACACCAAGTTGATTCTATAAGTGTCTTATTTTCTATTTTTTATAAAAAACTAAAACACGGTCATTATAAGTTAATATATATTTCAAACAACAAATAAATTAAAAAATAAAAATTTTCTTCGCTTCGCTTAGTATTCATATACAATTTGATTCTGATTTCATCAATTGCGCAGTTTTTCCTGGAAGTCACAAAACTAGTGGAGCAATGGTGAAATTCGGCAAACTTATTTTTAGTTTAAAATACATTAAAATGAGATAGAAAAAAATGAATATATTTGGCGTTAGTTTTGCAGAAATAATGGATACGTTCTGTGTATGCACATAATAGTTTGGCGACTAGTAAATCGACATTTAAAATAATCTTCGATTAAAAATTAATGTTTCCTTCAATTTCTTTTTCCTTTTTTGAAATTTATGAACTTTATCTTTTATTACCAAAAATCCACAGGATTGAGATTCATTAGTTGCGATAGCCACAGAATTGTACCTAAGTGGCAACTTTTACATAGAACATTTCTAGAATAATATTATAAGAGAGAACTTACTTTATTTTTTTTTTCTATTGCGCACAAAATATTAGCCATGGGGTAGTAAAAAAAATAAAAAACTGTACCACATTTTAAATTCAAGTTACCTCACACTAATTTTATTTTAACATTTTATTACATGTTGATTAAAATAAGTGTGTAAAATATTTGTTTGCAAATTTCATGTATGTAAAACGAAAACTGTAATGAATTATAAGGAGTTCTCGTTTCACCACGAAGTTCTCAAAGGCAGTATCTTGAGCCGTTTTCACATGTAAAGTAAAATGTAAATGAATTAAAAGTGATTTTAAAAAGTAAATTTAAAAAGTGCAAATTACTTTTTTTGAATATTGGAAAACATTTCAAAGTAACAAAACATTACAACATAACATATTTTAATGTATTTTGCATAAAAGTAAATTTCAAGTAATCTTTATAAACATCTTATAAACTAGGAAATGTTACGTGATTGAAGGATGGTTTTTCATTTGAATTACTAGTAATTTGATTAATTGCTAAAGTTTTTTCTTTATGCAATTTGCTTTATATTTTCGTCGACATTGAAGGTTCTAACCACTTAGCAATAATATTGAAAGTAATTTTGAAAGGAAAACCCATTCATACCGACGCCTGGTAATGGAGCGAGACGTGCACAGGGGCCGAGCTTTGCTGCGACGCTGATAAACGGCGTTTCCGCTAAGTGCGACCTTTCTTTCAGTCGCATTATTTATCATTATTTTTCGAGAAAGTATGACACGGTAATGGTATCTCACATTACATGCACGTGTAAGAATAATATGCTGTTCCAACATATTCAAATAATCATAAATGGAAATATTTGACAAATAGCGAAGGTTACATTACGGTACTATTATTAAACACAAACATACCCCCCCCCCCTCCACACACACACACACAAAGAGACACACAAAAAAACGCGCTGTTAGTTTCCTCTGCCTCGAAATCTCTGGAATACGCCGGACCGTCTTTAAGTGCAAAACGATGGAAACTAGCAAGGAAGGCGCTATTCATCATCAAAACTGTGAAGTGTAGTAATTACTACATGAGCTAGGTTTAATTCTATTGCTAGACTAGTCGGGGCAAAATAATTATGTGTTTCCTCGTTTAAAGTCAGTGAAGGTCCAGTTAGGTTTTTGCCAGACGGTAAAGATTATTTCCAAAACAAATCTCTTTGAATCCAAAAAACGGAACTTTCATTAAAAATTCAAAGCCCAACAGACCCCTGTCCAAAGTCTTCCTCCGTCCCAAGATGAAATTAACCGTGCGTTACACAATCGCGAGATCGACAAGCAGAAAAGCCACTAAAATAGTCAACGCATCCACGCAACAGGTTTTGCAAGTTTTGGTCAGAGCCATAAAATTTGCACTGTGATCTCAGCCCGTTCCACCAAGCCAATTTACGCCATAAAAAGCCCTATTGTTTCCGCTATCCTTCCGCATGCACCGCACCTGCAACGAGAAGCTCCGCCTTTAGTCAAGGACCTATGTCTAGGTATGTGACCTGATCCATGCACATATCCTGGACCCTATCATCGCTGCAATCGGTTACCTCACCAGTCTGCCCTTGAAGAAGGCGCTATGGAGTATTATTGGGGCAAAGTTAGGATTGTTCTTAGTACCGTAATCAAGTTTTCTGACAATGAAGTCTGCTGCTCGACTATCTACCCGCCTGCAGCTTCGGTAATGTATCTTCTATGGAAGCAATGGATCCGCATCCTTGAAGGGGTATTGTGAGAATATTATCAAACTTCACATTCTATGGAATTAAACTGACGACCGAATCCGCCGGATAGCATCTGGTAAACGTTTTCTTAAGCTCTATGTCTTCTTTTTAAAAATAGACTTCTCAATGGCTAAAGTAATGCCAGATAATCTGGCGAAGGTCCACTTACATTCCTCGGGACTCAAGCAAGGTTAAGATGCTAGAGAACTAGTATCTTGGCCGACGAGTCTGAATTCCGGCGAGTCCCAAGGAGGGATGTCTAAGAGAACTAGTCATCAGGCATTATCAAATATGCCGGAAATGTCATAGAAAACATAAAATACACATTTTTCTAAGTAGATAACGCTAGCTCACGTAGGCAGCGGCTAAAGTCCACAAGGTTTTCCAAATCGCTTTAGCTGTTATATTAATTATCTATATTGTCCATGCTTGAAGTCTTATTTCAATTAAGGTCTTTGCGATTTCATCCAGTTCGGACCGCTGGACGATAGTGTCAAGACCAGGATCATCGTGAGGAAGAAATTCATAATTTATTATTTTTCAGAATATTTTCCAAGGTTTCAGAATATCACCGGTGTAATCCGAAACGCCTATTGGTGTCACGAAGTTACGAAAATGGGAGTACCTAGGCTCTCTTAACCTCCCTATTATAGTTGCACGGGGTATTTACTATGGTCACTCGGTGAGCCTCTACTACATCCCAAAGCCGTTCGTGGTTTTTAACGCGCCGGTAGTTAAGTCTTTTCCATCTAAACTTTATCCACAGGAATTCTAGCTTGGAGCTCCAGACTCTCACAATTCTAGCAATTTCGTTTCAATCACGTTTCTAGCAATTCTTTTGCTTAGTCTTCCCTTAAACTACAAATTTTGTCTAGTGTGTGCACTTACCAATCACTTTCTAAATTATTTATATGCTGAATATATTTGGCGTTAATTTTGTAGAAATTCCTTATTCACAATTAAATGAAACAATGTCATGTAGTATTATTTTCTACTCTCTTTAAGTTCTTTACCACGACCTAGGTTTCGTTGTTTTACAACAGCTTCAGGTGGGTTATTAGCAGAGAATTATATACACATCTTCAGGTAGGCTATTAACAAAGAAATAATGTTTTCTTTTTTAAAAGCTCACCTGAAGATGTTGTAATACAACGAAACGTGGGTCGTGGTAAAGAACTTAAAGAAAGTAGAAAATAATACTATATCACTTAGTTTTATTTATATGTACTATATGCTTCCACGGAATATTTTCCACTTCCATATGCGTCACATCTAGCGCTGTATACTCTACCTAAGATAGCAATTAAAGTCTATGCCATTATATATAACGCATGTGAAGGCATATTCTTCTGTTATTAATCATATTAATAGTATTGTTTTTATAACCTTTGATATGCGACTTATTGCTCCTGCACTCCATTTTCACTCTATATATTTCACGTTTATATACATTTCACGTAATATAACAATATTATTATCCACATGTAAATATATTTCACTTAACTCTTGTCGCGTGTTTATTCAAGCGCCTGTCTCACGAGACGCCTTTTTCGTCGGGACTGTACCACCTTTCCTAATTCGTTCTAAGGCGAATGTTTGTTTACCTTATATTTGGGGAAAATATTTGATCTCATCGCGAATGTTGGCCTCGACATGTTGAATCAATACTTTGCTTTATACTGCGGGTTGAAAATTTCAGGGTGGCTGAAAGGGACACAGCGCTCTTGTGTCGTAATATTTTTTTTTCAATTATTGATACTGTAACGGTTTATATCTTAGCGCATCTCTATTTATATAGGCTATTAAATTTCCTTTATGGTGTTATTATTTCGAAAATACCAAAAATAAATTTTCAGACTTATAATTTAGATGTTAAACACTTTTTTCGGGTAGGTATTATATTTCAATTTCTTATTTATTTTCAACTTTTACAGAGTGGTGAACTTTAACATCAAATGAATTTGATAATTCTCAATATTTTCCATTTTAAAATTTGTTGTGATTTCTCTTAGTTCCCAAATAAATTCAGATTGAAAAAAGTTATCTGCCTTTTGCGATGGTAAAAACCAGATATAGATTTATAGTAGAATATCAGTAGATAAGTGGCATTATTGAAGGACTTTGATACGGTCTGAAGTAAGCAGAGCCCGCTTTGTGATTGCAAAGAATCCAACAGGGGATGACGCCGATCTTTTTGATTGTGTGCGGTTGAGGGCACCTTTTCACACTTCATTTTCTTTCGTACTTTTATATAAATAATTGAAATAACGAATATTTTGCTGCAAAAACATGAATAAATCAACACAGAAACTGTTGTTGTTGATCTCAGACATGTATTTTTTTGTCAAAATCAATATCTACTAAATGGAAATTAAGGTTAAAATGAACATTAATTCAATAAGTAAAGAAATGGCACTAATTTTTTTAAGAATTATTGTAATGTATCACTAATTCGGTGGAAATCAACTCAAAATATAAAAAATGTATGACAATATGAGCAGTTTCTTTATTTCTCCCGTAAAACATATTTCAAATATTGAAAAAATATAACCTAATCTAATTATTCGCGTAATAGAGCTGAAGAATGTCAACTAGTGAAGAAAAGCAAACACTGGTTTTTTTTCATAAAATAAACGTATAATTATTCTTAAAAATATAATGTAACATTTTTCGTGTAATTTATTTCGACGAGCTTAGGATTGTAAAAGAAATGTTCATCAAAGATTCGTTATTCCGATACAATAGGAGGAAGGACATGTTAACGTTGAGAGAGCGATACTGAATTCAGCCGAGCATATATAGTATTTTTGTATAGTATTTTTGTATGCGGTTTTATGTCACGGAAGCAGTTTCCTGTTCCCTGAAATTTATAAATTGCAATAAGGTTACGTCCATGACCATATTAATTACAATACCTCATTATTATTCTTCAGGTTTCCGACAAAGTTTGATTGAAATTCTAAGATTTTTGGTTTCAAAAATTCGTAAACATTTTTCTCTGTAATAATACATTTATGATATTATCATATTCAAGTTTGAAATATTACATTTTATCACGATATTATAAGTTTTATAAATATTTCAGTTTTTCGTAAGTGCATGTTTATAAATTTTTTATTCATTATACCATTTATATATTTAATATAATATCGTGTCTTCTTATTATTTTTCTTGTATTTAATATCGCACATCGTTAGTGAAGTCAGGTTACAAAAGAACTTATTTTAAGTAAATATTTCGAAAATTTAATTATCGTGATCAAATATATTTGTGTAATTAAATACGATGGTGAGCTGATGTTATTTTTTTTTATATTTTCCTATCATGCGAGGTTATGTTACCTCTACCCTGGTACTTCTTATGCGTGAATGTATATTGTCCACAAAGAATTAATTTCTTATTACAATTGTTAACTAACAGCCTAGATTTTAAAATTTTTAAGCGTTATCTGATTTGAAGTGAAATATATATCTAACTATACATATAATACTATAAAAATATAATGTAAACTAGATCAAATTGAGCAGTTTAACTTACGATGCTACTGTGCGTGTTTGCCCTTTGGTACGATTATATTTAATTAGAATCTTGGTAAGTGCTAAACCTTCAGACTGATTTAATTCATTAATTTGATTTATAATTCGGTTCATCAATAACATTTCAAAACACAAAATTATTAAACCAACTAATATTTTTATCTTTTATTAGACATACGTAATTTTAGTGCGTGCATCATAATTTGACGATGAGAAATCACAGATTTTAAACTGACATATTCAATTAAAAGTGTTTTTAATTTACATGAATAATACACAACACATGTTAGCAATAAAAAAACCTCTTCATTGCTTGAGTCTTCCTTATATCGAAAGCGAATGTGAGGTATAAATGAAAATTATTTTCTGCTTTCCATTTTGAAAATCATTGGTTATTTATGAAAAAGTGTTTTGATAAAAGTTCCATTGGACAGAATAATATTGTTCAACCATATTGCAAACTGAATACAATGCCCGCAAAGTGTGGATCTAAAGTTGCCTATGTTGAAAATATGTGAAATTTTCTTTACATTTTTCTTTAGAGAAAACTTATTAAGATTCGTTAGCCATACATTCCCATATTTTCATCCTTCAGCATATCCAAATAATGATGGGATTCAAATTATGATGCTTAGAGTCAAACTCAATTAGGACTTGCTTAGATTTAGAGATAAACTGAAAATAGTTTTCTTTACTAAAAATGCAGCATTTTAAATAAAAATACCACTTTCCATTAAACAGATCTCAAATATTTCCTTAAGAAAAGTCAAACAATTATTTTACTAAAAACCTTGTTATTTGAAGTGAAGAAAATTAAACGTCATATAACAAATTTAGTGAAATAAATAACATGTAAGAAAATCGTAATAAATGTTTTCACTTCGAAGGGAAATACGCTATTGAAATCATTCTTTTATAAACTTAGTTTTAAAAATTAGGTTCAGCATATAATTATATCAATAAAATTGAATTATATAGAAAACATTTTTGATTTTGTGGATAAGAATGCTATGAGATAATAAAAGCGTCAAAGCAACTGTATTGTCTAGAATGTCGAAATGTTCTTAAGTTTACTCGGATATGTGCTGTAAATATTTTAATTTTCTTTCGTATCTTTAATCTGACCCAAAACTCAGAAGTCTTAACGGAGTTCACGTGTGTTATTCCGAGCAATTCGCGTGTTGTTTGAAACAGTGGTATATCACAGCGCATCAGCCAATTATCCCATTTAATATTTGTAGAAATTCAGGCATATATTTTATGGAATTGTGCACCTTTCGCTATAGGGCGTGCCTAGATTGCGTTAACAAGATAGTTTAATCTTCCAGCACGCAAGTAATATCTCAATCAAAGTCGAGCAACGTTTTGTTCCGTCTTTATGATTACTCCGAGTCTTATTTGTAAAACACAGTAAATTTTACACAGTAAATTGGCGAAATCAGCACGTGAGAGCTGCATTAGTTCCACTGTGAGGTAAGAAAAGCGATGATGCGCCACAGCGAAATGAATATTTACTTACAGTGGTAAGTCAGTTCACAAGACGTAATCAATTGTAACATTCTTTTGTCATTAGTTCCTTAATAGGGAAATAAAGACACGCGTAACTTAAATACTTTTATTCGAAATCGTAAAATCGTTCACAAACTAGCAATTAGATTCTAAAGGCCTTTCATTATGACTTACGCCCTCGAGCAATTAGAAGGATCAGCGGCTTCATTCAAAAATACGAGATCATTTAATTTGTTAGAAAATTTATTGGAACACCTTAAATGAAACTTTGCAAATCTAAAACACAATATCATCTTTTGTTGAAACCTAATCAAATTGCTCAGTATAGTGATAGAGTGGCTTGATACGGGTACATATGGGTGCAATTAAAGATGACATATTTTCCCGAATTTTAGGTGTGTAAGTGGTCAACATCAAAAGAGTCTAGACAGTTTTAAACGCAAACTTGTTTGGTCTTGACGAAAAAAAAATTTGGTACTGGAATTCTTACCTTAAAAGGTCACCGCACTGCTACACTCAACATAATTATCCTAAAATCATAGGGAACATTCATAAAAGAAATAAGTATAAAATACGGACTTCAAATCGAATTATAAACATCGATTTTAATCCTATCATTTCTAAACATATTAACCTTGATAATCTGCAAGTCAATGTACAACATTTTAAAAAAGTATGGACCTAAGTAAGGCCGATATATTCAAGAAAACCGAAGAAAAACAATAACGAATCATAGACTTAATACCTACATGTCTAGTAATAGTCGTTATGATTACTCTTACTGTCGGAACCGAACAAACCAGTTCTGTTGTAATTCCTACTTGGAACATCGATGCCCTTTTTAAGAAAAAGACGACCTCATGCGCCTGAAGCTGCAGCCAGTTTTCAAAAAATCAATATTTAAAAACACAAAATAGAAAAATGTTTAAATAGAAAAATGTTTAAGTAAAAAAATTAATAATCCAAAAACGTATTTCATTTGTTTTTCAATTCCCTCTTTGCAACTTCAGCACGAGACTTCGTTTCTCGAGCTTGACTTAAAAACATTTTTTGTGGATTTTAAGAAACTGGCCTTCTCTACGTTGTCTCTGCTCCATTTCATGCCTCATGTAATTTCTTTTTAATTCTTCCATCTGAAGCAGCTGACGTTGGCCGAAAGTGAGCCGGATATCCTGGTGGTGGTGCAGCTTGTGGTGCGTCTCCTGCGTATTGGTACATTCGTATCCACGTCCAACGTGCCTTTCTGCACCTTACCCCTACGCTTACCAATATGAACATCTTTCGCTGCCTTAGATAATGTTCGCAAAGTTTCCACGGCTTCAACAAAAACTTTACTTCTACTCGTCGATTTTTGGTAAGACGGATCTGTAGATAATTGACTCTAATTAATTCAATGTAAATTCATGAATATCACAAATTTACAAATTTTAAATTTCAACACATTTTCGCATAGAACTAGAAAGAAAATAAAATAAAAGTCTAATTCAAAAATGAATATAAAGGTGATTAAATTACAATCTACTTTCGTTAGTAATACAGCTGCTTCAGTATTAAATATAAATTTGAACAAAAGTCACTTAAAATAAATCAACCTAAAAACTTTTGGTACTTATCAAATTGAATTGCTGGGTAGAATCGTTTAATGGGACTTCCACAATTAGTCCTGGCGCTATTAACGAAACGACGCGGTCAATTTGAATGTCGCTAATCGCATTCTCCGCCAGTGGCCAACGCTGATATCTTTTCCTTGCCAGCTCTCTTCTGTGCTTGGCTTCTATATTAAACTAAAGTCGACATAGTTGACTTCCTTATGCCTACAGAAACTAATAAAGCACACGTTTCTTGACACATTATTTAAAAGAAAATACATTCGTGCAAACAAATTAATTCTGTATTCACCAAACTAATTCTAACTTCATCTTCGACGAGAGTATCGATCCTATGAAATCCAACTACAGAGATTTAATTCGTCTTCACTAGCTACATGGATATTTACATAAAATCATATTTTCCTTAATCGATTGTCCCTGTTTTTTTTATCTACTCAATTTTAACATCAGATCCTGTATACCATACATTCATACTACATGTTTAAACAATAATACCTCTTTTTATAACCCCGTAATTCAAATATGCCAATTGCATAACCATATTGATTCTCACCATCCGTCCTTCGACATTTTTGAAACGAAATAATTACAATTTAAAAAGGAAGCTCAAAATACATTTTTAAATTAAGGCCAGCTATGATGGAATTAATGATTTTTCAATATGTAGAAAATAATATGTCTAATTTAATAATTAATCAATACAATTAATAACACAAATAACCCTCGAAAATGTTACATAAATACTCTAACCATTGTGCACACATAATTAGAGTTATAGTTTAGTTTATACTCTCTTCTTTTATTATATATCTATGTGACAGTAACTTAACTAACTAAACGTTTCAATAAATAAATAAATAAACAAATAAATTCTATTTTCATTATCAACCTGAACTTTGGCCTGTACTCATCCTTTCATTAATAACATCACTAGCGTTATATAGTTATATCGGCATTTTTTTCATCTTCACCTTTGCTCCGTCGGGTGCGTTTTTTTTCAATTCGATCTTCGTAATAGATCTGCACTCTGTTTCCGTGCAGTCTCTTTTTCTAGCATTTATTTTACTACTTTTGTTAAACGCAATACTTTCAGTCACAAAAAGTCAATAAACGACGGTTACAACTGTTAGTAAATAATTTGATATGTCTATTAAATATAAATCTGAAATTAAGTCATTACACTTTTTTTAACGTTTTGAAATTCTGATTTTACTACTCATGAAATTTCATACCAAATATGAAAATCGATCCTTAAAGGGTAAACTCCAATAATTTGTAAAAGCGGGATATCAAGACTACAGGTCTATAGCTACCCAAATTATTTGGCCTGAAACTAGCTCTTTCAATAGAGGTGATTTCAACGTCAAACGGGAACTCAGTAGACGTAATTACGGTGTTAAATTCGATATTTTGTAACAAAATATTAGAGCATGGTCATCAAAAATTAATTTGTTTACAAAGACTGTGCTAACTATGCCTTATCACTTGTTCGTCTTGGCTGAGAAATAGGTAAATGGCTCAGTTAGCGATGTAGATCTGCTTGCTGGTGGATTTGTTGTCGTAAGAGCTGATAGTGGTGGTGGTCACCGGGGAGGAGACTGCTGGTTGGGCGCACCCCACTACAACTGATATTTATCCATCGGTAAGGAAGAGTTCCCCAGGCGACTCCTATTTCCGAATTGGTTTTAGAAACCTGTCAGAAAACCTATATGGTACTACCATTATCATAATTTTTATGATATCGGTCGTTGCTCATTTCACTCTTTGGTATGTATGATTCTTAAAACAAATACAGTCGCCTAGTCACTGCATGAAGCTATTTATATTTTCATGCTGGAGAAAATATTAAAAAGTTCAATTCATTTTTATATTACAAAAGTCTGATCTATTCCTTTCGGAATTTATAATAAACATGGTCGTATGTAATTTCTTTAACTCCAAGAGAAATTTATGGAAATATTATACACTTATTTTCACTCTCTTATCTTAATATGGAAAAATGTTACATTAAATTTAATTACACGCAATGGAGTCTGCATTATTTTATTCCACTGAGTATCTCAGGCTCCATTTTTCATCAGTTTTCTACGTCTATCGCCGAATAGATACAATTCATTTTAAAATTGTGCCTGGCAACATTCTTTACAATCCTACCAATTAAAACCATCTGTCATATCTAGACTAAACTTAGATAATTTAGTGAAATATGCAGCAGAATCCTATAAAGTGTTTGTTGATTTTGCTCTTTAATTATATAAATTTACAATGTTTTCGTATAATTATAATTATGTTTATAATAGATAACTTTATTAAATTAAAAACAAAAACAATTACAATGATACAAACAAATACTGGTTTTTCTACGATATGTGCCCTGAATATTATATGACTTTCATTAGATGATTCAAATTAATGGTGATTAATTTCGTATTTTAGAACTTTTTTGTGTGAATTTGGAGTAAAAATTACAAAAAAAAAGAATTAGTAAGAAACCTGTTGAACAACTGTAGGTTATAACAAACGAGGAAACAATGTGTGTATAATATGCAAATTAAATTTAAACCATTGGATATAGCTTATATTTCAGAAAATCAATACTTAGGTTATAGACAGTAGATAGGTACGGACGAAATGTTTCAATTTATCTTTTTAGAAGGATCATTATTATATTTTGACATAGTATGTATGTAGTTATCGGTTCTATATTCATCACATCGTCTTTTTACGAATTAAAGGTAAATCATTTTTATTATAAATATCATAATAAATATAGAAAAACAGCATTGAACAAGTTTAAATATATTTGTTGTATATCACGACCATATGTATAAATCGATTCACAACCGGGAAAGTGAACTTCCATCACATGGATACGGTAACAATATTTGGGAGCTACCTCTCCTCTGTCGTAGATAGCAAAACTTAAAACCTCATAGTCGCCGATATTAGATTCTTTTACGAACGAATAAGATCTCCCTTTTTTTCGAAGACCTAAAAGTATCTCTAAGGCTGAATTCTATCGGGGCAATAGCGAGCGACGATACTGCCGCGTGTTCAATATTGGTGCTTAGGAAATATATACCTTTGTCTCTAGTCGCGTCTACTGAAAATTGAATCTGGTGTTAACTACTCGCGTAATATTTGCTTTACGATTCGATTCTTAGGTTTAGTGGCGATATATTATTTATTGTCTGTGATTTAATTTATACTAATAAATTGTCTAATATAGCTTTGCAAATTAATTTTTTTTAGTTTTTCATGTATTATGTTCTATTACATATTTTTTGAATTTTGATATATTGTGAAAAATGTTATAACGTAGGCATATAGTTCTAAAATCGTTATAATTTAATCGTACTTATTGGATGACTGAAAAAAAGTGTATAGCTATAAAAAAACGTGTGTGGAGTTTGAAGAAATTAATTTTAAATTGAATATTTATCCATGGCAACAAATAATCGTGCTGGGTGTAATATTGTATAATTTATCTCATAATTCATAAAGCGGTTTTACAAATCCACTTTTATTGCGTCGAACCAGGCGCGGACAGGTATGGGAGCAAGCTCCCTCGATACATTCGTTTACTTAAGTTATAAGGGTATCTCGATGTAATCAGGCCTTTACGTCGCACTCGCGCCTGTTACGCGTTATGGTCTTTCGTTACATCGATGTCATTAACGGTGGCGGTACGAACAATATTGCGCGATAACGTAAAACTTTTCACTTGTTTATTCAATAAAAGTTGAAAACTTACGATCGACACGTGACTTGCACAAGATTTTGCGCTCCACGGGTTAGTCTATTATTCGGTGTCGGATAGAATTTAGAGCTCCGCGGTGTCAGTTTTATATTTTCGAATTTTTGTAAGTCCTCAATCATATTAAAACTTCGTTAATTCTTCTGTATTAATGTATGTGTAGTAAAAACGTTTAAGAAATATTTTCTAGAAGCTTACGTGTCTTGTTATTTTTTACTATTAAAATCTTGTGCTCTAAAATATTTACTCTAATGTTACATGTTTTAATCATTCTAATTTTTCAAAATACATCTAATTGTTGGTTTCGTTTTGAATTTACTAGGTACCTTTTACGTGCCTGTAAATATTTATAATAAGTTCGTTTAAGAAAATCCAAATGTTGTATGCAGAGTTTTTGATGGATGGCAATTTTCACCTTTCAACGATGCTGCCTTTGCGTGGGCGTAAGAACTCACGATTGTATTTTTTTTCGTTACGTGGAAAGTATTTTCGATTATGTGTAAATTTTGTATATATTACGTATTTACAATGTAATCTAAAATGTACATAAATAATAGAATATAAGTTTACTTAATCCGCGTTAATAACACTTGATGTTACATTATCTTGTTATATTTTATGTAACTATAAACTTATTGGCAAACTGAATATTATAAGTTGCGTGTATAATATTACATAGGTGGTATAGTTTATTTCAAGACAAGTGCCGTTTGATAATATTGTCAATCAGTTTTTTATTTATTACCAATACTTTATGATACAGCATTACCTCTAATTTCGATTATAATAATTATTCACTTACATTAATTTTAATGTTTTTGTTGAACTTTTCACAGTTTATTTACACTTACGTTAAGAATCTTTCAGATTATTAAGAAAATGTGTCATCCGTGCACATTACGACACTCAAAGTATTTAAGGGTATAGATATTCTATAAAACCATTTACAAATATTAACTTTTAATAAAGTACGTCTATTGCTTACTATATATTTCAAATGAGTAAAGGTATTGTGCATATTTGAAAATTTGTAAGATATAGAATAATCGCTGTAGCTCAGATTTCAACACTGTTTTTCATCATTTTGGCTCGGCGCTTTCAGATATTATTTAAATATATAATTTGGTAGCAATAAAAAATATTTTTGTATTCCTTATAACCAGCACTTTTAAATAAAAAAAAATATTTTCGTTTGTCCCCTTTTAATCCGTACATGAATATTTTACAACATTACCTAAGGCTTAATATATGGGTAAATAAAATCGTTACTACTGTTACTATGCAAAGTTTCAAGTCACTACGTCGCAGTTTCTGAAAAAAATTGGGTGCGAATATAGAAAAATATGAATAAATTGCCTACGATGTCTTACATAAGCGTGAAAACAGTGCATATTTAAAAAATTATGACATTTTGTATCATTGCTATTCCTACCACTTTTCATATTGTGTTTCTGAAAACCCGTTTATTTTCATAATTTTAGTTAAAATATTTGTGAAAAAAATGAGAGGAACGTATATTTTTTGCAAATTATTCAGCATATCTTTGAATATACAATATTTTAAAAACTATGTTTTCGAAACCCTCATAGCAGTTTGCCGCCTCTAACATTTTTAAATTAATTTTTTTTTAAATTTTACTTACTGAAGAATGTGCGAGTTAACGTCTTCTATTACTATACTAAATTTCAAGTTCTGTATCCAAAGTTTTCTGAGAATAACGGCTGTGACTCAAACAAACATATGTGCCATTATTAAGAGTTCCGTTCTTCTTTTTCATGTACGGGAAAATTAAAAGTCAGAAAAATTTTAAAAATTGTTCAATGAAAAGAACATTAGCAGCATGTGCAGGTTTAATTGAATGGCAGTGAATTATTGAAAAATTTTATTTAAATAATATTTATGTCGCTTAAGGAGATGTTTCTAAGATGTATTATATAATTATAAGTAAAAAAATATTTCAACTTAAAAAACTTGTGTAGCTTGTGCAATTTTTATGCTAATAACCGAATGATAATGAATTATTGATTATTTATTTTTATATTATTATCTTTTTAATGTAAGCAATTATTTTGTCAGTTAATTTTGGATGTGGATATTTATTGTCAACATAATAAATATCAATTAGGGCAAACACTTTGAATTTATGCCGCAAAACAAATAAATAAAGAGTAGTCAAATAGGTAAATAACTAC
The DNA here is from genome assembly GCA_039881145.1 of Druceiella hillmani. Classification (NCBI taxonomy): domain Eukaryota; kingdom Metazoa; phylum Arthropoda; class Insecta; order Lepidoptera; family Hepialidae; genus Druceiella; species Druceiella hillmani. The sequence continues at coordinate 6,765,078 of JAYKKI010000044.1, read as the reverse complement.
ATAATTCATTGTGATTAATTACCATTGTTAGAAGTGCATATTATTTTAAGCTAATTATATCAATTAAAAGAAGTAAAACTATTATAATTTCGGTTTTGAATTGAAATATTGTCAATTAACCATTTGTGAAATTCCACATAATGTATAAACGATAGTCATTTGCTTGTTACTCTATTCGATTTCTAGAAATCATAATCATAATTTTAGGGTCTTAATTTAGCTGTATGTAAAAACATTGCAAAAGCGATTGACAGGTTTCATTAATTGAAAGACGTTTTAAAAATAAAATGTTGATTAAATCCTTAAAATAATTTGGTTTTTTAGGTCAAATAATGTAGAAGTTACCTTGGATATCTACTGGTTCAGATTAAGTAGATAATTTCACGTATCTGTTTAATTTACGCTTTGGAACACTTCCGTTAATATTGTTTTATACAAGGAATTTCACGAGTCCTTTTATTATTCGTCGTTTTTTTGTTTTTTTTTAGTTTGCATAACCATACTCGTTCAGGATAAAAAATGTAATTAAAAATCTCCACGACCGAGTATAAATAAATGTAATATTTATCCTTATGAGTTTTTATTTTACATATAATAACTGTAGAATTGGCGTTACTCTATATTAAAAATATTTAAGAAATACTTTAGGACCACATAATGACGATAATAGTCACAAAGTATTGTTTTTCAAATTTTTTTTCTGTGTAATTATTTGAATATACTTCATGCATATACTACGAACCCAATTCGATTAAATTTTTTAGAAACCGATAAGAGCCAACTTGAAGTAATACCTAGCTTTCATTTCAACGGAGTCTGTTTACCTGATCAGAAGATATGCAATTTATATTTTCAAAAATTAATTTATATTGCATTAGCACAACACCAAAAAAGTACGATCAAGTTGAGTAGTAATTAAATAAGTGTAAATTGAATCTACCAATGGATGGAATAATGTGTATTTTAAATCGTGCAATCAATTTTGCCATCTGGACATATATTGACAAAATGGGCATGGTCAGTGGTGCAGTGGGGAGTGGTGCGGGTATAGTAGGCCCTTGAGTAAGCAATCCCAATGCGGGTTATGCATTAGGGCAGACGTCGGTGGTCGTTTTTAGAATATAAAGTTTTCCATTATTGTATTTATTCGTTTAAACTTACTCGGTAACGATTTGTTTAAAATTTGAATTACCTATTAATATTTGTAATTTAATTATTTATGCATTTAGTTTAGTCTGTATTAATTTAGTTGTTAGCATTCGGGTTATTTTCATTGATAATAACATAAGGCTACAACGCCAAAAAGTTGTCATTTAGAATTTTTTGACATATGTTTGTTAGTATTATGTTGTTTACTTCTTACTTCTTACATGACTGCATAGTCATTCAGTGTTCATGGTAATGATTATTGATAGATTACATTCATCCCGCCCCCACCCTGTGTTTGTCAATTATAAATTAACACGTTAATATATTTTTAAATTCGCTTAATAAATAACAAAATAAGGTGGAATTCACACGCTGAATATTGATTATATTTTAACGTAAACCTGTGCCTGCACACGCATGTCTCGGTTGACATCTAGTGAAGCAAAATAATTTAAATATTATAGTATTACGATAGTCGCATTATACTTTTGTGTTTTGATCAAGGAGTTAGTGTTTAAGTGAATAAACAATAAGTAGAGTGATACAATTTTAGATGGTTGAAATATTTAATACTATAAAATCTGCTTTTTTGTCGAAGCATTTGAAAATATTGTGAAATACACGATCAAAAATACTACAGTCATTGGAATATAAATATTATAAATAGAAATAATATACATTTTTAAAAGAATTTTTTTCTTTTGAATTACTTTTTTAACGAATTTGTCAAGGAAAAAATGTTTTTCGAATACGAGTGAGAATTTTATTAGGTATAAATAGCATTTACTCATTGTACAAAATAAAATATTCAAAAAAATATAATTATGACATAACAAAATACGCAAGCGACAATTTTGTGTGAAAATGGCCTTTTAAGAAATGTTTTTGTTCACTGCGGGACACTAGACACCTGACAAAGAAGTCTATAAATGTATACAGAAAATTGTTACGTTGTAGTGTCTTCCTGATGAGAGAGCGAAGCGTAGGCTTCCATCGGATCAAAATAACTTCCCTGAACAATTCATGTTATGTTGCGTATATTTAGGTCTACGTAATTTTCTTATCATTTTATTTAACGCTAGATGCTTAGACGCTAGAAGGGGTTGAAGAGGTAATGGTACGTATGGTTCGTTTTTAATTTCCTTCAAATTCTTGAGTAAAACATTAATAATACGTTGCGAAAAATCAAGTAACTATCATATTAATTTTTTCAATAAATTTCCGTTGATATAACTGGGTTATTGGCAAATTTATCATATTATAAACCGCGTTGCTCGAAATACCGTCTTTGTTAATGAAATAGATAAATTATTAACATTAATTGGGAATTTGGAAACGATCACTTTTTCAAATTTCATACAAACGGATCTTTTTTGTAATTTATTCAAGTTTAATGATTTTAATGACTAGACTCTGACGACATTATAGATGTATTATAAAGCCAGGTGTCCATGTGGTACTGAACTTTAAACATAGTGTATCTGAATACGTCTATATTGAGTGAAATCACATTGACTAGGGTCGGCCTTTTTAAATATAACGACGCGGAAAAGTATTTGAATATTAGCTTTCCTTTATATCTATATATTATATAGCTTTTCCTTTGTATTACGACCGATGAAGACATTCAAATATATCAGAGAATAATAAGTAAAAGAAGGAAAGAAAATTGAGGCACATGAAACGGAAATTTGAGGCATATGACTTTGCTCCAAAAATGTTTTCTCTTTAATTATTCCACTTTTGCTTACTCTAACAAAGATTCAATTCAACGGACTCACTCAAAAAACTTCACTAAAATGCCTTTTCTTCTCTCTGGTTTGTATTTTATCTTATGATGCTTTACTTTTTAATTCATCCCTCCCTCAGTATTGTCCCGTTTGTTTGATTTAATTTAATGTAAGTCGTCATGTGCGTCAGTATTAAATATCTTACGAGACATATTTAACAACAACAGTTTATTAGTTCGGATGGTTTTCAAAAGGTATGTATCAACATATGATTCACGTTCATATTCACGTGATTTTGCTTGCATGACTATATTCAAAATATTATGGGGAGAAAATAGAACATACAGCACATGTCGGAAGGATAAAAGGAAATTAAATACTATGTCCTTATTTATGTGACCTTATAATACAGATGACAATGAAAACAATAATATTTCCTTTCAAATTAGGAATTATAGGGGTTAATTCTCTTGGTCCTTTATAGGGAGTAAATTACGTTTCGAAAAATTACGTCAATCCGTTGCTTTATTGCGACCTAGAAGGTCGAACAAATACATTTTCTCATTGATAATATTAGTTAGGATTCGTATGATATAAACAAACCTTTTAGTCAGTAGGTTTCTGCAATAATGTCACAGAGAAAATTATTACATTTACGTTTTTATTATGATATAACAATAGACCGTTTATTAATTATACACATATTATATACTTTAAAGTGAAGGTAGAAAAAAACGAACATTTTCATATATTCTCTCGAGGCAACATACCGTAAGTATTATATATTTCTATCATATTAAGTGTTATATTCACAGCTTATAATTTCCTGTTATTTATCAACACTCTACAGTATTCGAGTAACGATTTATTTAAAATGCGATTATTATAGACGCCGCTTCCATTCTGTTTAATGAGATCGATTCCTGTTCGTCGACCATCCTGTTCGTCGATTCCATCCTGATCTAACTTTTTATTTGTCTATGATGACTAATATTTCTTGATTTTAGTTGTTTGTAATTTCAATAATAAAAGATGATGTGGAGTTTAATTTATGTTTAAGATGGATTATAATTTTATTAGTGTATACATATAATTTTTTTGCAATAAATCAATGAAATAGACGTTTTTTATCTCAACCTATTAATTTTCAGTTTATATTTAAGATATATGTGTTATAAATTAAAAACTGTTTATTATTCTACTACAATGACTAAATAACTATAAACCGATAAGTCTTCTTTTTCAAGTACACAAATTACTGTCCAAAGTAATAACAAACAGATCGACTGCCAAATTGGACTTCTACCAACCAAAAGAGCAAGCAGGCTTCATATAAGGCTTCGACACACTAGACCAAATCCTGACTATAAGTTTCTGTATATTGACAAATCTGCAGAATACCAGTTCCCCCCATGGCTGGCATATGTTGACTCAAAAAAGCAAGAAATATGGGCAGTACAAAGGTCTCTTAGAAATGCGAGTATAGATCAAAGATACAGGAGCCTGATTGCAAATATCTATAAGCACGCTACTCTGAGATTATCTTTGTCACCATTATATAGCAAACCCATATCTATACTAAGAGAAGTCAGAGAGAGAGATACAATATCACTCAAATTTTGACTCCCGTCATAGAAGACGTCTTTAACCATGGGATTGGGAAAATAAAGGCTTCAATAAATCAGGTGCACATTTAAATACCTTGAAGTTAGCGGACGATATAATACTGTTTGCTAATATTCAGATGAACTTCAGACTATGATTCAAGAACTGCATGAAACCACGCTGTCAGTTGGGCTCGAAATGAATCTGCTTAAGACAAAAGTCATGACGTCGGAAACCGATAGCCTTGAGACTATAAATGTGGACGATACTATATTCGAGCGCATAGATAAGTATATATATATATATATATATATATATATATATATATATACACACACATACTAGTTGAGCCAAGAACTCCGAATAGGTAAAAAGAACCAGATCAACAAAGTAGATAGATGTGTACGGCTGGGATGGGCAGCCTTCTCCAAAACTCGAGTTCGCCTTTAGAATGAACATGAAGAACCACTTAAAAGACGCATATTTAATCAGTGTATACTACCAGTCCTCACTTACGGGGCCAAAACTTGGATAACAACAATCGCCGTCCTGCAAAAGCTTATTGTTTTTCAAAGGGCGATGGAAAGAAAGTTGGTAGGAATCTGTTTAAAGGACTTCGGAGACAAAGCAAAATTTTGAACAAGCAAAGCAAGTTCTGACATTACAAACAGAGTGGCGAAACTTAAGTGGCAGTGGGCTGGCCACCTTCCTCGAAATTCGGATTCATGGTGCAAATTCTCTTGGAGTGAAGACTCTGGAAGGGCAAAAGACGAGTTGCGTGGTTGCAAATGAGATGGAAGGATGACATAAGTGAAAGTGGCGGGAACAAACTGGATCCAGATAGCCCAAAATAAAACGGAATAGTGCAGATTGAAGAAGGCCTACACCAAAATGGTTCAGGATGGCCTATAATGATATGATTATGAAAATGTAAAAATGGTATTAAAATGTAAAAAATATTTTTTTTATGGATTGAACAGAAAGAAATAATTTAAGAAAATTTACAGCTTATCAATGTTTTGAAAATTAGACTTTAGTATACAATTAGAAAAATCGTTCATTTTTCTAATTGTTTTTTACACATATCTATCAAATAAATCTCTCTGCATAAAGAGAGAGGAAGATTACTTTTTAATTTTAAAATTTTCATTTCATTTTTTAAAATCTATTGAAATGTATAGAAAACGCTATTCTTGCATATTTAAGGAATTATTAATTTACGCATTTCATACATTATTTGTATGGTATTTAGAGGAAGAAATATGTTTAAAATCTTAAGAAACTTTAATTTTATTAGAATTTCGAATCACAACAGTAAGAATGACACAACAACAATTATAATATTTTAAGCAGAGATAAACAAAATAATGCCAAATGAATTTATATGACTTAATATTTTGAAATATTCGCTAAAGTTGTAAAGGTGTTCTAGACGAATTGCAGTTTAGGAATAAAAAAATAATTAAAATTCACGATTGTGAAATATGTTCAGTTTAAATTGCTAATTGAAATATTATAAATATTTCACTCATAGAAACTATCTTTAATGTTATTTATCAAAGATTGAACTTCAAGTTGTTTCTAAAAATTTGTATCAAGGAATTGTTGCAAATATATGTTAATATTTATATGAAGAGATCAAAGAAATTATTTGTCTAAAATATTAATTTGTTTCTAAAATGACATTGTTTTCTTTCATTCCCTGCTCGGATAGCTCGTGGCGATTTGCTTGTTGATATTATTACAAGTTGGCTTGTCTTGGTGCTCCAATGGCTAGTCAAACGCATATATATCACTTGTTCAGAGACAGAGTTTTTCTGCTATTTGTCAGCGTTGTTATAAACTACGAAAAATACAAAAGCTGAAAAGTACGAGTTAAGAGACGGCCACCGAAAAAATAACATAATGTTCTTTTAAAATGAAACATTTTGAGAATCATATAAATTTCCTAGAGACGAAGATGAGAAAATAATTGTGAAACTATGTAAAATTATTTTCACAATTATAAACAAAGAAATATCTTTGTTCATTAGTCTACCTTTTCTTCTTAGAAACGTTTGAATGCTTTGTAGTTGGTGGAAATACCCAGGTTTTTGGCAGTAGTAGAGCATTATTTTGATTACAAGATTTGGAGCAAATAATTATCGAAATATGGGAAGTAATACATAACAATTTGAAAGACGAATGTATATAAGCATGTACTTTATGAAATTTAAAATGAATGAAAATGAAAGATAGACTAATAGGGCCCTGCTTCATTGAGAGTATTGTTCAGAACGAGCATCAAAACTCTAAAAAACTTAACAAACCCGCGATTTTTACCGGAGATTTTAAAACTCAGTTTTGTTTCCGATCTTCTGGTGAGCTTTAAAAGTGAATCATTAGACAGTGTATTTACTCGCTAAGATATAAGGACATGATATTCAAACTACATGAGGCATTGAAAAATCTTTAAGAAAAGTTGTAAAATGTCGTGACGATAATTTGTCTTGTTATTTTAATAAACCACACCACATTTTACTGTTTTATTTTTGTGTTTTATGGTACTAGTTTCCATATGTTGATATATTATCATGAAATTAATATAGCGTTATCCATATCTAAAAAACTGTTTACAACAATGACTATATATAACTATAGTTTATAACTTATTTCTATATTCACTATTCCGTATGTCTACATAACTTAATTTTATGGTCATTTCCTCCTTATACTATTTTTTAAATAAAAATGGTCATATTATTACAGCCACGGAATTGCATCTACAATAAAAAAGAGAATTTTTAAAGCCACACAAGACCCTTTATATCAGGGTTTCCCAACCTTTTTTTTGTTGAGGCTCCCCGGACTATAATTAATTATATTTATATTTTCATACCACCCCCCCTTTACTTTTCATGCCCACCCCCCTTTGATTTAGTAAATTAAATAAAAATGGTAACCGAAGTTTGTAAATACACAAACTTACCTTTTAGCAGTGACACAATAATTTTACACACTCAAACTGATTTCTCAACAAAAAATGTATACCAAAACCTCAAATGTTTTGCAAGTTTGTGGTAATAATAGTGAATTAGATATTTAATTTTATTAATTTTATGCATGTTAATTAAACATTAGATTGTAATGTTATTTGTTAATGTTGTTTGTATATTTTTTTGTTTTTTCCTTCTAAAATGCAAACGCTTTCCGCCCACCTTGACATCTCTCTATGCCCCCTTTGGGAGGCGCGCCCCCCTGGTTGGGAACTCCTGCTTTATATTGATTAATACAAAATGTTTTAACCTTTTGTAGAAACTACAGACTATTATTAAGATATATTCATATAATTTAAGAGTCGACGATCGTAATTCTATATAATACTAAGAATATAATCTTTTTAAATAAACTTAATTCCGATTTCCCTTCTTTCCAGAAGGGCATGGAAACTATATGCAATTTGTTCATTGACCATAAAGGGTCACATTAATTTTCTCGCATTCTGATAACGAGATCTGAAAACGAACAAATAAATGTACGTTGCGAAAACAAAGACAAAAGTAATTAAAGAAAACGTCTGTTAATAGTATTTTGCGGTACTCTCTCCGTCTCACGAAACAAGCCCAGCCTCACGAAATTGCTTTGGGAGCCGTAATAATTAGATACTGCATTGGCTGTATTAATCAGTTACTGCATTTATCTTAATTAAATATTATTTTTTTGTGAAACCTTTCTTAGTAATATCAAGTAAATGAAAGTGATCTTGCAATCACCCGAAGGAACGATATTTATCATTTGTAATTAAAATATAAACCCTATGATCGTGAATAGTTGAAAATAGCTGAATTTATTTTTATAACATATTTTTCTCACATTAGTATACTTTAATATTGAGGAAACTATTATTAAATTCGTATTAACTCCGTATTCTGACAGTTTGACCCGTGAGGTTTGACAGACAAATAAACGTGAATTATCTTTAAATTAGTCGAAAGATAATGATATGGAAAGAGAATTACATTAAAATTTTAAATAACCTTAAATATTGATGGCGAGTAAGATTAATGAAGCAAATAAAGTGCCTTAACTTTATTAATATTGAATCCAACGTTAGCCTCTTCTATACGAGTACATATTGTTATACGGGCTAGGAGGTTAAACAAAGTATGCCAGTCGAGAAAAATAATTTATACTAAAGTGTTTTTGGAAATTTCTTGTAAAAAGGCTATTTAATTTTATTTGTAAATGTTTGCCTTACTTAACATCTACCTTAAATGTATAATTTCTTTGGAAATATTTAGCTTAAAAGAATGCAATGGAGTGGACTATCCAAAAAATTATTAAATTAGCCAGGAAAAGAGGGCATAGCGGTCTTATCTATAAATGCCTGGGGAAATAGTATTGCTTAAAAGTTAAAAATAAATTATGCATTTTTAAGGCTCATAATATCATAAATGCAAAGTATTTTTAGGTGAAATTTTATTTTAGAAAAATTATTGCACCGTGTCGTTCACCGTTACGCCGAAGGAATTTTTTATATCGTGCTTGCTGTTATACTGGTAAAAGTACTCCGAAGGCGTTCATCAGAAATTGATGACATAAATAATTTCATTACTATTAATTAACCTAATGCCCCATCAAACATTTAAAATGAAGGTACAATTCTGAATTTTGATTGAAATAAGTTTTTTTTCATATTTGTGAAAATATATATTAAACATACTATATGAATTTCCAGTTTTAAAAAAAAGCTCTTTTGTGACATATTCCATCTGCAAATGTAGTTTCCAGAAAATGCCTTTAAACTTTTGACTAAAGAATTGATTTAGTAACTTAAGCAGATTTTTCTGTTTCGCGTGCTTATATTAATCTTTTCCGATGTAGAAGCCTCCAATATATATATTTAATTCGTTCTTTCTCTTGAGTAATATGTAGAGCTGGATATCAAACAGTCTAATGCATTCGAATGTTGCTAAATACACATTTACTTTCATAACGATTGAATTGCTTTTCGTCGTCTTTGAGCAAATTTTACCTCAAGTTTTTTGCAATTCTCATCACCATTTTGAGTAAAATCGCTAGTGGAGATCTTACTACATATTTATTTTATGGTAGTCAACAATAAATGGTGGTAATGGATAGTATTGTTAATCAATAGGCAGTTGATTCTAAGCCTTAACAAGCTAGTATTTGGACTTTCAGGTTTTCATATTAGTTGAACTATAATTAGAGTAAATAGCTCATTAGTAATCACTTTATGTATTTTTGTTAGCGTTAAAAATATTCACTATGTACTTCCATTTCTTCGGTTAAACTGACGTTAGACTTAAAAAAAATTTTGTGCTATACAAATATATATTGGCGTTCGAGAAATAATTGTACAAGAATGTTTTTTGAACTAATGAAATTAAAACTCAAAATCAAAGTCATTACCTTGATCGTGGATAGCAAGCGGCTTTTAAATTTGAGAAAAACTATATTTTATGTTATAAGGACCGAACAGCAGCCACGCGCTGCCTGGTCACAGCAGTTTTAGAAATCAATATTTATTACTTTAATAAATTAAATTTATTTTATGTTATAAGGACCGAACAGCAGCCACGCGCTGCCAGGTCACAGCAGTTTTAGAAATCAATATTTATTACTTTAATAAATTAAATTTAAATATCTGCAAGTTTTCATCGGATAAAATGAACTCGATGAAAACTTGCAGATATTTAATTCAGTTTTTATGTTTTCATACGTTTCCAAAAATATTGAGCTTTTACGTTTTCATAAAGTTATGACATTTTATTTGTCTCCATGCATATTTTAAAGTCAGAATATTCATAATATTTCTGACTCTCTTTAAACCTTAAATCTACAGGATGGAAGTAAAAGTAAATAGGTGTCAGCGAACTTATACTAGAGTAAAGGCTTTGATTTGATTATTTCAAGTAAGTATTAATTATAATATTATACCAATGTCCCGTCATAAGCACCCACATCAGGCGATGCCCACAAAATGGACGTTAGTAATCGAGCTCACGATAAATATTATCTCGGTCAATTAAATCTTTACATTTGTACACCTGCCCTAAATATTCTCTTGTCAATTCAATAGTCAGCTTACGTCGATAGATATGTCACCGTATCGACACAGCTTATAGAGCTTAACTAACATACAAAAACGACCACACATTGTTTACGTTTCACCTGACCTAGCGTTTATGAGGTATTTTTTACGGTTTCTTTCTCTTTGGCTAATTAAATTTCTAATTTATGAGAAAATTAAGTGGAAGTGTTTATTTAATTCTTTAAATTGAAAACATATTCGTTTTATTTAATGCGGCTTTATATACATGCTTATCTGTACATAACATGTACTTATTCACACATACATAATATACTCGTTTTTTTAATGTAAAAATGACTGTCTCAAAAACTATCGTCTTTCAGCAAGTCGATAATTTTTGAGAAACAAACATAAAATTACCACAACACATGTAAAATAAACTAATTTCATGAGACAAGTTTTCAGTCAAAAGACATTTTCAATCATTTAAACCAAAATCAGTTTAACAGTAATTGAAACGGCAATATTTATATCAGAGTCAAAATCTATGTTTATTTCTAGAATAGCAAATGACCTTGCAATAGAAATTGCTGAAGATTCCGTATAACTAAATATGTCATAAGCGTTGCAACTTTTATCATAACTAATATATTCAATTTTGTTCTTACCCGTGACATATTTTTTTAACACAGAAGGAAACAAAATAAATATCTATGAAAACGTATATCGGACACAATAACCTAAATGTTCTAATGAAAATCAATGATAACTTACGGTTAGTAATATTTATTAGTCCCACCATCATGCCGGTGTTTTTCGTTTTCAGCAAGCCATAGTCATTCCGTTAAATTTTACTTTTTCAAATACATTGCATGATTTATTATACGAATTTAGCTTATTCTAATATTACGGTTATACCATCAAATAAACATTAGTTGCGATGAAAACTTCCCCTTCGCCCTTCAGGGACGTATTCGCCTACGTTATAAAATATACTTCGAGTTTCCACAAGCGGCTATAATCCGGGCGAGCTAATATAGATAAATGGTTTGCCCTGTAGTATATGTCAGTCAATAAATATTTATTAAATCTTAATTATTTAAATAATACGAACAAATTAAAAGAAATAAAAGTTTAGGAGAAAGCGTTGATGAAGGTGACATATTCATAAAAATCGAACAACCTAATTATTGTACAAAAGTATAAGTTTTTAACCATTTAGACATAATTTTGAATAATATTAATATAAAACTATTGGCAGCGATATTTTTTTTTATTGATTTATTCTTATTTTCACAACTTCTATGGTTATGATATATTGTTTTCTAATTTAACAGTTAAATTCGGAGTACTATTAAATTTTTTTATATATGTATATGTTTGATTTTGAATGACTATTTCAGAGTGTATTCTAGTTATTTCGTCTACTTCCCCACGACTTGTGGTATACTCGAAGTTTCTACGCAAACTGAAAGAACTAGGTATAGCTACGCGAAGGAACTTTGTCGGAACAAAATAATTTGATGCGGGATTAAAAACCAACAGCAACATTGGTCGCTGCCTGAACCCAATTAATATTCATTAGACAAGATAGATACTTTGATAATTGGTAGAGGAAGTGATCTAAGCTTTTAAATCTGAAGAACTTTTTTACACAATCGTGTTTTTGTTATTCATTATTGAATTTGTCGAGAATATATAAGGTAATTACTTACTTTACCATGGTGATCTGAAAATACATATGTATGTATATGGATATGTATTTTATAATAATCACCATTTTCTTCAACACAAGGAATAGGGTATCAATCGGTCAATAGGCCCATAAAATGTATGTTAATAATTCTAATTATGGCGTAAGAAGTAATCACCTTTATATATTTGTCCTATTGTCACCATTTTTTGTGATAAAATAGGTACTGTTTGCAAATTCATTTATATATATATATATATATATATATATATATATATATAATTATTATGTATTACGGTTAAAAAAATTATTTGCATAAATTTTTAAGGGTTTGTTATGTTAATAAATTTTACGTAATTTATTGATCTATTTGCGATGTCAATTTTAAATATGAATTAATTTTAAATTATATTTGTTAAGATTATTCCATTTTTACTGAGTTTTGATTTTTAAATAACATATTTTGTATTTGTTTTTAAAAGTAAATTATGTCCTTCCATAAATATGCGAAAAACAATGTTCGAAAAATATATAGGTAAATAATTGGTACACTCCAGATATGGGTAAAACATAAAAGGAAGTTGTACTTTTGATATGAATCAAACTTACAGAATTTTCCTTAAAGACAAAACTGTGTAATCAAGTCTCACATTATAATAATCATCACAACATTATAAAAGATGGACTCTATCTCTCAAAAACTGTTTTATATTTCTAGTTAAAAAGTGAGTCCAAGCTATTCATATGTAAATTTCGTGTAGATCGAATATTGCGGATTATGGTTTCGATATACTTTTTTATAAATATTTTAGAGTAAACAAACATCCATTCTACCATTCAGATATTAAAATGATTTAAGATACTTAGCAATCGTATCTTAACTGGTAAACTAAATAAATTATATAAGTCGTTTTGTCTATACATATATATATATATATATATATATATATATATATATATATATATATGTATATATATATATATATATATATATATATATATATATATATATATTTATATATATATATACACACCGCATAACACATGTATATATCTTTTACAATATTTTTAACAATTTAAAAAGATAAATTATATTAAAAACAAATCCAAATAATTATCTGCTTTTTTAAGTGGGGTTATTTCAAGTTTCATTTTTACACATATATAATATAAACTAGCGTGACCCGTGCGAAGTCTTCGCATTATTATTTATTCCATTATGAAGCTCAGATGACAGATCAAACAAATATTTTACTAAAATTGACATATAGAGGCGCAAGTATCAAAAGCATTGAGCTAAAGCGCCACTTTATTTATACGTGAGTGGATTTGAAATTAAACAAAAATTTTACCGACCGTCAATCATATTGACGTTGAGCCGTTAGATAGCAGCATTGCTGTTTTGTGTATATAATTTTAATAAATAATTAATTTGCAAAAACAATAGCAATAATAATTTTTTTAGTTATGGATGCCGGTAGAGCAAGCAATTATCTATAAAATGATATATAATTTATGTGGATTAGTTGTGAGGTTTTTTCTAAAAAGGGAGAGTAACATCTTAAAACCTTAGCGTATTAATATATATGATGATATGATGATGATGATAAATGGTCCTGTATTATTTATGCAACAAAGCCATAATTTGAGGATATTAGAACCATATTTTGAAGACGTACGCCCTCAAGAGTCATGCTAGAGATAGAAATTTCCAAAATGGAAGCGATTATCAATAATTCACTGTGTGTTTGGAGTAATTGATTTATAAATTTCATCGATATGGCATTGCACAATTTTTAAGTTTAAACTTGTATTAAAAAGATTATATTTCCAGCTTGCCTCTGACGGGAAACATGGTGTAACCTATAATGAATAATAAGTTTCCAAGACTTTAGTGATTTATGTTATCCGAAAAATTAATATACGACACGAGTACATATAGAGTATTCGAAGCTAAAACTGGTCACACAGTTGGAACGCGACCGGCGGACTACGGAAGTTCAGGCGATGAACTTAAAGGAGTTAATACATATTCAATAAGTCTCCGATGACCAGTTTTTTGTTGAAAGTGGTAGAAGCTAAACTTTGTCCTGCCATTAACACATTATAGGTGTAATTTTGTTCAATCAATTGTCTTTACTTCAAAGTAAATTCAATGAAGATAATCGAAGTGAATTACCGGGAAGAATCAGCTTTATTTCATTTAAAATTATAATCGCACACAAATATGCGCAAAATGTCTAAATATAATAATCTTGATCTAATAATCTTATATTTGTCTTTATATTTATCTTGTCTTAACTTATTTGTTTTGTCTTAACGTTGTTTATTGAAATCGATTATGTATACATAAAATAACACGGATTATTGTTTCGACATATTTCTTTAATCATGTTAAAAAAACATAAATATAATCGAAATACACTAAGAAAGAGGCAAAAATGAACTATTTTCCAAATTGGTTTAAAATATGAAATTACAATTCTCCATAATTTTATTAAGGAAGGGAAAAGTCGAAAAACTTAGAGTAGAAAACGCGCTATAATTGTTTGGTACACTATCATGTGCATAAAAAAGGAAAATATTTTTAAAGAAATTATTATTATTTTTTAATATAAACTCGTGGCATTATTATAAAATTATCCCCTAATTTTTTTTAACAGACCTAAAAATATCGTGAAAATCTTAGGAATATTCGTAATCTAGATTCGTGTTATGGTTTTCCGGATTTTTCACATTAACTTCTAGTGACTGTATTTTTCATTCTATTTTTTCTAGTGCCTGTTTATATGAGTACTTTTATCAATATCTCTAAAATTGTCTCTCAGAAAACTCTGAAAAAACTAACCTGTATTAAACTTACCTCTTCCAAAACATGCAGGTACTTTTATTTTAGGGTCCTACTATTGCGAAGTATGTGAGTCCATAAGTTCTATTTTATGCGAAATTTTAACTTTATTTTGAAAAAAAAACAGGCGAAACAGATAAGTGGAAGTATAAATGAAATGGATAAAAATTTCGTATTTAAATTATTAGGTTCTTATACCTAATAACCTTAAGTAACTAAGTGCCTTAAAGAGTAAAAAAATATTTAATGAGAATTTAAGAGTAAGTTTAATTTATTCGACTTGATATCTTACTTAGGTAAATACGAAAATTATATAAAAATCTCAGAAACAGAGTTGAGTTTTTGTACAGAAGATAATGATTTTACGTTGAAGGTGCAAATATTGAAGGAGTTTTTCGTTAAAATGATTTTCCTTGAAGGGTTTTGGTCTAGCTCTTCCGCGGTGACCGGCCGTACTGGAAAATGAGGGATGGTTAGAGGGTCCGGCTTTGATTGCTATTCCGTGTTGTGTTGTGATGTCTTCATTCAGCATTGAGATGTTTCTGTATATAATTTTTCATATTTACTTTTTTTTTCTTCGGTGGCTGCTTACTAGCCTGTTGAACGTTATAGCTACTAGGGTGAAATATAGCCGGGGATTCAGATAGGTTCCTCTTGTTTTTTTTATTGCGAGGGGAGTATTTGTTATTCAATTTAATAAGTCTGTCGTATTTAAAAAAACAGTGTTATCTTCCTCTTTTTTTCTCTGCAGTTAAGTTTGTAGCTCCTTACGCTTATTTAAAGCTTTGATTGAATAGTCTTCTTTTATTTAATATAAAGTGTTTTGTAGGTAATGTTTGTTTTTCTTAATTTTTAGTTGGAAACTCAATGCATTAAATGTTATTACCACCGGTGTGACCTTCTCGCCAATTATTTCTCCTTCTTCGCCTTCCCTTCGAATATCACGTGAAACTTTTCAAGCATATGTTTCTTATGCAGGTTGTCATTTCTTCGAGTTTGTGGAATGACTTCTCACACTCTTCCGTACCAAATAAGACTAAGTTTCTGCGTGTAAACTGTCTATCTAGTGTGTTTACTTTTTTACTTTCTTCTTTCACATTTTTCTCCAAAAGCTCATTTTATACTTCCGCGTTGTTAAACTTCTCGTTAAGGTTATTGATTATTGTACTTTTAATGTCTTTTTCATCTCTAACATGTCTTGTTTTTTGCTGTTTTATATCTTGCTGTATGTTAAATAACATATTTTTATTTCCTCTGTGTTTTGTTCTAATGTGACCCTCGTAGTGGCTTCTATTAGAAAAGTTAAGCACTTATTGCTCGAACTATCGACGTGTACTAAGGGATGTCGCTGATTGTCGCTAGATGGCAAATCGCGGCACAACCAAGGGCTTGGCTAGGTAGTTTCGACGAGTCGTAGTAGATGGCACTATTATAGTTGCACTTGAAAATGCAATGATCATTAATTTACGCTTTTGAGGTTATGATTTCAACTGTTTTTTTTTTATTTGAGCACTTTTGTAATTTTGTTTGAGTGTCGGCTTTATCGTATATGAACTACACTAGTATTTTATATGTTAATAATGTCTTATTATTGGTTATTTGACTTTTTGGATGGTCTTCTGATGAATCGTATTCTATACTTTTTACCCAATTTTATTGTTTATATATTGTATTCTTTATATTGGTCAAAATACTCCATACTGCTTATATATTTCTGAACGTTTATTAATGTTATAAAGATTCGATGGTCAGGAAACCATTATTGTGCTGATCCATCGTGTCGTCAACGTAATTGCATCAAATTCTAGCCGTTTTACTTTGCGCAACATTATAGTAGTAATACATTTTCTTGTATTCATGTAGTGAATAAGGAGTTCTTAATTTGACAGTCTTAATTTGGGGATAAATTCAATTTTATTAATTACCTCTTAATATATTTGGAGCATTATATTATGTTCCCCCTAAATTAATCAACGCAAGCGAGCAATCTCTGCAACTGGTAGATTATTTATATTCCGTTCCACGTACTGTTAAATGAGAGAATTAAGTACAAAACTATGTTTTCATTTACTGATATGACGATAATGAAATAATATTTAAAATTTCTAAAGGGAATTTAATTATTATTTCTTTTAGTGTGTAATACGATACTTCCATAATTAGTGGAATTAAGTTTGAAGACGCCTCTTTTCTTTCAAAAAATAATTAGGATTTTGATTATAATTCACCTGGGAATGCCATTTTAATAGATACAATAATTTATTGATATTCAAATTTTATAGTGAAAAGAAGGAAATAGCGGTAATAATGAAGGATACCCATTTTCCTGACAGTGTGAACCCAAATATAATTTATATTATCCATTATTCATAATTCATTATCATAGTCTATCAGATAACAAATGGGGCATAAATAATTGACAATATATGAGGATGAACTACTACCTCACCCTTATGATCTTGACGGCTGTAAAAATCTTATGCCCATGCCAATAATAAATTTTTGTTTGGACAGTAAAAAACTTACCATTGACATATTTCTTACGGAAGATTAATATAAATATCTACTTAATTAAAGAGTAGGTTTTCCACGATTCACGACTTGAAATATATTTATAGTGACTTTGAAATCATTATGGCTTTTTCCATCCGATTGTCTATTTTTTCATTCAATATTTAACAAATATAGGAGCACCGTTTACTATATGTGGAATAATAAGGTGTGAACTTTTAACTTTAACTGAATTTTAATTTATGAAAGAAAAGATAGGTGGCCTTCTCTATACAATCTATTATATTTTCAAGAAACAAAACCGTATTCTTACCGCCACCGCCAGTCCTTATAACTTATACACCAATATTTTTCTTACCTTCGACAAGCACTTTATCTTTAGTACCTTTTTAATTTTCTGTTTTATATTTTATTCAACGGCGTTAATCGTTTTTGCCATGACAGATCCATTGCAAATATCGATCAGAAAATCAAATGAGAAAATTCAAAAATATGATTGTTATTTTTAGGGTTTGTACTTCCAAAGGAGAAAAAAGACCCATGTAAGATCACTTTGTTTTCCGTCTGTCTGTCGGTCAAGACCCTTTTTCTCAGGAACGCGTGGAGCTATCAAGTTGAAATTTATATTAAATATTATGGTACAGCCTCAAGATGTAAAAAATCAAGGTTCTAAGTCAAAGCATTTATAGAAAAACCTAACATTACGGCCGTTCTTGCCATATATTTTGACACTCACAAATAAATCAAAACCTATACAGTATTTCCTGCTGTCAAGGTCCCATAGCACAAATAAAGGAAAATAATATAATAAAATCCTATATAATCCATCATACTACAAATATGTAATAAAACGTCAATTTGCATTCATATCATATAAAAAGATTATTTTATTTAAATATGCACCTGTGAAAAATATAGCAGGCAATATATTTTCATTTTAAAAATATTAAATTATATATTTTCCCAAGAACGTGGAGGTATCAAGTTGAAATTAATATAAACAGAAGAAAATATTAAGTTTATAGTTCCTTAGAGCTGTAAAAAAATCAAGTTTCTAGGATAACGCAATAAAAAATACGGTCATTTATGCCTCCTATTTCGATACTCGCAAATAACTCAAAACACAGGGTATTTCCCGTTGAACTGGAATTATGAAATTTCGTCAGAAGCTAGGTCTCACAGCATAAATAAATTAAAAAATGTTTTGTGTGATGTTATACAATTTAAAAAAATTTTTTTTTAATGTGCGTCTCCGAAAGATGTAGTGGGCAATATAATTTTGTTAAAAAAATAAAATTTTGTAAATAGTTTAATAGGAATATTATGTATTGTTAAATTTTTATAAATGCCCAAATGTGTACGGAATACTCGTAGTGCGAGTTCCACTTGACAGGTTTTTTTACACAACTTGGTTGAAAATGAAAAAATATTTTGAACTTAATAAATATAATGCTAATCCGCGGTAAGATTCTAACAGTTAAACATAGATTATAGATAACGATTAACATTTGTGCGATGAATATAAACCTCGATAATTGAAGCCGACCTATTGCTTGATAAGTGTTTCGACTAGCGTTTCCTGTTGTATAGAATCCGGCCGTAACTTCCAGCTAATTTTCTTAGTTATTCCTCGTTCTGCGGGTTAAACGCGTAATGTTATAAATAGCCGGATTTCTGTTAGTATTGTCCGTAAGAATGTATGAGAAATAGAGTATATAGTAAAAATAGTATATCATATTCTTGATATCAGCCATCAACAAAAAATAAGACCTCCATGAAGTAAACCTTCGGTATTTAGAACTAATCCAAAAATAAATAAATCCTTCCGTCGTTTTTTTGGTGGCTCAAAAATATTTCGTTTTTTATGCATAGTATTAGTACTAAAATTAAAATATTTCTTTCATTTTAATACACAATGAAAACTCAAAATACTTTCAACTACCTTTTGCAAGAGCCGATATGCAGAAGAAAACATAGAAAACCAAACAAACTCAATCAATTGAAAAAGTAAATTACAAAAATGAGAAAATGTTACAAAAAAAATGTTACCAGAAAACATTACCAAAACGTACTCGGAATCGATTGTTTAAAAGACTTTCTGCAGGGTTATCAAATGTTAGAAAGAAGTCAACTAATTCTTTAATTATTTATTAGAAATTTAAAAACAGAGCCTCCAAAATGAGAAACTACAAATTCAGAGAGAGAGAGAGAGGGGGCAGCGGATACATCTATCTATTTCCTTTGCACAGTATCGGTAACTTAAGGAATAATTAATTACTAATACTGCATTGTACACTTTACAACATTATAACACTTCCTGGTTATAAGTAACATTGTTTACCCAAACATATCCTAATCGAGTGTCGAAACTGTGAAATACATTAGATATATTTCACAAAACAAATGGTTGTAATGATCTAATTACGACATATTGATATGCATGTTTTTTATTACTTCTAATCATATTTTGACGTATTTAGTAATCTGCTTATTTGTAAATTAATACAGTATGCTTTCCCATTTCGTTATCTATAATTAAATCTTTATCATACTAATATTCAGAACTATCCCTTCCCTTATCCTTAATAAACATTACATTTAATCTTACTATACACGAACGGTAATTATTGCTCACTGTTCGTGTATCACATTCACTATTTTTATATCATATGCTGGTGTCAAATATAAATAAAATATAAAAATAGAACATTTAGGGTGGGAAAACTTTAATTAGCTTTTTATTTCGCTAACCAGGATAAAACTGTGTATTATTGAAAAGTTGATAAACTTACATAGTGCTACACATTAAATAATTTAATTAAGCACGGTGAATATACTTTTACAGCCGGTTTTTTGTTTAAAAAAATATACACACAAAATTTTGTTGTCTCCATATAATATTTTTCAAAACACCTTCAATCTCTGATCTCTTTAAGATTAGTTTGCATAATTTTTATATATTTTCAATTGATGTTCTTTACGTGATTCTATCGCCAATAGAACCTAAGGCCAATTATATAGACGTTTCTGCAAATATTTTCTTCTATTTCTCATTTTTTCATTACTTCATATTAAACATTGCCGCATAAACAGTCCCGAAATTAAATGCTGCCCATCAAAATAATTTTATCTGGCCTTCTTCAAACTAAACACATCACTTTAAACAGACACTTCAATCACTTTCAAAAACAATTCGTATATTCGTATTTTTTAATTATCGGACTCAATTCCTATTCGAAGCGGTTTTTTTATTTAGAGACCGGAGGCTTCTAAAGTTCCACATATATGGGAGAATCCTTATCTCTCTCATATTTTATTGCCCGGTGAAAGAAGATTATATCATTTTATTTCATCAGATTTGAGATTTGATATATATATATATATATATATATATATATATATATATATATATATACATATATATATATATATATATATATATATATATACATACATATATACATATCTTTCATTAAAGCAAGACCATATTGCAGAAAAGAAAGCAAGGTAAAAAACGCCAAATGTTAATTACAAAATCAAATTTCATTGATGACTGTGCATAAGGACTATAAAAAGCTTATTTTAAACTTCTTTTTAATGTAAGTATATTTAAAAAGATTAGACGTAACATTATAGGTAAAATTGTCAGTTAAGTCCTCGCGTTAATTTTATTTTTCTTTTCCATTTCTCAATCTTCTACTTTCTAAACTTGCAGGATATACATCCGTAAACATTTCAGGGTATGAAAATAGCATAGTTATTAAAATATTTGCACTATTTAAATATATTGCCTAGTCTTTCACGTATTTCATCGTATTAGTTTCCCGACAAAATTTAAGAAAATTTCTCTAAGCTTTGTTTTTCCGTAATATTGACTAGCTGCATCGGAGATTAAAAGAATGGGAAATTTGCTATGAATATAACAATAAATGTACATTGCAATTCAAAAGAACCTTAATATTGTACGTTGTGAAATATTTATTTAGTAACATTGGCATTGACATTCCAATATTAAATTTTATATCTTTAGCTATTGACAATATCAGAAAGATATAAGCTGTATATTTTATAAGAACATTTAGTCTCACTCTAATTAATTCCAGAGACATTTTATGTTGTAATAATTCTATAGTTCAGAATATACTTTCATATCATTCGCAATAATAATCATGACTATTTTACGCATGTATGCAAATGTACACTAACAAATATACATTATTTCCAAAGAAAAATGATTTATTTTGAGTAAATTTTAAGTATTTCATTATTACGATAATACCAAATATTCGAAGAATTTCATTTTTGTAATCTTTTGTTACGGACATTATAATTTGATTCGTTCTACAACTATCCATGTCCTCATTGATTTCATTTTCAAAAACAGAAATGTTTCTTTAAGCCAATCAACTTAAAATTTAGTTAATGTAACGCAGTTATTATTTCATCAGTTTCATAGTTTTATCAAAGCCGATTATCATTGTCTTCGGTTAATATAAAACCATTCTCTTCTCACAGTCGGAAGGGATTTGAGGCTGAATGTAATTTGTATCTTGGAACAGAAAACAAATTATGTGATAGTATGGCACCGATAATTTCACATTATTCTCAGTTATACACAATAATATATGTGTTCCATGTGGCCGTTTACGGAAAGACCACATGACTTTGATTCTTTGAAAAAAAAACAAATTGATCTTCTTGAGTATATATGAAATAGTTATGAAATAAGTTTAGAATTTAATTTTATTTGGAATTTTGAAAAAATTTAAAAAATAATGGTTGGTTTCTATAAAAGAATTGATTTACGCATTATTTGAAATATACTGAACTTCCGGGTCGGACGAAAACACAAATGTTCAGTCAATAATTACTAATATTTATTAATCTTAATGTGCTTACCAATTATTATACACTCAACTTTGCAAATCACATTGTAAGGTATTTCAAATTGCTTCCTTTCACATTCTTTTTAGCAAAGATTTTATGAATACTGTTTTCCTAAAATATACTTAATTAAATATGCTTACATTAAAAAGAAATTTAAAATAAGCTTTTTATAGTCCTTATGCACAGTCACTAATGAAATTTGATTTTGTAATTAACATTTGGCGTTCTTTACCTTGCTTTGTTTTCTGCAATATGGTCTTGCTTAAATGAAAGATATGTATATATGTGTATGTGTATATATATATATATATATATATATATATACATACATATATATATATATATATATATATATATATACATACACATATATACATATCTTTCATTTAAGCAAGACCATATTGCAGAAAACAAAGCAAGGTAAAAAACGCCAAATGTTAATTACAAAATCAAATTTCATTGATGACTATGCATAAGGACTATAAAAAGCTTATTTTAAATTTCTTTTTAATGTAAGTATATTTAATTAAGTATATTTTAGGAAAACAGTATTCATAAAATCTTTGCTAAAAAGAATGTGAAAGGAAGCAATTTGAAATACCTTACAATGTGATTTGCAAAGTTGAGTGTATAATAATTGGTAAGCACATTAAGATTAATAAATATTAGTAATTATTGACTGAACATTTGTGTTTTCGTCCGACCCGGAAGTTCAGTATATTTCAAATAATGCGTAAATCAATTCTTTTATAGAAACCAACCATTATTTTTTAAATTTTTTCAAAATTCCAAATAAAATTAAATTCTAAACTTATTTCATAACTATTTCATATATACTCAAGAAGATCAATTTGTTTTTTTTTCAAAGAATCAAAGTCATGTGGTCTTTCCGTAAACGGCCACATGGAACACATATATTATTGTGTATAACTGAGAATAATGTGAAATTATCGGTGCCATACTATCACATAATTTGTTTTCTGTTCCAAGATACAAATTACATTCAGCCTCAAATCCCTTCCGACTGTGAGAAGAGAATGGTTTTATATTAACCGAAGACAATGATAATCGGCTTTGATAAAACTATGAAACTGATGAAATAATAACTGCGTTACATTAACTAAATTTTAAGTTGATTGGCTTAAAGAAACATTTCTGTTTTTGAAAATGAAATCAATGAGGACATGGATAGTTGTAGAACGAATCAAATTATAATGTCCGTAACAAAAGATTACAAAAATGAAATTCTTCGAATATTTGGTATTATCGTAATAATGAAATACTTAAAATTTACTCAAAATAAATCATTTTTCTTTGGAAATAATGTATATTTGTTAGTGTACATTTGCATACATGCGTAAAATAGTCATGATTATTATTGCGAATGATATGAAAGTATATTCTGAACTATAGAATTATTACAACATAAAATGTCTCTGGAATTAATTAGAGTGAGACTAAATGTTCTTATAAAATATACAGCTTATATCTTTCTGATATTGTCAATAGCTAAAGATATAAAATTTAATATTGGAATGTCAATGCCAATGTTACTAAATAAATATTTCACAACGTACAATATTAAGGTTCTTTTGAATTGCAATGTACATTTATTGTTATATTCATAGCAAATTTCCCATTCTTTTAATCTCCGATGCAGCTAGTCAATATTACGGAAAAACAAAGCTTAGAGAAATTTTCTTAAATTTTGTCGGGAAACTAATACGATGAAATACGTGAAAGACTAGGCAATGTATTTAAATAGTGCAAATATTTTAATAACTATGCTATGTTCATACCCTGAAATGTTTACAGATGTATATCCTGCAAGTTTAGCAAGTAGAAGATTGAGAAATGGAAAAGAAAAATAAAATTAACGCGAGGACTTAACTGACAATTTTACCTATAATGTTACGTCTAATCTTTTCGAACTTATTCGACGGTTTTGATTGGATTATTTACCACAATTATTTGTTTCTTTTAAGAGTGGAGTAACGTTTTTGATGTTTTTATCAATATTTTGCATTTAACATTGATAGTCGCTTTTTATTTAATCGACATAAACGAACGCAATATAATTTTTTCGATACGTGTTAATGTGGTTATTACATTTGTCATTTTTTGGCTTAACGCATTTGGTTATTATAATACATTTGTTATTAAAATTAGTTATAAGTAATATTATAGGTTACACTCGTTATTACATTAGGCTTTTTTATTACATTTCTCATTAAAATGAATTATAAATAATACTATAGGTTACACTCGTTAAAAGTTACAGGTTTTATCCTCATATTATTTTATTTCACATTTTAATTACTTTTGAAACTAAGGATTTTATTCATCGAGACATAAATGACTGACAAAATTTGCTTAATTTTGATAGAAATAAGTATTAGGAAAAATTAATATCTTTATTAATGTTCTCATAGATACGAGAATAGCACTGCTTATATTGAGCATTCTTAATTTTATATTCAGAATATTAAAAGCTGCTTGTGTAACCAACACATTGGTTCAATACACTTAAACAATTTCCACTTAATATTTAAGAAATAGGAAACAAACAAAATTTTTTATACTTTTTTATCTACCAATATTGTAATATCACGTGGGTTCCAAATAGTCCTTATTAACCTATGAAATATAAACCGGATTACTTTAAATCTTAATTCATCAGCTGAGTCGGAACGGGTCTATCATTTGTTGTGCCCTACACTTACATCGGTGTTATCAACCTGAAAGGCAGCTTTTATCGATCCTAAATTAAAATTTCATGCAATTTAAAATTCACACTGACTCTGGTTTATGGTAAGTATTAAATTTTATGTAATAGTATTAAATAAACAAACTAATGTTATATAGATTTGTTTGCTTTAATAAAATCGATTCTAAAAAGTACTCACTTGGTTTTATTTCAACCGAATTAGACTACAGCGGTGCAGAATCGCCAGTTTGCGATTTCTTTACAGTTTAAGTATTATTTACTTCCCTCTCCTCTTGAATATTTCTTTTCAATTCGAAATAGGGCGATTATATTTCCACCACGCTTATGTCTCACCCTTGCCGTGCCTGTATGTGCCTATATACATAAATATATCAATTTTATCAGTCTATTGGTTACCGTCATATTCCCACAATCGATTATCTCGAAATTATATATGTATATGATATGTTTCGCAAAAGGATTTAACAAAAACATGAAGATGTCATAAGATTTTGTCCGTCATAGCCTAATTAGGCTACAAATTTAGCATATTTAAGTTAAGTCATTTTTGTTGCAATTTTTGTATTAATTGTGGTCTAAAATTATATTAAGTAGGTAAACACAGGCGTATTAAACTTTGTAAACAAATAGTTTGAGAATAGTATAAAAAGTCATCAAGTTAATATATTGTAATGTTCAAAAGTAATAACCTTGCCAAATGTGCATAAAAATAAATAACTAAAGCAAATTTCGTTCCATCAAATAATACTCTGAGTATTCCGATAGGGATTTACTTCAAAACTGTTCAAACTTTCATTAAATGAGTAAGGTGAAAGAAACAAAGATATTAAAATAATATTATATTCTATAAATATTAAAATAATATTACATATATATGGATTAGTTCAGTAGAAATCGCTTCTGATAACTAAAGTTGTTTAAGAATAAAATAAATAATTCAAAAGTTTGAATAGTGAAAAATCATTTTACTGTCTTCAATAGGGATTAAAGTAATATTTGAGTTTAAATTTATAAAGTAATATTAGAATTATTTTTTGAGATAATCATTTGTGAAAATACAGTTCCTTAAGACTTTGTTTAATATATTAAACAAAGTTTTAAGAACCTGTTGTTATATATATATGTATATATATATATATATATATATAAATATATATATATATATATATATATATAGTAATTAATAATGATATATGTATATTTCAACCATATCAAGTATTTGAAAATCGTTCAATCGGAATACAAATCAATAACATAACGAAATACTTTTAACTGGTCAGATACCTTGATTAAAAAAGCGAAAGTAATGGACTTTAATAAACCTATGGACTGTTGGACCACTCCATTATTTAATGTATCATTGAGAGAAGACATTACTGAATTTCCGTTACAGATCATGCTGTCGTCGCTCTGAGCATTTGTGGAAAGATTCCCGTATTCAACAATAGTTATTAAATGGCAGTAATAATCAGTTATACTTATAATTTATATACTTAATAAATTTTAATACGTAAAACTCAGCACCATAGTAATTCATTTTCATTCAACATTCCAATTTATTCTTAGACTATCATTCGATCTTTCAATTGGTATTAAGCAATTTGCCAGAGTGTTGTGTTCCATATTTAATAATAAATTTGGTAATGTTTCTTGTTACAACTTAATAAAACTAAAAAAGTAATGAATTATGAACACTTTTGTTTTCATTCATTGTTTGGTCACAACATAGAATTTATGCCAAATTAATAAAAATGATTGATTGATATTTTTGCCTCTATTTTCGTCATCGTAATTTGAAGAATTAAAACCGAATCGTTTTGAAATTTATATCTTTAGACTGACCTTCCTATTTTGATGTTTGACACTAGATTGCGTAAAAATATTTTAGTAATTCAAGATTCATTTTGACCAATTTAATATAATTTATTAATTCATATGGAAAATTCACGTCCCTAGTCGCGGGCAATCATAATTTTAGATTTTTTTATCTCAATATGTTGAATAAAACGTGGTAATAGCAATTATTTAATTTCTTTAGCATTTTACAGAAAAAAGGGCGGGATGCCCAGGTATCACTCCGTAATAAAATGTTTAACATAATTCTTATAGCGATATTTCCAAAATGATTCAAATTAAAGTTTCCACTAAAAGAAGTCCAATATATATGTAAGCAAATTAGCTTGAAATTAGCGAAAAGAAAGTGGGAAACACCATACACAACACAATATATGTTATCTGTTTAGTACTATTTAACTGTAAATAGATTAAAATTAAATATATCGGTAATTATGTTACCGTTGTCAAAGGTGATATTTGTCCATGAGAGCCTAGAGCTTGATTATTGATAAATTATGCGAATAGTGGAATTTGTTGTATCTATATTTTAAATTAAGTTATTTACAATTAAGTAACTAGTAAACATAAAAACTAAATATTCAAATCCGTTTATGAGTCACTTTATGGTATATTTTTTAATCAGATAAATTAGAAATTTCACACATTTTATTCCGTATCTGTAGAGAATCTGATAAATGGTTTATTATAAAGTTCTTGCAATTGTTCCATTTAAATTTTTCTTATTCCTTTGGTAATTAATATAGTCGAAGTAAGGAATCTTTCGCCACAGTTAGGGGGATAAACAAAGGTAGACATTTTATCATCATTTCTTTTTAAAATCTGCGACAAGTCGCTTGCTTAATATTAAAAATTTGTATTATTTCGTAAAAATAAAAGACATATCGTAAAAGGAATGATTTAGAAAGCGAAATGAACTCCTATTTGGTCATAATTCACATGATATATCTGAAAAATAGATGGAATTAAAATAAGTAATACGCATAATATTAACAGAAATAATGTTTTTGAATCCACTTGGCATCGTCGAGATTAAAAATAATTTATTCAATTCTGTCTGCGGAAGTACTAAATTTTCTGTCTGTAGAAATTACTTTTCATTAGTATAATAATATTATTTCATAAATTACTCAGGAATCATGATTTTCTTTCAATAAATTTCTCTAAAAAATAAAGAAAACCTTTATTTCATTTCTTTCTTTATAAATTTAATACGACAGTAAACTAATCACCGTTTCGGTGTCCAGTCTTGGTTGGCACTCTAGCAGTTCACAGCTAAATAGTTTATCCTCCTTGCAACACATAACCATTCGCCATTTTAAATAAACAATATTTTGGGGGTCTCAACTTCTTAAGTCAACCTTGCCTCCTGTCCTCAATATTGGTCACCCATATCCTGTCCTCAATTGGTAGTTTGGCACTAAAAGTGGTCCTATCTCTCAAGCTCTGTGCTACTATGGGTATATATATATATATATATATATATATATATATATATATATATATATTTTTTTTATAAGTATATATATATATATATATATATATACATATATATGTATATATATACCCCTGTACCTATATATGTATGCATGTACATGTGTGTGTGTGTATCGCTATACATGTATATGTACGCGTATATTTGACAGTTCTCATGATCTTAGAATTGGCTAATTAACATTTAGACAACTTCTTCGGCTAAGAGCATTTGAATTTTGCTTATATTTACTTTTAAGCCAAAAGTATGGAGGTCTTCAAGCACCTTTAGTAGTTGATCTACAGATTTTACTATAATTGACAAATTCTAACCATCGACATTGTTATCTTTGGAGAACCATTTCAAGAGCCGAAACATATTTTTCAGTGTTAAAAATGTATTATGTAGTATAACCATTGAAATAAATTTATAGATAGTATATTATACAATGAGTTCTAGAAAGCAGATGTAGTAATCAGGGCGATTTTTGAGGTTTTTTTGCCATCAATGTAAAATGCATGTAAATTATTAACATAATATTTGATGATTAAACTCATGAACTCTGTATCACAAATTTTTCATAAAATTGCTTTGTCTTCCCTTTCATTGGGGATGAAACAAGTTAATTTATATATGCCTAGATCCAATAACGGGCTTAAATAATTATACACGATAATTCGTTAAAATTGGTCGAATCTTTTGTCAAACAATATAAATAAAGTTTATTTTTAAACTGAGAACTTATTATTGTTTTAAACAGTTTATTTTAAAGTCATAAATGGAATTGTTCAGATTGCATCGGCATAGCGTAATACGAAAAACATTTGAAATATTATAAACATATATATATATATATATATATATATATATATATATATATATATATATATACATATATACTCTTTTGCATAAAAAACGGGCGGTTTTGATTTTGTCATATTATCAACAAAATATTATTTATTAAGAGTTTGTATTAATTGTAATTGTTACTGGCAGGTATAGTGTATTCTAGCACATAAAAACTAAGGTTCTAAATTTGAAATTTATTCTTTTTGAATGAAAATTCTCTTTCACTGACAGAAACGTATTTTTAGCGGCGAATAAAATCCAACTCTTACTAAGTTCTTTTTCATTTGTTACGTTTTTTATTTTAACGAATAAATTTTAATAAAATTTCTGCTGTTTGTTGCATTAGTTCACTTTTGTTTGCTGTTCTCAGTATGGTTGAAAAAACGATAAGAGCTAGTGAAATTATCGCGCTGCTTGAAGAAGGCTGTAGCCAATGTTATGTGTCAGCAGTATAATGTGAGCTGCTCCACCATCCAAAGGACCTGGCAACGATACCCAGCAACGGACTCCGTTAGTAGAAGACCCGGTTCTGGAAGAAAACGGTGTACAGAGCCACAGGATGACCGCCTCATAGTCAGTCAAGCACTACGAAATGGTCAAATTACATACGTGGATCTCAAACAGAACCTCAAGGACCTCAAACAGAACCTCAAGGACCTCATGGACAGTCAGAAGGAGACTTCAGGCCGTCAATATACGAAGCTATCGACCAGCTCGGGTCCCTACATTGCTCCGTGAGCATCGAGTTGCCAGATTGAGATTCGCTCAAAATTTTTCGTCATGGACTCAACAAGAATGGAATAGTGTTTTATTCTCCGATGGACCTCGTATATCGATTAGTGGTGAGGATCGACGTCGGCGAGTCTTACGAATACCTGGTGAACGCTTCGCAGAAGTGTGCTTTGAGGAAATCACCCCTTACGGTGGAGGCTTCGTAATGTTTTGGGCTGGTATTAACTCAGATGACCGTACCGAGTTAATTTTTATTGAAAATGGCACACTTAATGCGCAAAGGTACATAACAGAGGTTCTTATTCCTCATGCTCAACCCGCATTAACAGCAGTTGGAGGCGCATCCATTTTTATGGAGGACAACGCTCGCGCCCCCCGCTCTAGAGACGTTGTTGCGTATATGTAGGAGACCGGAATTCGTTGGTTAGACTGGCCAGCTAGAAGTTCCGACCTCAATCCGATAGAACACATATGGGATAATCACAAACGATGCGGCAGAGCCGTAAAACCAGCTTCAGAAAACATTCAGGCTCTTAAAAATGTGATTGTCGCTGAATGGGAACGTATTCCTCAGGAAATGATAAAAAACGTCGTCGAAAGCATGCCTAGCAGATTAAGGGCATTGATTTTGGCTAGAGGAGGCCATAATCGTTACTAAATTTTTAAAATTTTATGTTAAATTAATAAAAAAGTATTCAAAAATAAACTTTAGCCATTTTTAATGTACCAGTATGAAAACGCTCGTCTGTGGACTTCACATCGTTTTTTTTAATTATTCGCATTTTAAATTACTGAAGGAGGTAAAAACGATATCTTAATAATAAATAACAATATTCTCATCCTATCGCCATATAAAATGCATTAAATAATAATAAGATAACTCCGATATGGTTTATTCCTATAAGTGCCCGTTTCTTTTGGAAAAGAGTATATATATATATATATATATATATATATATATATATATATATATATATAGATATATATATATTCTCCTAAAATTTATATTAGCAAATTCACAAAAGTGTTAATTTAAAGTGCCTAAGCGTAAAATTGCATTTTAATTAAAGATAAGATAAAGTCTATTAAATTGTAATATTTGTAGTTGAAATCTTCTAAAGGCACTTGCTCAATAGGTGTTTATTGGAACAGTTTGCCACATATTCTAAATAGCAACGGGAATTTCAATCTAGTGTATGGTATAATTTTTCCTCTTCAGGTATATTAATTTACGTTTAACAATCAAATTTAATTTAGTAATATTTTAATTTCAGCTTAAACTAAAAATGTTCCATTTCCACGTATAAACATGTTTGTACTTTGTTGTGTGTATGATAATTATACAAAGGTATTGAAGTGAAATAACTGTAAATATAAACTGAGTTCTAAATATGTTACATTTAACACTTTGACAGCGGAGCACTCATTTCGTCAAGCTTAATATTCTCGTACTCGCGAGTCACGACCTGAAACTGAGATCAATTTTCATACTGTTTATTTAAAAACGACGAACTCGGGACGTGAGTCGCAATCATTATATTTGTAGCTTAGTATTTTAGATAGCTACACATATTTAATTCGTTGCTGTAAATGCAAAGTGGGAGCAAAGGGAAAGGATGAGCCGCGCCGCGCGGGAACCGCGTTCATTTGGCCATGAACGAAACATGACCACGAAACGACATAATCGTATTTTATAGAATGCAATTTTGAATTAATTATAAAATGATGATGGCTCGGATATTGATGAAGTTGAGGATAATAAAATAGAAGGTAAATTATTGATATTTTTTTGTATTTCTCTGTTTCCCCTTTTTTAGAATTAGTTGGAATTATGCAATATATTCTGACTAATCAGTTTTTACCACCTGGTGAAGAAGAAAATATGCCTGAACTTGTCCCTGGCCCACAACCACAGCGAGGGCGATCTTAATTACGGGGCAGGAGGGGGTCCCGGAGAGGTCGTCGCAGCCATTAGTGCGCTTGACTACCCGCGGACGGACTTCACAAATACTGCAAACTCCACGAGAACTTGATTAAGCTAATGGATGGTGTGACGATCCTAGGGAGCAATCACTTGAAGAATCAGTTTTTGAAGAGGTGAGCAAGATTTTAGCCCCCACTGACGAAAATGTATCGGAGTATGATTGGTTTTCAATATTTTTTTCGGATGAATTTTGGAAGGTCCTGAAAACCAAAATTGATCGGTACGCTGAAAGCAAAGCAAGCCAGGCGAGGAGAATCAAAACCAAGGAGATACATGGAAACCGTAACGTTGCAAGAACTGAAGTATTTCATGAGCATTGTCGTACATATATTGCTAGTACGTAAAGAAAGTATTGACGCTTATTGACCAGTTAGAGGAATTATCCAAACCCCATATCCAGCCAAGGTAATGACCAGGGATTATTTCAGAGCTATATATACTTGTCTATATCTGAATAATAATTCAAATTACATACAAAGCGGTTAAGATAATTACGACGCCTTCTTCAAACTGAGACCATATTTTGACATGTTTTGTCGCCTATGTGCCTCCAGTTTTTATATTCATGAAGCGTTGACCATTGACGAAAGGACCTGTAGTTTAAGGGGTCGAGTCTACTTCTAGTTTTTAATAAGGACAAACCAGACAAGTATGCGATGAAAATTTACATGCTCTGTGACTCGCGATCAGGTTATATTTTTACATGGCTCTATACTTAGGTGACCCCAAGACGGTGGAATAGATTGTGAACTAATTGAGCGAGCCATATTTCGAAAAATGGCACACTATATATGTATGAACTTTTTTTTTACAAGCACATCTGTGGCAGATCTGCTCTGGCTGAAAAATACACATTGTCAGTACTGTGATGCCCAACCGCCGTGGTTTTCCACAGGAGTGGCGAAATCAAGAATTGGAGCTAAATGAAATGGGTTTTAGCCACCGCGGCAATATGAATGCTTGCAAATGGAAGGATAAGTGAGACCTTTACTTCCCCATGACAAAACAAACCGCTTCATGGACAGAAGTGACCACGAAAGCCAAAGGAGGCCCTACAAAAAATAAAGCCAGACTGCATTTTAGATTATAATCTAAATAAAATTGGCGTGGTCTTGAACGAGTAACTTTTTTTTCACCATTTCATGGAATTCTTGTTCAACAATTCGTTGAACTAGAAGTCCAGTTTTTTTTCATTTAGTGGCTCGTGCCATGGTTAATATATATACATATATATATATATATATATATATATATATATATATATATATATATATGTGTGTGTGTGTGTGTGTGTGATTTTCAAGAAATCGAGGACCCAGAGAAAGAAGCTGATATTTTCATAGTTTTTGATAACTTGTTGTGAAGGTCTGGTGGAAGCTGGGTCTTTTAATTATGCAGGCCCCTCTGAAGGAGCACTCTTAGTTCATCTGGTTTGCCGGCAGATACTCACTGAAAAGCATACTGCCTACAGAAAAGTAAAAGAAAATGTCTGGAGCTTGTAAAGTTTGTGCAGACAAAATCAAGAAGGAAACTGGCAAACGAGGACACAAGGAGATGGTTTATTACTGCGCAGATTACAACATACATAATTCAAAAAATATCATACGAGAAAAGATTATACTACACATCCATGATTCAAAAAATATCATACGAGAAAAAATTATACTTTGTAAAATTTTGATTTAGTTCATGTATGTCTTCGAACGATTTTTTAATGTACTAAATATAACATATTTACATTTTTTATTTATTTTTAATAATATGAAGATATAGGTCTGAGAGATAGGAAAGTAATAATTTATATGGTCACTTAGATTATTTTTCTATAGTTGATACAGTTATGCTGAAAAACGCCTGCGAGCCTGGGCTAGTGGTTCAGTAAAACTGTCAGTGTTAATACTTGATATGAAATTCACTTCTCATCTTTAGTTTAATTAACATGATTATGAATCAGCATATTTATATGATAATCTCATAAATCTTAATCACTTCTACTATAGAAGTAATCAAGAAAATTTTGGAAGGTTAACAACTATTCAATGCAATTCTGAGTAAAGAATTGAAACTAAAAAAAAATTAAAAATGAATTGATTTTGGATAAATGGGATTAAATATAAATATTATAGTATAGCTAATAATATTGCTAAATAAACATTCCCTCTTATTTATTATATAAAAATTACCAAAATATAACCTATCAACCATTTATGTTTCTTTCATAGATATGCACAAGTGTAATATAAATCTTTTTATAAAATAAAGGAATAAATTTTCACAATTGTGTATGCAGCGGTAATTTACAATTTAAACGTTCCATAAAAATTCTTTATCTTTAAATCGTCGGAGACTTAGTAAGACCACTTCGTGAAATTAATCGCCCTGCGAGTTAAGAAATAGATGAGTGGCTCTAAAAATATTTCACGCATTGCGCTGTAAAAATGTTCATTTAGCTACGAGAAAGAAACACGAAACATTTAAATTACCGAAAGCAAAATAAACCCATGATTATAGTCATAAAAGTGAAAATAAACGTTAAATCAATTAGTACTACTGGAAAATTTATTTTATAAATTAAGGAATATCTGTATTTCCAAAGCTTCATCAGGCAGAGAATTTAAATGATATACGTGATAATTTTAAAGTACAAAATATATTCCTTATAGTTTGAATTCTACAGAAAGGATCTTGATAAATTTTTTACTTTTTTGATAAAACTTCCACGCAACCACATGTAAAAACCAGTCTGTAATATATAAAATATTTTTATAATAAATTTTCAATTTTGTTTTCAGAAAATAGGCAAATTTTCTCTAATAAAATCACTTAATTATTATATGGTTAATAACACTGATTGAATACATTTTATTTTCGATATAGTTTCATTAAAAGTATAAGTTAACGTGTCAAAAACATTTTGAGTAAATAATAATTCAATGGTCATTCATTTCGAATGTTTGCCTTTTCTAAATATAAAAAATCACAAAATTTTGTAAATGTGATTGAAATTTATCTAGGAATATGTGCCACTAGCACAGCAATCACAACATTTTTAAATAAGGCACTCAAA
The DNA here is from genome assembly GCA_039881145.1 of Druceiella hillmani. Taxonomy (NCBI): domain Eukaryota; kingdom Metazoa; phylum Arthropoda; class Insecta; order Lepidoptera; family Hepialidae; genus Druceiella; species Druceiella hillmani. The sequence goes on along the minus strand of JAYKKI010000044.1, from coordinate 6,729,933 downwards.
CTTATTGCACTCAAACTTAAAATTTTACAAGATATGCCATTTAAAATGACAACTGAGAAAAAATAGTAAATATGCTATTCGAAGGATGCTTGATATCCAGGTTCTAAGTTTTCTAAATTACGTAGTAACGTAACGTAATTATGAACTAATGGGGAGTACAGACTTTACGAATATACATATTTCTTTGTAATCCTAGCCTTTTATATAACTGATTCCGAGATATTTAATTTTCGCCTTCATTCAGGTTTTAAATAATATCCCATGCTTAAAGGTAGAATCCAGAATATATATTAATTTCGGCTTTAAAATCGCTGGAAAAGGATAAATCGCTGGAAAAGTCCAAAGCTGGAAACCAAAAATCTCATTAGTTACAAATTTATTAATATCATCTATCACCATTTTAGTAGCATATCTATTATATAGTATATTTACGAAAATAATAAGCTCATTACCCAAACGAATAATGATACGTTCCTACTAAATATAATAATGTTTTTAAATTATTTAATTATACTAGGTTCTGTCCGTTACTTTACGCGGACTACAGTAATGTTGCCTATTTATATCAATACAGACCATAATCTATCTTTGGCTAAATAGTTTTCAAAATCCGTTTGTGCTTTGTGGTAGCATCGTAACCGTGTTACAAAATGGAGAAAATTCAATGTGCTGTTCCATGACGGCTCAGATTTTAGAATTGGATATACACGGCATAAGTTAATATATTCTTAAATCAAATTTTCCTTACAGACGTGCAGAAATAAGACCCTAATGAGTATTATGAAATAATGAATGCTACACCCTAGATTATTCAAGTTTCATAAAAAATCTAATTATAATCTATTCGTGTGCATTTTGTGTAGATCCGTTCAGAAATTAGAATTATAGAGTAACGAACATTCATCCAAACATTAAAATTTCCGTATTTTTAATAATATTTAATATTAATATCTTCCCGATAAGTCATTCAGCTTTACTGAGTCGACTTTTCATGTTCAAAACATTGTAGCATAATTATAAACCCAAATAAATTAAAACACTATGACAACAAGTCCCTAAAACAATTAAACTGGAAAGTAAAAACAACGAGTACAGACTTATGGCTAAGAATCTCAAGAGTGGAAATTTACTATTGCAGGTGCCACAAAATGTATGAATATTAATCACATTTCCGCGTTATGATTTCTCAATATACTATTTATTAATAATTTATTCGATGCCCGAGCATTTGATAGTGATACCACATTAATAGGTTTTATTATATCTTTATATCGTATTACAAAATTTAAATACTACGAGTCAAATTTTAATTTTACTTTAACACAATATGGGTTATGTTACTCAGGATAATATATCGATTTTAAAAGTCTCTCTTTTATTAATTTTTATTTCTTTCCTGATAAAAGTAGGATAAAAATGGATATAATTATTTTATAAATAGCTGTCAGCTGCATTTATATTCCATCTTTCAAAATAAGTACATCATAATATTTTACTGTGACATCAAAAATAACAATATATTTTCTAAAAATTCAAAGGAAAATTAATTTTTGCGTCGAGAAATTACAGCCATTCCAAACCGAGAAATGGCAAGACATAGTAATTCTCCTATTAGATATGCATTATGCAATTAATATGTAAATCTAAATGTATCTTGATTTATAAAATGAAAGCAACTTAATAAATGCAGCGTACCTTCCAAATGGTACTTACCAGCGTTCTTGCTGTTGTGGGTATTTTGTAACATAAACGGATATTAATGTTGATTTTTTCAGATGGATATCAGATGATGCTGATACGAATGCTGGTGTTAAAGGTATTAATTACTAAGCTGGCAAAAAAAATAATTTGCTTACTATTAAGTTTTACATAAAAGGAGAAAATTGGAATAAAACATTTTAATTAAAGATTAATGATGAAGATTTATTAAGAATTGCATTGTTTATTGAAAAATATTCGAAAAAATCGTTTATTCCCTTAAAAAATGAAACTGAAAATATCAAATGTTTTAATTTTCCAGTCTTTTGTAGTTCATTGTTTTATTTTAAATTTCAAATCTCAAAAATAAGACACCTTCTCCTGCGTGTAAAGACTAAGTAACTTTTATGGAATTGTGTATATTTAGTTGATCAAACAATCTTGTTGGGTTTACTGTAAATAATCGTCCACAAAAACAGTTCTATATAATGATTTATTGTTAAGTACGTTTATTGAGAGACGTGCCTTAAGAAATATCCAACAATAGAAATGACAACTTTTGTTTAGCTTGATATTTCAGAATCTATTTTTTTTATCTCTTTAAAACATAAATTGAGAGTTAATACATATTTAAAAAAAATTGTCAGGATGACTGACATGATATTTTTCAAGTCTTGTTTGCCATGCAATGTTCATACGGCATAAACGTCGATTGTTCTTTTGAAAATGAAACATTTTTGTGCGTGGTAAGCATATATCTTGAAAAGAAAACGAAGTAACGTCATCAAATTTGTTACATTTTATATTTTCTAAAAAATTTCCTTTTCCTTATATAATTGTTTCAATAAAACACTGTTAAATAATACAATCTAAATACAAATTATTAATATAAATTACAATCGCTTCAAGCGATGTCTGCGGAATTTTTGTTGAAAACTTAAGATGCCAATACAATCTCCTCCTCTGGAAAATTAAAATTTAAGCGAGTACTGCTAAACAGTCTTGCATAAAATTTGAAACAAATTTACGCGAATATTTAACAAATCACAAGCAAGTGCAACTATTCAGTAAAATGTTAATTTCAACTTTATTTGATTTTGTTTATTCAGCTTATAAGATATTATGTAAAGGTTATTATGCAAGAATATTTTCAAAATAAATTTAAGGCAAAAATTATAACTTTTTTCCATATTGAGAGAAAGTTAATCTTACTAAAAACCTACTATTGCAGTAGTTTTTCACTCTTACCCTACTCTTAAGTATCAATGTGACGTAAACAGAGTATACTCCGAGTAATAATAAATGTACCTTGGACAGCAATAATTCAGGAATGATACTTACGACGACGGAATATGTTTATTTTGCATAAAGCGCATATCTTCTATTACGAGATGGTACGAAACTATATACATTTTTAAATAATCCGTGTTAATTACGTCACGATTTTACATAATAAAATACTGCACATTGTTAAATATATTCCCATCTTAAATAAGACCTAAATATAAATGGAGCAAGATAGACAAAAAATCGCTATAAAACAATTTACAATATTTAGGTAAAATACATATTCATTTTAAAATTTTTAAGCTATTACATTAAAAAAATTGACTAAATAAAGAAACATCAAAATAATAATAAACCAGTACGAACCTTTGTTCATTTGAATTCACCGTTCCTACTAGGGTTACTAGAAAATAAAATAATTATAACTTTAAAAAAGAAAAAGATCACTTCTTTCTATAAAGTGAACCGAAAGTAATTCTGCCACTATTCTAAGTAAATTTTCAAATATTACTTTCAAGACAAGAGGAGGCGCTAAATTCAAATAGTTACATTTCCAAGCCAAATCTTTTCAGAACATTTTAAATTTTGTTTTACAAGTCAATGACCGTCAAACTTTACACGTCGCCGTTTTACACCTTTCTTTATCAACAATCTTAATATGAAAACACACCATATTAAAATTAATGTTAAATCTAATCTTTGAGATGTTTTTACCTGATTTGTCGATAGTTTACGTGAAACCGCGCATTTGCCGAAAATTTATGACCTTTCTTCTGTTGCGATTGTTCCTTAAGATTGATGAGCAAGTGATTAATATCAGGCTTGCGAGCTGAACGCGTAAGTTATTCGTTCGTATTATTTATATGAAATAGATTCAATATCTAATTTCTTTCTTTGTTCGCATTGTTAGATTTCGACTGATGGTACAAATTAACACTGTATAGACTCACGATACATTCGTTTACCTCACTGTTCAACAAACTCTCGAAGGCAACCATTAAGATATTGACAAATATGAACACCGTTAGACCATTCCGTTATATAAATAGTAACTGAATATAATAGTGAATTAGTATCTTAACAAAAACATAACTTTTAAAAATACCAAGTTCCTCTTTAAAACCAAGTTAGACCTAAAACTAACGAGATAAATGTAGCTCCTTTTCTTACAGAGCTTTATTCTAGATAGCTGAGTTGGAGTTTTGTTAAGATTTATTGTATATTATTTCTGCATTAAGTTAGTATAATATAATATGTTGTAATCAAGCCTTCGCTGCTCTATATGTTAAAACAGGCATTTAAATATTTTCAGGATCTGAGTCATTGTGCCAAATAAAGGGTACAGTTTCCAGTGGTACGGCTACGGATAGTTTTTTACCTAATGTGTTTTACATTTCCAATAATACCAGCAACAAACATTGTTGTTGAATTGTTCACTAATATTAAAAGATAACAAGTAAGTACTTGATTAAATAAAATTGACCAAAAATACTAATCAATGATTCTTTTCATTTATTAGGTTAGACCCGTATTATTTAAAAACTTACACCCGTGTTACTTAAAACGTCATGTGTCACTGCACTGCCCGCCGTAAAATTTAAAGAAACTACTATGCTTTACTGAAAATCCACACGCAAAGATGTTAATGACTATTTTATTAATTGGTAAAAAATAATCTAACATATTGTACAATAGTGACACTTCGGCACGTCAGCCGAACAATTTTTCAAACTTTATTTGAAAAATGCATGTCGATTACATACACTGTTTTTTTTCTTTTAACCAATTTATTTTCAATTAATAATTCGAATGCCAAAATATGGTCAAGTTTCAACAGTTTCTTGAAGCATTCATCTTCAATATACTGGGCAGACCCTGTCATATATTATATATATACATTTACGCATGAATATAAAACTAGCGTGACCCGTGCAAAGTCTTCGCATTATTTATTCCATTATGAAGCTCAGATGACAGATCAAACAAATATTTTACTAAAATTGACATATAGAGGCGCAAGTATCAAAAGCATTGAGCTAAAGCGCCACTTTATTTATACGTGAGTGGATTTGAAATTAAACAAAAATTTTACCGACCGTCAATCATATTGACGTTGAGCCGTTAGATGGCAGCATTGCTGTTTTGTGTATATAATTTTAATAATTAATTAATTTGCAAAAACAATAGCAATAATAATTTTTTTAGTTGTGGATGCCGGTTGGACAAACAATTATCTATAAAATGATATATAATTTATGTGGCCTAGTTGTGAGGTTTTTTCTAAAAAGGGAGTGTAACATCTTAACCTTAGCGTATTAATATATATGATGATATTTTACGTAGTTATAATATTGTGATCGTGAATAATATTACGACGGTTGATGATGTGTGACGTCGAGCCTATATCTTTATTCTGCGCACCGAAACAAAAAACACCTAACATTTTTCTAAGACCTATGCGAACTATTAATATGTTGATGAAAAGCACATAATCATTGAATAATAAAAGCAATGCAAATAATTTTGAATAAATTGAAAAGAGGGCGATTTAATTGATCCAGCTCACTCTGTTTTTTACCATCTAATTTACAAAGAACAACCCAGCTTTCAAAGGAAGTGCAAGGAATATTATATTGGTTTTATAAAAATATGTTGTAGAATAAATAAATAATTACCGCTATTTATCGCTACGGTAAGTTTTAAGTCATAAAAATATTTATTTTCATATCGTTCTAAAAATTAATTAAACAATTTAAACACTTTCCAATATTTGAAATAAATTCAAGATATCGATCACTAATTTCACTTTAGTTGAGTTATATTTAATTTTGTTAGGAAACATTGTATCGTCATTTTTTCCCTCATAAATAAAAAAAAACAGCAAAATATGAAAAAGAAACTCTGATGCTGTATACTATTAAAAGTAAATAATTCTTTAATATTAATGATACAACACAATCACATAATGAAAATGATTCTAATGATATTATAATATGAAATTCTTTAATTAAACATTTTCCTAAACCTGTAGGGTTCAAATAAAAAAAATGTGCCTGTCACCTCCGACGCGCGACTGGAGTTTACTCCTTAATTGAGATTTTCTTGGATTGTATAAAATAGATAAAAGGTTATTCTCTTTAAAACATATCTTTTATGATAGTGAAAGCATGTATATATATATATATATATATATATATATACATTTATTTGTATTGTATTATTACTATTATTATAAAAAATTATTTCATTTATATTAATTCCTTATCAACTGGAATGACATCACAAATAGCCGATATTTACATGTATTAAAAAGGATTAAAATTGTATTATTTTTGACATTTTTCCTTTAAAAGAATCTCATTTCTCTAATATTAATACACATACAACTCATTTTCAAGTGTAATAATTTTACAGATATTTGTATTCACAGACTTCTATCATTATATGTATCTCCAAGAAAGTAGCACCAATTAGAAATCAACGATAAATTTCCTTAGCACTATTTTAATTTAGGAAATGAATAATACTTATTTATTTTTCATATTGGTAAATTAATAAATTCTTACAAAAACATATATTGAATTCTGACAAATTGAATTCGATTACAAATGATGACAGGAGCTGCATTCCGTAAACATTATGTTATTGAAATGCAGTGTATGGTTCAGTTTGCCCGAAACAAAAACGTGCCTTAAATTAGTTTGGACTAGATAATAAAAACCATTCTTTCATTGGGTTTCAATATGAAATCCTATTTCATTAATTAATACACCATTTCATTGAACATTTGTTTTACTAATATCTTACCAAATTGTAATGTATACTTATAGACCCTTATTAACAAAGTTTAACAACGTAAATGCAACTTTAACCATTAGGAAATAATTTCCACTATTTTTGTGTAAGATCAACTTCCTACTCCCCTAGTCTGACTAGCAGGAACATATACCGTTGTCTCGAAAATCTACTTCGTTTGTAATACTCTACAATCTACTTTCGTTTGTAATACTGCTTCTTCAGTATGAAATACAAATTCGAATAAAATTCACTTCGAATAAACCATTGTAAAAAAACTGTTGGGGCCCCGTTACTATATTAAACAATTTCTAAAAAACAATATAAATAAAAGATTACTTGTACATTTATTAAAATTCACGTTGTATATCTCGATTGAATTGCTGGACAGAATTGTTTGATGGAACTTCCACAATTAACCCTGGTGCTATTACGGAAACAACGTGGTTAATTTGAATGTCGCTAATCGCGTCTCCTCCGCCTGTGGCCATCCTCTGGTGCCTTTTCCTTTCCAACTCTCTTCTCTGTTTGGCCTTTATATTAAGCCAAAGTCGGCACAGTTGACTTCATTTTGCCTAAAGAAACAAATACAGCATACGTTTCTTAGTGCATTATTAAAAAAAGAAGGAAATTACATTCGTACATACAACTTAATTCTGTATTCATCAAACAAATTAATTTTGGCTTCATCTTGGACGAGAGCATAGAATTTATGAAATCCAACTACAGATATTTAATATGTTATCACTAGCTCTACGGAGAATAAACGCTGATCTATTATATTTATATAAATCATTACATTCGCATGTTGATTGTCCCTATCTCCTCTCTCTACTCATCTTCAATACTCTACTCAGATTCCGCCTGCCATTACAGAGATTATTTGTACTATATATGTAACAATAATAATTTATAACAATAATATTTCTTTATATAACCCCATAATTCAAAGGTGCCGATTGCATAATGTTATTATTTCTCAACATTGGTCCTTGGAAATTTTTGAACCGAGTTTATTAACATTTAAAAAGAAAATACAAAATATATTATTATAAATTACAACCAGCTACGATAAAATAAATGTTTTGTTTAGAATATAAAAACATAATATAATTCTAAGTTAAAACTAGCTATAATAATAGATCAACACATTTTGTAACATAGTTAATAACACAAGCAACTCTTGAAAATATGTACATAAATACTCTAATCAATTTGTGCACACAAAATTAAAGCCACAGTTCAATTTAAATTCTGTTCTTTTTACCATACATCTACGTGACTGTAATTTGTTTTGTGAGCCTTTCAATAAATAAACAAGTAAATTTTATTTTCATCATAAACGTGAACATTTAACTGTACTTACACCCTTTCATTAATAATAACACTAGCATGATATTGGTATATCGGAATTTTTTCATTTACACGAAAAAACATTTTTCAATTACATCTTCGTAAGAAACCAATATCTGCCCTCTGTTTCCGTGTATTTTCTTATTTTTGTATTCGTATTATCACTTTTGTTCAACGCAATACTTTCAGCCAAAGCCAACGACTCTTACGATTGTTACTTTATAATTCGATAAGTAAATATATGCCTAAAATTAGCTCACAATACATTTTTATCGCTTTGAACTTCGTACGCTCAAAATTTCTGATTTTATTTCTCATAAAACTTCATACTGGGCGCTATATAAGAAAATCGATTCTAAAAGAGTAATCACCAAAAACAATATTTAAACTTTCATATTTCAGAAAAAGTATACATATATATATATATATATATATATATATATATATATATATATATACATATATATATATAGGAACACATGCACATAGTTATACAGCAGTTCAGGGGGGTCGCTATTACGCTATAAGCTCGTTTATGTAATTGTCTTAATGGTTGTAATTTTTTACGCGTTCACAAAACATTTTATGTTCATTTATTACTTGAATAAAGCCCTTAAGCTTGTTTCATCTCTTGTCAATACTTCAATTTAAGTGACGTACATTACTAATATTTACTTAACTTACGGGTGTCAATTCCTTTATTTTTTAATTATTGTAATCTAGAATCTAACCGCGCCGTCGTCCACGCGGACTACTGTAATGTAGCCTAAATGTCAATCCAGATAATAATTTATTCCCGGTTAATCAAAATTTATACGCGATCAGTAATAATATTGTGGTCGAGCATTAAAAGAGAAAAAACATTTATGCTATACTGCGGGAATCATGCCCAGATATGCGAATGTGGGGTATGCGTTATGAATATAACACATTTTAATATCAAACTCATAGAATATTCTTTACAAAAGACAACGTGAATAAAGAGAAACCTGAGGATCATCACAAAATATCACCAAGTAACTACTTTAAATTTCGGTAATTACTTTACGTACTTGCGTCATAAAATAGAATTTTGCAGTTCGATTAGTGTAATTATTAAAAATAGAGTGTTTGGTGCTTTTAAAGGTGAAATCAATACACCAAAAAATGTTTTGGTCTTAAGGATAACATTTCGCGTTTCATCATGATGTCTCAAACAGTTCCGTAGTTATATTCATTGTTCCTCTCTTGGTTACTTGATCACTGTTTTTTTATACATACAATAACATTCGTGGTAGCCGAGGTTTAGATGAATATCCATTTAAGCCTAATATCGAATATGTTCTCGGAAAGAATTAATACAATGATGAGGATACATTTTCATCATCAATATTAATTCATTGTAGTTTATAAATTAGTTTAACAGTGTTTGTGTTCTCATAGTGACCAAGGTCAAGTTATGTAATATCCTTTTGTCTTTTAAGTACTTATTTTGCCCAAAATATCTAAATATCGAATTTACTATTTTCACCCCATCCAATTTTTAAAAACATTTTTTTGGTGTAAAATCTTATTGTCCCATCCCAAATCAACAGAAGTGAAGGCGAAATCAAAAGTAATCAATGTATAAAATTAAAGATTCCAAAAACTATAGAGACAATGCCTTCTATGTTAACAAAAAAAATACTTCTATTAGTCAATAAAAACTTGTTGATTATTCGATTATTAAAAAAATAATTACATTTTATATATTCCTAATATTATTGAAGGCGTAATTTGGTGAAAAATGAATAATCTTTAATCAATACTCATTACATCTACTTTTTAGTTTTATCAATCACGTGTTTGCAAGTTTTAATAAAATTATAAAACGATCTATTCAAAGGTTATAAAAACAAGCACTAGTAAATGTACAAAAACGAAATTTATTTGTTTTTTACAATATCTTCCACAAAAAGTGAAAACATTCTGAATAGGCAAATTATAAAAAAAGTTAAAAAGAAAACGAAAAAAGTAAATGTGACTTAGAAAACAAATTTATTCTTTATTCAAAATTACCTTTAAATGAAAGTCATTAAATATGTATTATTGAGGTATGCCGCCGGACAATCATCTAACATTGGAAGCATAATCAACAAATGCAACCTATTGAACACACGTAAAAACTGAGATAATTATAGTGGTGCCAATGTATATATTAGCATACGCACCCGTACATTTACACACACACACGTGTATATTATGGAAATTTTAAACTAAAACTTAATATTACTGCTTTTTAATACAAATAACGTGTCAAGTATTCAAACATTTTACAATTTTCCACCCCCATGTGGGTGAAAAAATGTTTGTATGTAATTTTTATTTAAAAATTTATATTAATGTTTTTTAATACAAAGGGGTGGCTAAATTCGTATGCTTTTATTTAATTACTTTTTATTTTATATTTCTAACTACAAAACCAATTTTCATAAAATGTTTACTATTATCTAAGTTGAAAGATACTTAAGTACAATCTCTTTTTGGAAGTTATTTAAAAAAATTACTGAAGTTTAGAAAACGAATCGTGTACTCGAGCGAAGTCGCGGGCGAAGGGCTAGTATATATAAATAAATTATATATATATATATATATATATATATATATACATATATATATATATATATATATATATATACATATATATATATATATATATATATATATATATATATATATATATATAATATGAGATTCAGAATCATTGCCATATTTTTGAAGACATCGAAAATCGAAGTATCAAAGCCTACATGGCATATAAGTTTAAAATATAATCTTATATATATGAAAATGGAAAACTATTTGGACACTTACCACTATGTAATTACGGTAATACGCTGCTAAGGATATCTCCTCAAAAAGAAATGACATCACTAACGTAACTCCTCTCACATTACCATTTTGCTATTAATTCTAAAAATACATGCAGACTCACAAGAAAGGACTCCTTAATTAAGCCTATAAATTACATCATAACAAGGATAATGTATCGCTGAACCTTTACCGCTATCGGTGCGAGGTAGCTTCGTTTTACTAACGAGCGTTAATCAAATGCAAAGGCTTACACAACAACTGCGCGATATGAGGCGCTCTTTTAAAACAGGGGCCGGTACCGCTTAAACAGGGGGTTTAAGCGGTACAAGTAAATTTTCTATGCAATAACGCGATTTTTTACTAATACCATTTCACTTGCATAATTATAAACTATTTTGGTACATCCACATCATTCCATAAACAAAAAAGGAGCTGAATACAATTTAACTCTTATATTTGTTAATTTTTATTAAAAATGTATTACATAAAGGTACAAGCGTTTAATGATAACACCAAATAAATAACGGAGTTATGTATTTGGTGTTCACTTCAAAATAGGTGTCATTCGAAGGAAAGCTTATTAGTTTTCGCAAATCGCTTGGTATCATTGAAATTATTGTTTAGTTAGCAGAGCCCTAGATTATATAACTGCACAAATATCGCGTATCCGTCCCTAGTAATGTAAAAGAACATATTCGTACTGAAAGAAACGAGAAAAACGACATTTAAATGTTACATACGTCACAGTTGATAATATATTTAATAACGTTATCCGGTTATAAAAGGGTCAACTTTTTTTAGTTTATTTAGGCAGTCGCATAAATATTCAAGTGTCCATTTTAATTTGAAAATTGGAACTAAGCAGTGTAAATTAAACAGTTCCAAAATTATAGACAAAAACGAAAAGCGATAATTCCACAAAAACATATTCAGCTAGTTAAATTGAGGAAATCGACAACTAAGCTTATCTATATGCCAAAATTTCATAATAAGTAATTATATAACTTTATTATATTATATTATATTAAAGTAACTATAATTATGTAACTCTATAACTTTTATAAGTGATCGCACATATTACAAATTACGATCTCCGTCGCTCGACTGATTTTTTTCGGTTGTGTCTATTGAATATAATGTTCGTAAGCTTTAAATGCAAAATATCCAAAATCATATAGACATTTTACGCTTAAAGCTTACGAACTTATAGCCAATATTATCTATATTAATAAAATGACAGACTGTGTTTATAAATGAAACTCAGTTTTTAGGGGGTTGTGCCAATAAAATTATTAAATGTATTGTTGCCTCAATTTTCATCTGGAGTTTTAAAGTATTTTTATTTTGTTGTAAATAGACAAGAATTAATAGGAATAGTATTTGTTATGTGTTGTATTTGAACTAACGCTTATATCAAGGGGATGCAACTTTTTGTGTCGGAAAGAGAATAATTATAACATATCATTAAACAAATAAAATTCATTACAACATAATTACTTGCATTAGAAGTTGATACACAGATAGATGACAGCAGCCGATGACACTTCGTTGCGTTCGAAAACCCAGTTAGAGGCCCATATGAAAATTGTGTTCGTGTCATTTGTTTTGGAATTTTTATTGATTCCTAAAGAAATAAATTTCATTTAAACATTTCCTAAATGACATTTTTTTCACTTATTTTTAAACTTAATATTTAAACCTTAAATTGATTGTTATTTTTATTACGATTTTAAACAGTAATAATTTGTAATCAATGTTAAAGTCAGTGTCGGTATGAAAATATTCTTGGTTTCAAAATAATAAATCATGTATTAAAAGATATACAAATTATAATTTCATTTAGAATGTTTTTGCTTAAAGAGGTTTTATTAATTTTTAATTTTTATTATTATTTCCAAAACGTTTTTGCCAGATAATGTAAACCTCTTCTCGATTAATGATGAACTCAAGTAGTGATGGCGACAGCAGACCCCTGGCAACAGCGCATGGGGCACCTAAATTTTAATAATGTCAATAAATTACAAAATTGTACAATTGACGTGAAATTATCAGTACCGAATGAGAGTTGAATCAGCATTTCATGGCTATAGGGCAAGCTAATCAGGCAACCTTTTACGAGTAGTGGCTCCCGGGCAAAGGAATTGCTAGATATAATCCATACGGATGTATCAATTGAAGGTGCAAAGTATTTCACAACTTTTACGTCTTAGATGTGTGTAAATGTTGAATCCACGCCAAGTCTGCTTAATAGCGATCCAAAAGTACAAATGGAGCTCTTAATTGAAAAAGCAAATGAGTGCAAATAAGGCATGCAGGAAAAGTATGAATCAAAGATGAATAATAATACGTGGTCGTTGGTAAAGATACCACATGGAAAGGAAGTAATATGATGTAAATGTGTATATAAGACAAAAATAAATGAAAATGGAAACGTCGAATGCTACAAAACTAGACTGGTTATTATAGGATATGCATGCACCTGTCATCTGATACTCATCAATAAGGTATTTGATTAAATTAGCTGTAAAGTATCAATTAAAAATACATCGGTTACGGAATTTTTACAAGAAAACATTGAGAAAGAAATGTATATGTCTCAACCGCCATCTTCTGAGTAAGGAAAAAAGTGTGCTGCTTAAATATATATGGCCTTAAACAAGCTAGTAGATAATGGAATTTAAAGTTAAATAATGTTATTAGAAATTCGAATGTTTCGATCAAATCTGGATCTTTATGTTTATTACCGGACTATAAACAAGAATGATATTATGTTTATCACAGTCTATGTTGATGACATACTTTGTCTATTTAATAATTATGACTCAGCAAAATTAACAGAAGAAAAATTAAAAGTGAAATTGTATATGAAAGACATGTGCAAAGCTAAACAATGTATAGGATTAATAATTACAGAAAAAGATAACGAAATATCACTGGATCAATAAAAAAAAATTAATCGCTTTGGATTGCTTCAAAGTAACCCAGTTTGGTCTCCAAGTGTAGCAAATGTTTAGTTAAAGAAGGCTGAGGGTAAAACATAAGTGCTAAGTAACATATCGTATTATGAAGCTATTGGGTGTTTGTTGTATCTGTCCCAAGGCGTTTGTGTATCTGTCTTGATGTAGCTTTTATAGTTAATTCATTGAGCAGGTATAACAGTTAGCCCACTACCCAACACTGGATAATATTAAAAAGAATATTTAGATATTTAAAAGCTACAACAAACTACAAGCTAACTTTCAAACGCAGTGAGCAAAATATTATTAAATATTATGATGCCGATTAAGCTAGTCGATCTGAAGATCGAAGATCCTGTGCAGGATATATATTTTTCTTTCAGAGTGCCGCCATAAGTTGGTGTTCTAAAAGGTAACCAAGTATAGCTTTATCAACTACTGAGAACGAATATATGTCATTATCTACATCCGCACAGGAAGGACTATAGTTAAAGCAATTAGAAGAAGACAATTGGTCTGAACTTCCAGGTACCCCTGTCATTATATACTGCGGTAATCAAAGTGCGGTCACTCTTTCAGCTATCGAGATTTATCATTCGATAAGTAAACACATCGACGTTTGGTACCATTTCGTAAGGGAGAAGATTTTATCAAAACAAATCTCAGTAAAGTTCAAGAATACTCAAGATATGGGGGCTGATATATTAACCAAGGCACTGCCCCGGCCGAACCACGAGTTCTTCATTACTGCAATGGGTTTGCGTTCTGGAGATGATGATAGAAAATAAATAAAACACGAACAAGTAAAACACCCAGTAAAACGTAAAGGCAATATGTCATTTTTCTATATCGTAATTTTTTGTTTTTGTTGGCTATCCTTTAACTCTGCTACGCAACGTCACCATGCTAACATTTTTGTTGTTAATTTACTTTCATTTCATTAACAAAGTGTTTATTTCCATCACTACTTTCAAACCTATTCGTCGTATTGAATGTATATTGAGAACATCGAATAATTCATTGATCATGCGGATGAAGATAAATACATTGCACCAAATATAGCATGAAAGTAAATATGCAAAGTTGAAAATATTATCTCTATAAAGGCAAACATTTATTAAAAACTTGTCGTTTTAAAAAAAAATATTTTTGCGCCCTGCACATTTTCCGAACAGAATAATAGATTAAGCATTAATAAATTTCGCATTCTTTAAATCCTGTACATTGTAACAGATATTGTCTATTTCCTTACCTTTTCTCCGACTTTATTTGATTATTGAATTTCTCAACTAATTTATAATTGCTTTGACATCCCTACTACCCTGAAAATTATAAAAGATATTAAAATTATATCACTTTACAGGACGAAGTATACTAAGACAGTTAAGGTCAACAAAAAAGTGTCCCATAGGCTAAGCTAAGGCTTCTTAAGCTCAAAAGCTGACAGGTTTTATAGATGTTGATACTTTTAATTATTTCTTTTGATGTTATACGTAATACGAAAGTAATTTAGACGAGTCAAAATCAAACATCAATGGAGTAGAAAGCCCCGGTTGCGGTTCCAATGAAATATCTCTAGAGGTCGATATAAAACAATACACATTTTATTCCCCCTTGGACATATTAAACAAACATGAAAAATACATGATAAGCAAAAAATTACAGAATTAAAAAAAATCGAGCACAAAAATAACGGAACAGTAAAATTGTAACAGAGTGAATCCCATGGAAAATGTTTTAAAAACAGTGATTACTTTGCCATATGGAATGAAAATATAACCTGAATGAAATATAATTATTGTTTTCCCATCTGTTTGTATGTTAATTTGTTCTTCACCCAAAATTAACTGTACAGATTTTTATAAAATTGAATATCTTTAATATTTCTTATTATCTTTAATATGTCGCAGTGAATAGGATATTTTTCAACCGAATATTATAGAATTAAACCAAAATTCTGACTTGGTAAATACTACTGTATTGGTACAGCTGTTGTCCTCTATTAGTATTTTTAGCCATGGTAATGATATAATAATTTCGACATTGAAATCTTAAGTTTACGCGAGTTGAACCTTGGGGCAAATATAGTATATAATATTTTAAAAACAAACTCTGACGTCATCAGGAGATACAGATATCAATCTATTTCATACAGAAGGTGCACACGTTTGTACAAAATCGATGACATTGAACAGAGGAGCTGACTCAATTAATCCAATATAGCATAATATTCGATTAACCGGATATCAGTTAATTTTAATGTTCAGCAGAAATTTTTTTTGTTTGGTAGCTTTTTATTTTAGATCGAAAGTTAATTAGTTTTTATACTAACAATGCAATATTTAAAGGACGAAGGATACACAATTGGCCTATTTTGCAGAAAAGGTAAGAAATATTGCGTTATGTCTTGTTTACATTTACAGAAACCGTTTTATAAAATATGACTTTCTTATTAACAAAATATGCCACTGGGGAAATAAAGCTTCATTTTGTCCCACAGTTATTATTTTGACAACACCACCACAGATTATGTGGATTTGGTGCTCTTCGAAACATCGGATGTTATAATTAATAGGTTCTGAAGTGAGGTGTTTGCTTAATTTTTACAGTTTGCCGGTGCCTAAAATTTTAGAAACCTTAGAATGCAAAGAAGATGGCAGGAGCGCAGTTAACTTTATTTATGTTGAGTCTCCTATTGAATATGGTAATCCGGCTACGGATAAGGACGTCGATAAGTCTGATGAGGACCATGATGCAAATCTAAATCACTTAGGCTGCAAATTGCTGTAAAGTAGGTGGGAACTTGGACGCATACGTAGAAAAAGTGATCAATATCACTCTTTCTACGTACGCGTCCAACACACCAACACCTGGTGGGAACACCTACTTTACAGCAATTTGCAGACTAAGTCATTTAGATACCTACATTTTTATCATTACCTACATTATTTTAGATACTCATATTTACATACCAATGTATGCTCTCAATATATTCGAGTCTTCGGTCACCAAATTCTTAAATATTGAGAAAGCCTTCGCCAACAGAGAAGAGCGATAATGAAGATAATAGACGACTTTACTATCTGATAGCACGTAATTATCTGTCTATAAGAGGGCCTCCAGTTAAAAAGAAAATGACTACATTGTGAAAAAAGTAGGTATCAAAATTTACATGTACAGAATTCAGTCCAAAGCCAGCATCAGAAGAAGGTCAAAATTCTAAAAACCTTTTAAAGTTTTTAAAACTATTTTTCCACAACGACTTAGTAAAATAAATTACAAACACAACAAACCTTTACGTTCGACCAAAAAATAAACCTTTGATTCAATATTATGTCAGCTTATGTCAAGTTACCAGATAAAAGTGTATTTTTCTAGGGACAACAATGTGTGAAAAATACTTTCAGATAGTATTAGGTGTAAGATATTTGAATCAATACTCCAAAATGTACATCAGAATTACAATAGTCAAATAATGTCTTCTTTAGATAAGTATTTTAATTTATTTGGTAAATTACTTCTCCTGCTAGACAGTTAAGCGAATCTTTTCATAAAACATTACGTATTAATCGAAAATTACATTGTCGATGAAAGTCTGATCCCATACTATGGAAATCATAACCCTATCCAATTTATCAGAGGAAAGCCAATAAGTTTTGGTTTCAAAGACTGAGCTATGTATACCAGCATTGCTCACATGGTGGCTTTTAATTTATATATAGACTGAGAAATGTTATTTCTACTTTCCTAAGCTTGGCGAAGTTTCCCTCTAAAAGTAGAATAAAAACATATTTTTATAATTTCTTTACATCTTTGAGTTTGATGAGACATTTCACGGAGCTTAGCTATATTGCAACTGGTACATCACGAGTCAGTTGAATATAAAATTGGCCCCAAAAAGATGTTAATTTATTCAAACGAGAGGAGGAAGGCTACGGTGATTATAAAATGTCCAAAGATCTGCTTGTGTGTCGCTGGAATGATAATAATGTGGTTACAGGGACTGTTACTACATGCTGGTCTCAACAACTACTCGCTGGTTTTACGAAACAAAGGCAAAATTTCATTCGCCAAGTTGTCATTGATCTCCATTTATAATATGCACATGAATGATGTAGATAAGTGGGATCAGCTGTTGCCAACCTACGCACAATAATGTACATACTCGTAAGAAAAGGTAGTTGCCAATAATTTGCAATGTCCATAAACCATTAAATGGAGGCAATTCGCCCACAGTAAAACAAATTATTGTTTTATTTGTCGATGAAAACAAAAAATCCTGACACACAACATTGCATTGCAAAGATGGGCAGTTAAAAAGAGTTCTGCATTGTGCCTATCGTCCGTTACAATAAATATCTTTTGATGTTTGTAAAAGGGGACAATGGCTTTTATGCATGCTTTTTTATGCACACCATTTGATGAACACAGTTAATTTTTTAATATTTCATATTATTTAAGGTTTCTTTTGTCAAAATACATTGGTGTTATGGTTAAACTATTTTGGGAAAACAAAATTGAATGTAATTTAACACACAAGTAGTAAAAACGCAAATATTTAAAAGGTGCGTTAAATTATCATGCGAATATAAGTGCTGTAAATGTTGGACAACATATTATTTTGTCTGCATCTTTTGCAAAAAATACCTAGGATTCTTTGTTCTATGTTTGAAATTACGGCAGAATCAAATTAATTCTAACATCAATATAAATTTCTGAATGGGCAGAAATCAAACAAAAACTTTTTCTGGGCTGAAGCTTTTCCGATTTACACAATATTAGTTGTAAGATTTCAAATTTGAAATTGAAAAAAATTATTAACTTAATCATAAAGGAATTTTTTGGAAAATTTAAACGTTACGTGCTTAATGGCGAATAGCAAAAACGGTTTACTATAATGAAATTTTTTAATGGCAAAAACGCAGTTCACCACACGCGGTTTTTCAAACTTATTACATGACGAAGTTTCTAAAACAATACTTGCCGAACTATCCGATAAAGAAAACGAACTCGCTCTTTTTACTAGAGAACTTAGAACAAGTAGTTAAAATCGATCGAAAATAATTCTCATAGCCTTTTTTGATCAGTGCAACTCGCGATTCACGAATTTCATATTATTATGGTTCGGTCTACGACAAAAGCTGTCGATACACAACCCAAAATCGATCCCGAATCCTTGATACACATCTTTTTCCTGTCCAGTCAGAAGGTTTCTACCTCACAATGCAACTTCACGTATGGGTTCGGATCTCATTACAGTACTTAAGAGATGTAGACTAAGTTATCAAAGTGTCAAACAGCTTATAGGATAATAGTTTGGTAGAAAATAATGACTACAAGAAAATATTTTGAGAGAGGTTGTTGTTTCTAATGCCTTAAAACTGATAGAATTTTTTGTAGTAGCGTTTTACTTTGTCATTTTTTTGAAGTACTGTAACTGCGGAAACATTCAGGGAGAAAGTTTCCGCAGAAGACGTCAGATGTAGAGTTCATCAAAAAATTAATTTTTTTTATTATTTAATGAAGGTTTGGTTAAAAAAAAGAGTAAACAATGAAAACTGAACGATAAAAGTACTAGTAATTTTGGTTTCTATCTTTTAATCGGATTAACGTTGCGTTTGATACCATTCAGAGACGTAGAAAATGACACAAATTAACTGACGCTTTATGTCAAGGAAAATTTCCCAAAATTGATTGCTTATCAAAGACAAGTATACGATACTATAATTAAGAGTGTAGCAAATAATTAGGAAAAAAATGTATTTTAAATATCCCAGCAAGAAGATTACTAGAAAATGTATCTCATGATTGCAACAATTCTGTAGAAAACTCTACATTCCGCTTTAAGATACAACTCTCAATATTTTTAAATCAGCAACCATTAAGTCCCATAGGTGAACATGGACTCCTTGACTAATTACTACAAAATATTTCATTAATTTGTGAGACAAATGACTTATGTGAGCCACAGAATTAACATTAAAGCAATAAACCGGACACCACAAGATTTCAAAAACTCAAATATATCCGTGGGTGGAGTAATTTATTTTTGTTGGTGACTTTTACCAAATACTTCTTGTCGTAATAGAAAGAATAAGTGTAACACTATAAAATCGTGTTTAAAATTATCTTCGTCACCCAATTCAGTTCAAACGCTTAATTTCCACATTAACATGAGAGTCTATTTAGGTCAAAATATTCATAAAAGATTTTTACATCGAGAAACTCTAACTTATATATATATATATATATATATATATATATATATATATATGTATACATATATTTATACTTAATTTCATTAAAACGAATGATAAAAAATCACGTGGACTAAGTCGTAGGTGGTCGCTAGTATGAAATAATTTCTAATAAAACACAGAAATGTTTTTTCAACAATAAAAAAAATCTTTGTGTAACTAATTTTGAGTACCATTGAATATTAATAATGATCATTCTATAATTAATAAAAACATGAAAACACGCAAATGGGAAAGGATATTCAATCCAGATAGAAAAATTCAAAACATCTTTCATAAATAGTACAAAAATGAATGATTTCGATAACCTTCAATTAATATGATTGTTTTACAATGATCAATTATTGCTAATTTAATATCTCGCGTCAATGATCTTAGCTGATCTACACTGATGATTTCTGCTTTTAAGAGTACGTCTCCTCATGGTAAATTAAAATATGTGAGCATAATGGTATAAATAATATCCAATCATTTATAAATTCGGAATTTATTTTCATGACTTCTGAATCTGCTAGTAGATTTATTTCATTTGGCTCACGAATGAAAATAAAGTATTAGTTAAATCTGATCCATGATTAGCGTACGATGAAAGTAAATTCTTACTTTACGGATTATGAAAATAAAAGCATTAATAAATGATTAACAAGAGAGAAATATTCAATATAGTTTTAAAAACAAATATGTATATATTACCCAAATAAATATTTTCCAGAAAACCATCTATTAAGGGAAATTGTTGAATATATTTAATAAAAATAGAAGAGATATGTTAGAGAAACATGAATCAAAAATAAAATAAAAATAAACAAACTTTTTTAAACGAAAGGTACAGCGGTGATATATTATAAGTTCGAAAATAGTTAAGGATCACTAATCTGGGGCTTTGCCTAGACTAAAATAAAATCACACTGCTCATTTATTATATTATGTGAACCTAAATATATCACATATCGCTACTTAATATTGTAATAAAATAATTTGTTATAACATAACAAAAAAGGACAAACAGTACAAATTATAACAGAACTTTAATATAACAAAACGTTTTATGTGAAATGCGCCTCATGATTTCATTATATTCACATTAAAACTCCACATTGGTAATCCATAGTTATTTTCGAGCATACAGTACATTTTATTTTTACTTTGTAGTATTTTTTCTTTGCTTACTCCAATTTTATTCTATCTATTGAATCGTTGCAGAAGCTCGATCTTGACCTCCCATATATAGTTCCATAGTAGTGTATCGCGAATGTTAATCTCGTTTAAAAAAACGTTAGTTTGGGTTTATACTTATAACTTAATATTCTGGGCCTACGTTACCAATTTTGAATCAGCATATCGTCGAATCTCATGACTTCGGCAAGCCGTACCAGTGCAGTGTACTGACGGAGGAGTTGGGATCCGCAGTACAAGGTCTCTACTTGTAACCCACATAACCAATTTAAAACCTACCTATCCCCAAGTCTAATGATTTGGGGCGAGCAGTATCCCTGCATCATGAATATTTGAGGATCAAATATTGAATTTATCTTCGCCATATACTGTCATGGGTATTGAACACATGTTTCATGTGTATTGATTATGTAAAAGTAGTAATATAAAACATGCGAAATACGACTTAACAAACTGATAATGTTAAAATAAAAGAAGCAAAATTGTAAAGAAAAAAGTGTAATAGTGTTAGTGTATTTTCGAGTGATTTTTTTCATATAAAAAAAACTTATGGTACTTTGACATTTTTGATATTTAAGCAAAGTTAATAAAATGTATAAAGAATGTTTTAATGACAGTTGAGTTAATCCAAATAGATTATTTGGTTGATGGTTTATGTATGACGTTGTCAATGCATAAACCATCAACTAAATTAATATAAGGATATAAGCATATATACGTTGCGGAATCACAAAAAAATAAGCCAAATAATTAAAAAATAAGATGGAATGGCCCTGGATAAAATCTTTATATTCAGGATCTTTATAAAAAAAGGCTATGACCAGATAATTATGTCATTAATTGAATCTTATTGAATTAATTGAATTCTTTAATCAAACAGAAAATTCTTTGGTGAAGTTAGAATAGGGTAATTCGGGTTCAGTTCTTTTTACAATGATATATTTTAATTTTATAAAAAATATGATAACTAACAATAAATTAAAAGCAATAATAACACTTGAATTCCAAAAGTTAATGCCATAATTAATTACTAGGTTTTTCCACATTTTAAATTTTGTTTTAATGATCTTGTTTTTTATATTTAACTTTAATATCTTAATTTAGATCTTCCTTTCTCCATACCGCATTAATACAAATAAAGTAACAGCTAAATAAACTTGTAACAGAATCTTACTTTGGTATTTTAATTTTTTAACATTATTGTAACAAATTCTAAAAATCGTTCTCTGACTGCGGTAATATCATTATTGTCACTTTTTATTGTTATTATGATGAATGTAATGATAGAAAATTAAACGTAAAGTAATATTTAAAACAAAAAAGCTTAGTTAACAAAATCGTACTCACTTCCATAAATTATTTTGTAAAATGGTTAATAAATCTATAGCAGCAAAGGTTCTTTGATCAGAGTGTAGCGACTTCACTTAGCTAACGAACGCTGATCAAATGCGGAGCTTAAACAACTGCACGATAAGGGAATTTTCTTAAACTTTTACAAATCTCCTGTTAAAACAATGCAAGTAAAATTTTCTTGCCATCGGGGGACTTTTTTTATTGAGCTGTTAACGTATTGAGTAACTTGAAATTTATATCCTAACAGAAATTATTGAAAATCCTGCTTATAGATATCGTCTCTGTATTTGTATGTCTACTTTTAAATGTTACTTAGAAGCAAATCAGATATACAGGTCTTACATAAGTAATTTGAATAAAAAAATAGTGCTACTCCATTATGTGGGAATAAGGCACGGAGTCATAGACTGTATGTTTATGATATTTAATTTTAAAAAGTGGAATTTATGTGCATTATTATAGATGTAATTTTAACATAGTCACGGAGAAAAATATTATAATTTTTTACCTATTCTCAGTACCTAATGATCAGTTTACCTCTAACATAAAATTTAAGTTGAAATTTTGATACAAATTTATGGGTTAAAAATAAAAAAATATTAAAAGTTCCGTTCCAGTTAATTTATTATAGGCAATAATTAAGTAACTTCATCTATGTTATAATAAATAGGATCGGGCAAGAAAGCTTCAAGATTTCAAATATTGTAAATCAGGTTTAAATATCTGCCAGTAATTCTATGAAAAACTATTGAAACTCAAATTATTCCGTAGTATAATAACAGATTAACATTATCTAAGTGTCTTCAAAAACAATTATTTCTTTCTTATGTAAACGTACCAGTCAATGTTAAGATGTTCCTTATTTAGAACTAGTGCCCATATCAGTCATTATAAGGATAGGTCTAACAGCGTCTTTTTGCACCATTACCCAATATGGGAAAGATTAAATTTAAGTGTACACGTACTACTCTACATATAACTTCACCACCAGGTTAGAGTAATAGAGGCTAGATCTAGAATAAAGCCAATAAATTTAACATTAGTGTTTTAGTATTTTACTTTGTCTAAAATTATGTTATAACCATTTTATGACTTTGAACTAAGAGTATAAGAAACAGTGTTTTAATTTATTATTGCTAATTTTAATTAAAACGGAGGTAACGGAAACGAAAGATATCTGAGAATACATTTTCGTCGCATTTTTCATTCGGTCTATGTAAAGATATAATAAGTGTGTTATACACAAACATAGTCACTTCCCATTATATTGAATCTATCATCTATAAATAGGAACGAATCAAGAAAAGATTCTCTAAAATTCCAATATTTTATACCTTTTTTTAAGTACATATGGGCTATGTATCAATAGTGCACATAAGTGTGAAAGTAAAGAGGGAAGGAATCATAAGGATTTTTTTGGTAAAAGACAGGTAATTTTGAAGGAGGAAAAAATGCATTAAAAAGTAAGATCGCAAAAAAAAATTTAAATACAAAGTCGCCGAGAACTTTGAAAGATAAGGTATATTCCTCTATGTCAAAAAATGTTCAAATGTAAATATCGCATGTTAAAATTAATCAAAAATATTAAAACTCTATTAATGACTGCAAAATAAAAATAAGTAAGTATATAAATTAAGGTAATATGGTGGTTCTATAATACTATAAGCAATGAATCTCGTGTGTAATGAGCGATAGTGGGTTTCCATGGTTAAGCCCAGACTTGGGCAGTTATTAAGCCCATTGATAAAAATAAACATGTGAAACGACATGAAACAACTAGTAATTGACAAAATCAACGATAATCTTATAGAAAGTGAAACACAAAAATGCACATTTTCTCACACATATATATATATATATATATATATATATATATACATATATATATATATATATACATATATATATAAATTACAAAAAAAATCTACAAAATAGAAGAAAGAACGCGTTGACAAGATTTAATACTACCTTCTTGGCAATAAAATTAATTAGGTTTATAAAAATGTTATCATTTTCATTGAAAAACATGCACGAATGGGAAAATATGTTTTATTTTACGTCAATCAGTATTAGTTATAATCTTGCATAGAGGAAAAGAAGGCTGCGTGTGTATAGGAAAAGTATGACAAAAAATAAGATTGAAAAACATGGGTAAACCATAATGGGAAAGCTAATATTATAATATAAAAAGGTCTATCAAAAAGAATGAAATGAAAGAGGCATGTCAGCGGCTTGGCAATATATTCTTACTCTTTACTCAGCTTAAACAGAAGATGCCATAAAGTTATAAATGCATGGAAGAACCACAAATGAATCAATATAATTACAGTGAAATAGAAGTCTATACAAATCCGTAATCACGAGCTTAATCAGTTCATCGCCATAGTTTGTATCAATATTAAAATAATCAAATTAAATAACAGTGATAATTCATTAATTTAATAAAGATGTTGATGAACTAGTATTTATCTTTACTTTAATTATATTATAATTAATGAGAGTAAAGCAATGAAATTGTACGATTTTGTTTACTAGAACTTCATTTCATGTTCATTTCGGAGGTCCTACCGGCGTGAATACCTAATAATCTTCTAAGTTATGATCAGTAATTATAAGCTCTGTTTTGTTAACTTCGTATTAATACAATTTGCGTGACCACATAGTTAAAATAAATGTGCATCTAAAAGTTAAAACGTGCGAAAATTTTATTATAACAGCCTATACATTGAAGGGAGGATAAAAAATTTGGCAAAGGTGGCATTACACCCTTATTTATTAATATCTATATTACATGAACATAATTTTAATGAGTCTGTTGGATTGTGAAAAATTAATGATAAAGAATCAAATTTAATCAGTAAATTATTTCGATGCTCATAAATTTGTAACCAACTTTAGCTTGAAAAAGTAACCGAACAGTGCTATCTGGCTAATAGTGATATGTGGTAAAGTCACCATGTAATATATATTTATATTTAATTTTCTGTTTTCAACATCAGAAAAATTACGAAATGTTAAATAAATTTTTATTAAAATTAAAATTTAAATATTCTTTGAAAAAATATCAAAATATTTACAGATAATAAAAAATATGGTACCTCCCAAATTGGTATCTGGTTATTATATGTTCCGATTAAAAATTTTGCTATACGAATAAATTAGAAAGAAGCTTTCATTTAACATCTCAGTAATGATAACCATTATTATCAAATCGCCCCCTCGACACCACGAGCACTCAAATCCTTCTTAATTCTAAGAAACAATAATTCTGACCTATAAACAAATTTAACTAATTGAGCGTTATGTTTCGTACAGTTTGGTACTCGGTGCAGATGCACTCTGTATGTAGGTGTTAACTATATAATTTTCCCAATATAAATACACCCATTAAATTTCGGTCATCAGCAAAGTCTCACCATCTTAGAGTAATAATATCTTAACTAAGAACAATAATAACAGCAGCGACATTGTGTCGAAAAACGTTCCCCGTGCTGCGTTAGCGCAGTGCTACCATATAACGATGTGTATTTGGTGCTGCAAATTTAGCTCGGAGTGTGTTTTCCCTTGAGTAAAATATAGTCTCCCATCAAGGTTTGTCGAAACACTATCTTAACACTAAACAAGACATTAGGGAAAACATGTAACCCGAGAAAGATGGAAGCTTTCGATAAACTCGATTTACTATTTTTGTAATGGACGCGGTCGGTTTCCAGCTAGCGCACATACAATACTCTCGCTTCATTTGGAACCGTAATTTCACTACACATAACGCCTTTGCACACGCGCCTAACTAAATACTAAGTAATTGGATTGGCGGATAACTGCTCCCTTCAAATGCAAGGTTTATTGCTTCCTTTGAATGGGCTTCGAGTTCGGCTACTTTGTGGATTGCAGAAACATAATAATCTCATTCAGACAAGTATAAAATAAGCCATCTTCTCTATAAATGGTATGTTAAATTATCTCAGTTCAGGGTTATTTTGTAATTCATTAATTTGGCATTTTTCATGTAAGGTATTAACCTAATAACTGTTAGGTGTGTTCAAAATAAAGTCATTGTAGAGTTATTATTGCTAATAAAACTGTAATAGTATTAAATAATACACACTTATATGGGCAGAATGAACAAATAATAAAATTAGATTAATCATATTGCTGAATATAAGATTGTGTATCTCGACTAGATCGCTTGTAGAAAATTTTCTTTTTAAATATACATTAATAAGTAGCAGCTCTAGTGACCCTTAATACTTATTTAACACCTATCTCTTGCGACTTCCTTTACGAAATATAGTACAATAGTACTAACTTCTTTTCACGAAAGTTATTTTTCATTTTCCGACACTTTTATGGAAGTACGAGCCAATATTTTGTTTTACTGACACATCTGTGTCCCATTGAAAAAATCAATAAATAGGTTCCTAATTTTCTTGCTTTTTTAACTTATAAGTATTAGTATATTTCGTATGTGCTTATCCTCCGGTATTTATCTACCGACAAAAAATGCAAAAAAATTGGATCTATAGATTTACACCAACTCCAAATATTGTTACAAATTGCAGCCTTAGCAATAGGTATATCGAGTAATAATTTGGTAATAGACTGACATGAAATAAAGTCAGACAACACATTGCGCAGAATTAATTTATTCTTGGTTTTCACCGGGATTTTAATACATCATTATATACCAATGTCCATTGCTTATATCACTACTATTAACGTACTGTATATTTTAGGAAAAGATGTCAAAATCTTCATTTAATAATCAAATTTTTACAAATAAAATTTCAATATAATAGTAGCAAATCATTTTTTATTTTGACTTCAAACTAGAAGTATAGTTACTATTTTTGTGACATAGGAGAATACGATTTATCTGAATATTTCTTTCAACTAAAATATATTCATAATTTTATTAAAGGACGTTATATGCGCAAATAATTATAAATTAATTAAAATTAATTAAAGAAAAATACAATTATATATAATAACCATGCAAAAAATTAACAAATATTATGAGTTAAACTTTTAGATAGTATAAATAGAACGCAATGTTTATAAAATTTAACTTATAATTCAAACATGTTCGTTTTGATGTAAAGTATAATGTAAATGTAAAGTATAAATAACTAAAGAAGAAAATTTACCAAGAATTTTTTTATTATTATATCGAATTGAAATTAAGTTATAATTACTTTATAACTTGTAGACATTTTGATTTGATAAATTTGTTTACACAATATTTCCTAAAAAGTCGTATGTAGGTATCAGTCGTATGTAGCATCTTCTGGTTTTCTTTCTTTTTATAAAGAAAGAAAACCAGAAGATGCCATGTTGCCCCTAGCTGGCCATATTTTTTAATGAGAGCAGATCATTCGAAAAAATGGCCATCTATATACCATTGTCGTCTTTGTGGTGTGTTGGGTTGATCTTAAGGCATACGGTCTTTGACGACGCCGCGCATCGCAGGGACCCGGGTTCGATTCCCGGTCGCTCGTCAAGCGGGGCTGGACCGGTGTTCTGGTTTATTTATTTATTTACTCTAATATATCAATAAACACATTAAAGTAAATAAATGAAATTTACCCTTATCCATTAAATAGCATTAATATGAAATATTAAAAAAATTAAATTTATTTTGGGTACGATAATAAACAGAATTTATATAAAATTCGCATCTTATCTGCAACATTTTTGTTAAAAAAACTACAAGATTTTGTCGAAATATGTTCCTTCCGCTGACTTTATAATTCTGTTTCCATGTTGATTTTTGGGCTCCGTTAAATCGGTTCAGCTCAAATATCCCAAGGATGAATTATACTAAATGGCTTCCACCTTCGTTCGCATTACATGGCGTCGACCGGAAGTAAGTTTGATATGATATTAGGAAGTTAACATAAATTTCACACTAGTGCAATTTTTGTATACACAGGATTGTATAGATTCACACCAATAATACGGCAAAAAATAATAACGTCAAATATAATTATTACTGTTAAAAGAAATGAGAAGGGGTGGGTTGCGG
The DNA here is from genome assembly GCA_039881145.1 of Druceiella hillmani. Taxonomy (NCBI): domain Eukaryota; kingdom Metazoa; phylum Arthropoda; class Insecta; order Lepidoptera; family Hepialidae; genus Druceiella; species Druceiella hillmani. The sequence goes on along the minus strand of JAYKKI010000044.1, from coordinate 6,701,200 downwards.
GAGCGAAGAAAAAGAGTGAGAATAATGAATATGTGGGAGATTTCTACAATATTCTAGAGCACTGTAGAAATTTCTTCAAATTTCTAACCCTTTCTAGAAAAAACTGAAACTTTCACATTAGAAGTCACATATTTTCGCGTTCGACTACTTTCAACCCCCATATCTTCAACACCTCTATTGTTATCGACGCGCAACCAACATAGTGCACGATGGAAGGGTTGAAGCTATTACCGCGCACAAATGCCATTCGTCTGCGGTATCGAGTTTTGGCTACAGAGTTGAATAAAGGCACGCACACGACCAATTTCATATGATATATATATATATATATATATATATATATATATGTGTGTGTGTGTGTGGGGGGGGCATTTGTGCATGTGTGTGTATGTTTATGCATGAATATGATATCTTTTGTTTAAAAACAATATAACGGTCTATAAACCCCACGCTCTTGTGTGGAGTTAGTAGCTGACCTTTTCGTTAAGGAGATACCTTTATATATACACGCATTTGATAACACCTCGTGTGGAACAGGGTCGCCTAAAACTATTTACTTTTACATAGCAGTAAATAGGAGGGGTACTGATCAGGAAAACAAAATACAATACCCAATAATAAATTTAATCCTTGAACACATTCAAATGGTAACATTTAATTAAACGTCTCAAGGTTTCCTGCCGTCCCGGTTACCTGTTATGGCGAACCGCGTTTAAATAGCAGAACACCATAAGAAAATTAACAATTCTCAAAATTTCAAATCTGAATATATTAACGGAACGGTGAATTATATTATCCAATTAAATGAATTATGAAGCAAATATTTTATCAAATGAATCTTTGTAAATAATAATTTAATTTTTAAATTCAAATTAATATTTTAACAAATAAATTAAGTTTTAATGAAATAATGAATCTTAATTCTTTACTATTTTACTACAAACAAAAATTCGTCATCTATTTGAAAAATTGGCATTTTCTGATCTTAACGGAACAAAATGGTTCTCGAAGTCCTTTGCTGCTCCATCAGATTGTCCCCTGAAGATGATGATGCATTATCTCGACTCAAAGCTGGCGTCGTTGGTCCACAGGATAATTCAAGATGTGATTTACATTGGAGAAAACCTATTAAATGTGTCTTCCGAATAAAAAAATCAAGTCCAGTTTCATTATTTATTTTTATAGTACACAACTCATTAATCTTCTTATACTCATACTTTAAATTGGGATGTAGAACTTTCTCGAATTAATGTTCCATAGCACCGTCCGATTTTAAATTGAAGTTTTACTTAGGCCTTACGGTTAAGATATGTAGATTCTTCACGTACTCTAAGAATTCAAAGAAACTGATATTTTGCAGCTACGGTATACAGTAATTACCCTAGCCTTTTACGAGTTTAAAGTAACTGGTCACAGAACTCAGTGCTAGGATATATAATTAAAAATCCTCGCACTTCAATAGTTTAAAGTAACTGATCACAGGACTTTATTGCTTGGATATACAATTAAAGATCCTCGAGCTTTAATAGTTTCAAAGTAACTTTGCGGCGAGGATATATAGTTATTATGCATGCCCGTTGAGAACTCGAAACAAACAGAAAAATTATTAACGATGTATACTTGTAGAAGGTTTCGAAGACAGAATGGAAAATTTGGCTAAAAGAACGCGTAAAAACAAAGGACAATTTTATTATTTAAAAAAGAATGCAAGAAAAATTCCTTCGGGAATGTTCTATACCAATACAAAATTATTCCATATTTCAATAAAATTCAATACAACGTTGTTGGCATATTATAAATCCATACAGAAGAGAGAGAAAAACATTGGAACTATTAATAATTTGACAAAACGTCAAGTCGCAAATGTCATTCCTCATACCTACAGGTGGCGAGGAAATTAAGTTAACAAATTAACAAATTTAATTTATATCTAAAATGAATTATTCTCATACAATAATTATAAAAAAAGGTAAAAATAAAATATTATCATTTTGAATTATTACAATTTTCAACCAGTTGCCCTTTGTAGAAGGTAAGTTCTATTTTACGTAAAATATCTTGATCCTCATTAAGAATACTATTTAATTGATCATGATCAGGAGATCCTGATACCCAAATACTCAGTCTTAACTTTATGAGACATACATGGATTTATTATTGAGTCTGTCAAACGTTGCAAATCCAAACAAAAGTATTTTAATGATAATTAAGAAAATATTGCACAATATATACAATATATACAATATATACAATATTCACAATAGAGAGAAGCTAAGCACTCCCATTTTCGTTCTTTCGTAATACAAACAGGTAATTTTGATTCCTATAGGCACTATAGGAGTATAGAGAACTGTTCGAAACCCAGGGAAACTTTTTGATTTTAGCGAAATTGCGATTTGAAAAAGCTCCAGGTATTGACAGAATTGGTAATAAGATCATTAAGGAGGGCGCGATGCCTGAATTTTCTTAGACGTTTATGGTGCATTTGATAATGATAATGGTTTGGGTATCGCCCATTGACCGCGTTAGAATCCTAAAACATGTCGGCGGACCTTGCTGGATTATTAGTTATTACTTCCCTAACCGGATTGTCTTCTTGTAGAACATTTGCATTTTGTGAAACGTCATATTTGATGGTATTATCGTAATAACTATTCAGGGATGCGGTACCATCGCTTATGCTGATGGATATCGGAGAGGTGAGCAGAAGAGAGTTTAAAAATTGATACTTGACCGGGACACAAACAATTAACTCAGGTTTGCTCCTCAAAACTTCAATGCTCTCCCCTTCAAGAAAAGACTGGTGAGGGAATCTAAGGTAGTTATGGAGGGGTCCGGAATCGGTTTACGGAATCGGTGTACTTGAGCCTGATCATCAACTCTAAGCAGAAATTTCTGCCGCAAACTCGATTCACTGAAAGTCAGGATTACTTTCCACGTCACGGCCCAACTTGCCGGGATTGGCTGAGGACTTTATACCTTGAATCTCAAGCTGATGTGTACAGCAATATACCTCGGTATATTGGCCTAAGCGGTACCGGCGTGAGATTCGTGGTGCGTTGCTCTCCAGCAGGTGACAAGGGACTTGCTTAGAGATCATATCTTACGCTGCTCATAGCTCTAACCAAGGCATATAGAACCTGTTCAATCAAGATGCTACCGGTTTTGGGAGGTTTTCTGCTCGTTGATCTCGCGATTGCGGAACGCGCAGCTTATTTTAAAATTGGCTCGAGTTAAAACTTCTGAGACGGGTTCATTGCATTTTAAATTGTTATTATATTGACCTATCAGTATCCGAGAGAAACGCCTTTTTGAGATCGTATGTATTCATTGGAAGGCTAAATGGATTTTGCCGACTCCTAAAGACTAAATTATTAGAAATTTTTTCTAACATATATGAGCGGGTAGAGAAAACCTGGCTTAAATCCGAATATTGAAGACCACATTTCCAAATGAGATATGCGCCTTCCACTTCAGTAACATTTCTATATCTTATTCTGGTCATGTGCTCTTCTTATTACTCACTTCAGGCACAACCGCAAAATTCGATTTTTCTCGCTAGTGAATCAAACTGACGCATTCTTGCGAGACCGTTCCGATGTGTTAAGGTACGCACGTCCATGGCTGTTTTGTCGCTGTGCGATAATTATATTTGAAGATTTCGAGAACGAAATTGTATTTATATTTTCACATTTGTGATACTATTTTTTTAATATTGTGACTAATATCCCACTATATTCTCTATGGCCACATGTTATTGATGTTAATATCATAATCGTAGAATATATGATGATCGTGCATTTATAATAATTTGAAAAAAAACACGTAATGAAAACACAATCGCGCGTCGCTAAAATTTACAATTCATTTATTATTTTAAATTTTAAGATGTTTAGTAACATTATTGCGCCTAAAATCTCATAAAGTTTATGATAGATAAAAATAGAATTAATGTGCATTTACGCATGAACATAGTCAAGCAAAAGATGCTAACGTAAAAATAGGTTTCGAGAATATTATTGAATATGTAAAAAACTGCTTTCCTCAACTAAATATTACGCATTACACGTTTTGAATTTTAAACAAATTTTGAAAACAATAACTTGTATATACTATTCCATGCAGAAGCGCATGCATACGAACATGCGCATACGTCCACGTATAGGAGCATATGCACAAACGCATCCATATATGGTTTTGTACACATATAAGAATAATTGTATTTACATATGTTACATGTGGTAATTTTATATGGTTTTGTTAAAATATCAAAGGAGAATGCTTTATTTCAGCCTGGTTAGGAATAAATATGGATTGTTTGTCTCTATTTAAAATTGTACTCCAATTCTTGCGTTTAGAATTTTTCTAGAGTAAAAAAAAAATCATCCAAATTTTTAATATGGTGACTGAAATAGACTCGCTGTCTCAAAAAAGTTTTCTCCGTTCCATAATGTAAAGTAGAGATGATTAACGAAAATTACACATCGTAGGTCATCGATAAGTGTAATAATTTTCAATCATCGAAATCTAGTATTGATACTATTTAAAAACTTGAATGAAAGTGTCGAATATGAACTTGTATTAAATATTAATGTAACGGATATAAGAAATGCTAGGTGATATCGTTTACACATACAATTAAAAGCTAAATACAGGTTTGAAAAAAAATTAAAAGTCAAGACAAAAAATAGCAGTAACCTGAAAATTTCTAAAGTAACTTAAAAATTCTTTTAAAGAAAATCTGTTTCTTTTTTGTGAAAATTGTTAATTTATGATCTTAAGTCTTTCTAATGAAACTGGTGAACTTATAATCTTAAGATTTTGTTAATTTTAATGAAGTAGGAAATAAAGGTTTACTTCAATGGTAAACATAGGAAATGTTTACCCATTGCGACATTCGCCTACCTCCTTTGGTTCTGGGCATCAGCCTTTATTCGGGTCGTCATATAACCAACTGTTACCTAAAGAACCTTCTTCTCGTTATAATGGTAATAGCATCGACATTTTAATAAAAAAGTATTAGTAGATATATAATATGTTAATGGTAGAAAGTTTCTGGGCCAACGGTGATAACTCGCTAGATATATTTATTTAGAAATTGGTATTTATTTTTTTTTCTTCGAAGTTTAAATCGATGTCCTCCTATTACAACACTTAGCTGTTGATGTAGAAAACATGACGTAATTATGAATTGATTTGATTTTGTAAACTTCAAAAAAGTAACCAAAAAAATGTTGAAACTTCTTCCCTATTTATTGACGAAAAACTTTCTAATTTATATAAATTTAGATATGAACTTCCAAATAGATCTGTAACGGAACTTCATTATATATTTCGTAAAATAACCTATTCATATTCTTACAATTCATCACCGTACGTACAAGAGTCAAAGTTAAAAATAATATCTGCAAGAAACAAAGTTAACATTTTGCCTTCTATTGTACATTAAGACAAGCGTTAGAAATCCCATAGACATCTAGTAAGTTTTTTTTGTGAGAAAGGCCTTTCTTTGATATGAGGATATTATTTTCTCTCCCTCCTGGGTAGTTTTGCCAAATGATACAAAGGGTCAAATTTATTATTTCGAAAAAAGTAAGTCGCTCTTAATGATCATACAAGTGCATCGCAGTCAATATCAAAAAATAATACGTATATTTTATTAATGAAACGAATGATAATTTCAAAAACTACTAGAAAACTATTCAGTTATCGTTTATAACAATCGTATTGCCTGAAAGTGTCAAATCCTTATTTTTAATTATAGCTTATATGTTTTATAGAAATATCATATACTAGGATTTTGATTTCTATATAATGTAATATAACACATATCGAACAACTGCATCTTTGTTGTCAGTGTGTGTGAAAAAACAATGTGTGAAATAATTCTAAATAATTATTTAAAGAAAGAAATTTTGTGCAAAAATGACTCTGGCCTGCAATATCTCTAATTACATGAATTTTTTATTAGAATATCATAATTTGTTGGAACAATGAATTCAATAAATATTATTATACTTGCAGGATATTTCATATGCCTATATAATATTTTAATTGGCTTATTTTATTATTCAACCAAAAACGAGAGCTGACATTAATTTTCTGAATAGTTTAAAGTTATACGAAGGAAAGGGCAACCCTCGCGTTACAAAGAAAACGAATATTAATGTTTATAGTGAAATATATTTGAGCTGTAGTATGACGTATAACCGCGAGTTTTCGAAGCCTTTTATTTAAGGAATATACAGTGGGAATATTTGGCAACATTAAGTTTTAGGGATCGTGAACTTAAAGTAATAGTGTTGATTTCGATGCGTAAGGCAAACTTTGCACGGAAACGCGAAATATGGGAGTGACTGAAAGCAAAAGTTTCTAATATAAGGGCGACGCTTTAAGCTGACGAGTAAATTTTTTTTTAATAACATTTTTTTTGTGTTTTTTTTTCTCGTGTGAAATACTTTGAGATTGTATGTGAAAGAACATATCGTATGCAATTTTCTACGTTATGTTAAAGTATTTAATATTACACACACTCAACTAAGAATGTTTCCTGTAAAATACTGTTGTCAACTATTTAAACACTTTAAATGTCAATGGCGACCAACGATTCAATAGTACTGTCCAGTAACGGTTCAGCAATAATTTTCTGATTACATCGCCTGCATCGTACAAATCAAAGTTCCTACAAACATCATTGCAATTTTTTGACCACAATGATAATTAAAAAAATAAATGAAATATCAGTGTATAAGGGATGACCTGTTAATAATTGAAATGCCTTATACATTGGTGAAAGTTTGAAGGATAATTGTAATCGGTATTCCTAATAACCACTCCTAAATATTTTTCATATTTTCTTTGCGATTATGTAACATTTCTTGATATATGGTATTTATGTCTATGAATTGCAATGTATAAATAAATAAATTACTAAAGCTGTTAATTTATTCAGAATAGGGTGATAAAATTAAATAAAGTATGTGCAGAAATAAATTAAAACTAAATACTCCCTGATAATAACACTGCCAACCGAACATTTTATATTACATTTAACAAAAAATCCAAATGCACTAAATATGTATGCAAAGACGAATCACTATTGGCTGTAGCTAATTTTTTTTACTTATTCTTCACTCACCAACGCCCCACCAAACCCTTTTCATGCAGCCGACAAATATTGTTGTATTATATTTAGATAGTTTTAAATTCTTAAAAAGATTTCAAAGTTTTATTCTTATTTTAGGCTTGGTAGCAATTGTATTTACAAGTTTTTATCATATTTTTATAGTGAAGAGAAAAAAAGTAGTTGGTGACTGAATAAAACCAGTCTTTATATTTTGAATAACAATAGACGTCAAAAACACTTGCAAGTTTAATAAGTTTAATTTGGTATTTATTTTTAAAGTGATTTAAATATGCGTGCGCCACAACACTATGATTTTACCCAAAGTCGATCACACTAGAGCCAAACAAATAGTTCTCTCTCAGGAAATAAAGTTTTGTATTGTTATTTTTTTCACGTAAATAGCAAAAATCTTAATTATAAATAAATCTGAAAAACATAATACATCAAGTCTAGGTTTTGTCAATATCCCGAAGGTAACATTAATTGCCCAAAATAAATGTAAGTAGTAATCCATCTTACCATTTTCCTTCCCCTAAACTCGAGATACACAGTCTCAAGTCTTAGAATGGACAGAATTTTATAAACTCCTGCCTTTCAATGTCGCGAAAAAAGTTTCAACTTATCCAAATAACATCGATATACACCTCGCGATAAGCGCATTTCACCAATAAGTATTTCATCAAGCCGCTTGAATAGTTTTTAGTAGCTTGAATTTTAGTTTAAATAAAAATACTTCATAGAAATTTAACAAATTATCAGGAATTTATATGTATAAATATACGAAAACCATAATGGTTTTCTAAAATTTACGACATCCGTAGTCCAAGAAATGACAATAAAAATGTGAGTCGATAAAATGTTCTTAAAATTTATACACAAAGCAAAAATGAAAAAAAATGTTTCACCCGGGAAGATGTTGTTACATCATCTTTTGTACTTGTAAATTTAATACATTTTTTGGACAAAATTGAGGACACAAAATAACAGCTTAAAACTATTACCAAATTTAGTGTTTATAAGTTATATCAAAAAAATATTTTTCTGCCGCATTGAATCCTCTTATAATATCCGGCAAAAAGGTTTCTTATATTTGTTTATGCACCGTTACTATAGCCACCGCGTAATAGCTTCAAATTTTCATCAAGCTAAAATTTATACCTATCCTGATGATATTTGCTTTTATGCAATGTCTAAACCAGTTAAAAGTGACTGGCCAAAAACTTTAATTTTTTTAAAATAACGTACAATTTCTAACATCACATATTACATTCGATAATAACTGAGAGTAGTCGGAAATAAAATGAACATTTAAACAATAATAGTAATTAATAAAACAACTACTAAAATACTAATTGATTGGAATATTTTACAATTTACACCTATATGACCGAAAAAAAAATAAATAATAGGAAAGCCTGTTTATTCCATAACTAAAAATTCATTCAATTTTTAATATTAATTATACACATATGATTACATTGAACTACTCTTTCCCATAGTTACCACTAAAAGAATAGGAATTCATAAACTCTATATTTTAATAACTATTTGTTTTTTTTATTTTACAACTCATCATCATAAATAACATTATCAATATCAATATCGACTAATTCTGTTTCTTCGTCTATAATTACTATGAAAATCCAAACCTTAACTAAAATATATGTGTTCTCACAATCAATCGAATTGTTTAGGCCTCAAGGTACAATTTGCTTCTGTAGCGTTTTGCCAGGTTGCTGTTGCATAAATTCTACGTTATATATATTCTTTCAGTGGTTTGTAACGTGGAAAAATTAGTATGGAGTTAAAACTTTTTATAAATTTAAAATAAAATTCCCAACCGATGTTGAGGCAAATCAATTTTAAAAAGATTTTGCATAATGCAAATTAAACAGTGACATTTTCTTCGATGGTTTAAAAGTCATAGCATCAGCCCAATTGAAACTATTCAACCTACGTACATCCGTCGTTAGATATCGCCATAAACGATTATTTAAATTGTGCGGAGTTGATTTTGGAGGAGTGCGTGATAAAACTACATACTTCTTTTCACAGTTTATAATTGTTTTTTCTTTAATGTAGTATTGGAAATAGTGACTTTAAATTATACGTAGTAATATTGTGTAAATTAAACATATATTTTTTGCTATGAATCAGCCAAACTGTACTAGGTAAACTCTTTATAATGTTTATACCTTAATTTCTCTAAAGAAAAATAATTCGTTGAAAAATAATTAGAAGAATTTAAAAATAGAGTGTTCGGGGTAAAACGAACAAAAATTACTGTTCTCGGGTACCACTTTATTTGATTCTAGGGCAAACAGTTAATGATGATTTACCTAATTGTCTAACTAGTATATGCTTTTTCACCATATCTATCTCTCCTCTAAGCAACGTTAGGCTATGACTCATTGCCTATCGTTGTCTCGCGGAGAAATTGCTAAGCAAACGTAGTCGATACAGTGAATAGAAATAGTAATCCATTTAACAAAAGAATAAATTATTATAGTTTAATTAATATATTCACCGGTCGGGCTAGTCTGAGGAAACAGCTTGTTTTTCGTGAGATAAATTTAAATTAGGCGAACAAAAGAAAAAATATTTTATTAAAGATTGCAGTAATAATCGTTACAGATTTAAATCAATAATTATTCACACGGTCATTACGAACTTTGCATAAAATATTTGAAAAAAAAACGCAAAAAATTTCGATGGAAGTAAAAAGTATCGAACTGTTTGCCATATCTCTTATCATTACGATGACTTGTTTTATACAAATGTGCTGGTGAAATGCATAAAACAAAAATCAGCACTGAAAAATTATTACTTTCTCCTACCATAATATAAATGATTGTTTTACTTATGATTTGGGTCCATCAGTTTTCCAGACGTTTGCTACACAACCGTATTCGAAATGCACGTAATTTTTTATTAACATTTTATCTCTTGTATCAAGCACATAGAAATACATAATCGTATTAAAATTTGTTTTTCTTTATAAAATTATGGGATTATTGTAATTTAACATTGAATAATACAGTTCAAAAACAGTTGAATACATTTTTTATTTTCTCCAAGAATAATCAGACACCCGAATAATTAATTATTTGTGTAAACTGGAAAATATTAGCAGGGTTAAAGCATTTGATCCAACAACCTTTTCATTTGACTCACAAATATTCATAAATTAACAAATTTAGAAATATCGCTCACCACAACAGGATCAAAATCGAATGTTATAAATTTTATAAATTGCACAATATTACCTAAGACACTTGGAGATATTTTGTGTCGTATTTACAGGTTTTCTATAATGTTGTAATAAGCATTATTTGTTAATGCAAAAGAGTAATAAAAAGGGCGAAGGAGTGTTCTAATAGAATTTATAAACAAGCTTTTTAAACAAAATTTTAAAAAGTTTTGTTCGGGGGAACTGTCGCTTATCCTTGTAAATTACAACTATTAATATTAATTAAAATATATTTAAATTTGTAAGCTCTTGTGTATGTTTTCATCAAGCCGAGTTCCATTTAGTTACGCAATTATAATAATGCGATAACGCAACTAATTTCGGGTTATTTCAATATAATGTACCTTCGATAATTGAACTATTTTATTATGTTATAAACAGCTGTTATTTGAACCTAATATTATTAAATGATTTGTTTTGGCATAACAGTATTACCACATTCTTTAAAATTATTTTTAAAAAAAATCAATTCGTATTGGCAAATAACGTAAATTTAAATGTGGATTGATCAGACGATTATCTATCGCAATCACATATTTTTGTGTTTAGTAGAAATTCCACATGTTCCGAGTAATTTTTTATTGATTATACAGGATAATACATATAAATATAGTTAAAAAATAATTGCAAATCCTCGTTTGTTAAATATATGTAATAATTCAAAAAACAAGACCTTTTTTGTCAGTATCCAATTTTAAATGAAACAAAAATGCCTTAAAACAATTACTGGCATATTTAATTATTATTTGTATAAGATTTTCATTAATTTGTGCGAAGTATTATTCGAAGAACCGTGAAACTTAGATGCTGGCTTTATATTATTCTTACACAAATGTTTATACATCTTTCCTCAAAATTGCGATACGTTCAGAATTTATTTCTTACATCATTTCATAATTGGTATAAACCAGAGGCGTGCAGACAGAATGATCGTGCATTCTGCCTACTTTGATCTACCCAATAATTGGAAAATTGAACATAAAATACATTTTCGTTAAAAGTGATTATTTACAATCTCCAGAGAGAAGTTAAAGGCAAGACCTGTTGTGATCTCATTTTATTCATAGACATGACATAAAATAAAAGTGATTTGCAATTTTAAACTCATTTTTTAAAATTTTAATCGTTTTTATTTTAAACATTGGATTTCTCGTTTTTGTATAAATATCGCTGTCTGTATAGGATGCATGGTCCTAGTATAAAGGATAATAAAATAACAATGCATTTAAAATATTTTACATACTTAAATATTAATATAAAGAAAATATATAAAAAATATATCCTTTTTTATCTGTATGGTACTTTAAATTTTGCTATTTACTATGTAAATAGTTAAAAAGAATTAGCTAATAAAAACCCGTCAAGCAAATATCAATTAATAAGCACACATACAGACAAATCTGCCGATAGTCAAACTTTGCAATTCACGAGGGGTGAAAATGAAATATTCGTTCATCAAACTATTTTATTTTCGTAGCGTGAAAATAATTTCTTAAATCAGGAGACTGATCGGTTAACATGTGCATTTATATCACACAAAAAGATACGACTTCATAAGTAATTAAGGTAACCAATGCAACGTTGCGCATTATAACTAAAAGAAAAACAAAACAAAATACTAGGCTATGAATGGAATAACCGTTAATGCCATAGGTTTTTCGTCCATTCCACAAGGCATCTCCATAAATCGTATAAATCAAACGACCTGTTCTAAATAGAATTACTTAACACCTATATGGATAGTTAACTGTACGTTGATAACCTATTAAATTTTATTAGCTGATTAAAATATTGAATATATTTTACGTTAATTTTGTAGAAATTTATTATTCGTAACTGTGAGCTAATTAAAGCTTTTTGGTAATCCCTTAATTTGAACATGGTTCTTTATAATAGTGCTAATTCATCAGATGCTAATGGGGACCCACGGACCGAGTTATTTTATGTCCTAAGCGAGACAGTAAAATCCTTGTGTCATACATGTACAGCACTTTCAGAAAGGATACATGATATCTTTTTATATTTCAACATATATTTCTATGCATATTAAAAAAGCCTTTAAACTGCACAAAGTTTCACCTAAATGCACAAAAAATATATAAGAACGTGTTTAAATAAGTTAATTTAGAAAACATACCGATGCCATATAAAATATATTTAACACATAGTTTTAACACTCCTGAATATTATATAAAATATCTTTAAAAACTAAGAAGATCCCAAAAATTATTTACAAATTTAATATAATATCTTACGTCAATTATTTTATAAACACTGATTTTCTAGTTAATAATTTCTTCATTTCAATTTTATTAGAAATTTATTAAAACTTTTAATATAAACTTTGAAAATTTTATGAGTAAATTGAAACAAACAATAGTAATTTATTTGAAATATGTTTGCAATTGCGATTAGGAATTTCATTGCTAAGCTAAATATATAAAGTAAGTACGGAAAATACTTAGAGTATATCAACAAATTTGTTAAATAGTTTCTAGATAATACTTTCTTTTACAAACCTCATTATTAATTAATGACTTCATTTCGTATTTGAGATGATAATATGTTATTTCTTTCAATTAAAAAATTAATTAAGATAATATCCAATTTGTTAGATATTTACCTTACTAAATAGTATTTTTTAGTCATTCTAATAGTCAAAACGTAATCACAAAGCTTTTCTGTGCTTAAATATAATATTTTAGGATATTTTACGCTTACGAACGTAAATATTGCTCTCGTTTGTTGCATTCGTAAATTACATAAACAGACAAGCGTTGCTCATCATCCAAATAAAAACTGGACTTTATTTGCTACATTCAGTTCCAAGGACGATAAATTTATTAGAAACATTATTTTTGTCCCAATTTGAAATAGAAAAATATATGATTAAAAGAGATTCCAATTTACGTCGGTTTATTTTTCGAACAGAAACTATTCACTTGGGAAAATTAACATATCAACGACAGCTACAAAAATAACATGAAGAAAAAATTAAAATTACTCTGCGTAATACACAACGAAATAAGTAAAACAGAATATAATTATTGTAATGTAAATATATGGAATTTAATTTTTCTAATTATATTGGTTAAAAGTATTGTGTAGAATAGATTTGTGTTATAAAAGTTACCAACAAATGTAGTTTGATGAAAAAAAAAGAAAAATTTTACACTTTTTCATTTCTAGTTTGAATATATTAAGACATTAAAAATTAGATTATTAGATACTAAATATGTTTTACTTAAATTTGAATAATTAGTTTGAATATCAGAATTACACATGGTGTTTAAATCGTATATCAATAAAAATCGTATATCCTTAAAATAATTTTTCCTGTAAGAACTTTACTTGAATCATAAAAAAATTACACACCCATTGAAGAAACCGAAAAAGCGCTGTCTTTCTAATTTGGTTGGTACTGGGCAATTTTTGTTTTCTAAGTTTTTCTTCTTTGCCTGAGAATTTTCTAGTTGCTGGAAAATGTACATCGATCTGCTGTAGGTTTGAGGAAGAATTTGAACGAGTTATTTTGGGTGAGTTTCAAAACTTTGGTGACACTACATATAAATTTTTCTTTATTTTCTCGACTGAGTCTACATATAAATTTTTCGTTATTTTCTTTACAGAGTCTACGTACAAATTTTTCGTTATTTTCTGTGTAACTTCTTAGCCAAATTTTTGAACCCAATAAAATCATTAAACAGAAGCTTCCGATTAACGATATGTATTTGAACCTTCCGATTAACGATATGTACTCCTCAGACAGACGTATAAGATCACTTTTTTTTTGCAAATTTACAAGCTTAATATTCTTCCCAATAAAGAAATGCATTGCATTGTCCTCATTTTGAGTATGCCCATGAATTTTAATAGTTCTTTTCAGATAGCGGTAAGTAGGTTAGACTTAGCTCATGGGTCTTAAAGCGAATTCTCGTTGTCGACTGTTGTTGCCAATTTTCGGAAAATAATTGGAAATTTTGAGCCATTCTTCGTCAATACAATGAGTTGTAAAGTAAGCAGAATGGATAATAATTTTTACATTTGAATAAATAATAATTTTTAATAAAATAAAATAATTTTTACATAATAATTTTATATTCTTCATTAAAGTTTTTTTATTCTTGGCTTTTTTAATGAGTAAGCTACTCTTTTTTACCTCTTTCTCTTCATCGCCGTTGAAATATTTTTCATTTCTTTTGACTATATCTCCTATGATTACATTATCTTCTTTTGTTATGGATATTTTTTTTCGAAAGATGAAACACTCGATAAATCGGAAAATGACATTTTTTTGTCGTAGTCAAAAATAGAATCTATGTCTCAATAATCATCACTACCAAAACGAAACGATGGATGTTCTTTTAAATAAAGTTCTGTCGTCTTGAATTCTAGGTGTATACTTTCATCCAAAAGTATCAAGGTTGTAAGTTTCAATGGTTTTTTCAATGGTTTCGTTTCTTTCATCGGTATATTTCCAGCTGATTTCAATGAAGTATCAGTGTTATGAGGAATCGGAATGAAAATATTCTTGGGGAAATTTTGTTTCTTCTGCAGATTGTACACTTTCCGTCGCCGTTGGTATCACAATCTTACAAGTTATAAGAGAAAAAATTTAAATCACTTGCGTACCATTATCAGTTTCATTTTGGGTTGATAAAATTGACTTTAAACGGTTTAGCGTTCTTTTATCTATAATACAAAAAGAGACGAAAATTCATATTGGAATCATTCTCAAACTTTTCCGTCCTAAATTTTCATGGATTTTATAACTTTTCTTTTTTTCATGGCGTTTACTTTTAAATATTTGTTTTTAAGTCAGACTAAGCACTTTTGATTTCACAAGGTCAATATTCACCATCTCAATCCATTGTCATCTCCTAGAACGTGTATTGTAATTGGTCAAGATTTTTGTCTGGACGTATGTTAAGAAAAAATAAATACTGTTGTCAACAATACGTTATTCCGGATTGCCATGTATAATACAATACGCTTTAGAGTATCTGAATGAAAAAAATAAACCAAATGGATCAATAAATAAAAAGGAAAAAAGTATTTTTTAATTATTTTTGATAAACATCTTACAGAGGTATCTAACATTTTAATAATATACAAAGAAAATTATCCATAAAAGGAATTCCAACAGGATTACAATTTATCATATCAACTTCGCACTTCAACACAAACTTTTACATGGCGTGACGTATGAGACCGGTTGGAGAGAATATTCCGAATTTAAAGGGGACATATTTGTTGACAAGAGAATCGAGCAAAATTTTTTTTGTAATAATGTATTTGGCCTGGTTTCTATAATTTTTCTCGTTCTTTGCAATCTTTGTCGCAAATTACTTTACATATTTATATAATGAAATTTGTGAGAAAGATTTGCACTATGTAGGAATTTGAATTAAAAAGCTTGCTAGGTAGAAGTTCTGAACCGGTAATTTAATTACATATATTAGAATGACGCAGGTCGCAGTTGCAGGAAAAAAATTGAGTACACTGAATGAACTAGTTCACAAATACCTAAACGAATAGATTATAAAATTAATCACTCGCATGCACGCAGGACTAAATTTAAATAAAATAAATTTAGTACTCGTAATTTGCGATTAACTAATGAATTTAACGGTGTCGTTCACTCTGATAAAGCTACATCGCTAGAAACCCGCATTAAAAAAGTATAAGTTTATTTTCGTTTATAACAAACTTAGACCGAAAGTAAGTAATATAGTACCGGAAGAGAAATGGAAAGGGATTATCATCACAGAATTTTAGATTTCCATGTCAATTTCAACCAATATTGATCCTTTATGGATCTGTAATGATCTCTTTTATGATAAAAATAAAACAGCTAAAAATAAAAATTCTACTTTTGCCAGAATTACCACATTAACCGTTAGTATAATTATGTTGCTTAATGCCAGTAAAATAGAAATAAATACACAAATATCTTCAGGATGTTTGAGAGAAAACAGTAATTCATAAAGCCTGTGATATATGATTTCTTCCGTTCATGAGAAAAAGTTATGTATTATGGCACACAGATCGGCACATGCGAA
The DNA here is from genome assembly GCA_039881145.1 of Druceiella hillmani. NCBI lineage: Eukaryota > Metazoa > Arthropoda > Insecta > Lepidoptera > Hepialidae > Druceiella > Druceiella hillmani. The sequence goes on along the minus strand of JAYKKI010000044.1, from coordinate 6,684,762 downwards.
TGGACTTCCCAAAGATAGGTAAAGTGTTCATCGTGAGAGATTTTGAGAATAAGTGGCATGTGAAATGTAGCACTCAGGGGGTGTGCATGTACTTAAGAGAAAAGAAGCGTCTAGTTTGTCACCGATTCCAAAAACCTCTGTCAGTAACAAAATTTTGTAAATTACTTATATTCGGATACGATATTTTATCACTAAAGTTCTAACTGGGTAGTCGTATTTACATTATTTTATAATTTTCACTGCGTCTGTTATTCGTTATTTACTTAAAAATCGTTACATTTTTTGTAAAAATATTTTATATCACTTTAAGTCAGCTTTAAGGCTATCGATGTTGTCAATGCAACTAAGAACATATTCGATAGATTGGATATTGTACATGTGAAAATTTTCAATTTTTTTAATTTTCCCGGCATTAAATAAATTGATTATTAAAATTTGTGAGACTTCTAAAGCGTCTGTTATATGACTCTAACCTGTAGTAATCACCTATATTTGGGTCAGTTAAATTGCCATACCGACTAACTAAAAGGTCTAGATTTGGTTTTCCGTTAAACGATAAATGGGGAATACTCAGGTTTTGAGATTTGAAATGAGCATCCAAAACAAACACCATCCTGAAGAAAACATGGGCCTTTAAATACGACAAAACGAACCCTGAGACAGTAAGTCAGCCATAGTTCGTCAGTCGTCATTAGTGAGTCAGCAGTCTAGTTATTAACTACCCGATAACCGCTGACTGATTAAGGACCGACTGATTCACTAATGACGACTGATGGCCTATGGCTGACTAACTTTTTAGGAGTCATCTTATCGTATGTAAAAGCCCGTGTTTTCTTCAATGTAGTCTTTATTTGTTAGTAAAAATCAGATAATTTTAAAACCAGAGCTGGCGAAGTGCCGTCTTTAACATTTCTTGTGTTTCTCTTGAACAGATTATATTATGAAAAATTGATAGTGAGAATATAAAACAAGTGAAGCTGGGAGCTGACAAATAATGTATTTGTCGTGGGATATAAAAGAACAAGTTTACGGGTACAGATGGTTAATTTTTTATTTGATCTATATATTAATATACGACACATATATTCAATACACATAAATAATTTATTTTGCTTTAGCAATATTATACCATAAAAGTAAGTTTTATATAAACTCTGCAAACAAAGTGAATTCTACTAATAACAGTGAAAAATTTTAAAGAATAAATATTTCGTGAAAATATGTCTAAATTGGTCATATTTACGTCCCTGTTAGCTATGAAACTCTCCTAATACAAACATCGTCGAGGAAAACGGACAGAGCATTTTAAATGACGCTAAATCAATTAGTACGCTTGTAATTATTGTCAAATAGAAGTTACGTATGTATGTTTTTCAAATTTCTTCAAATTTTGAGGAGAAATAATAATATGTTCTACATATACAGCTAAGTGAAAGGTCACGTACGTAACTGTCAAAAAAGTTGAACTCGTGGCACAGTACTAGAATAACGTGAAATGCGGATATCATAACAAATATGTATAAGATCGAATCATTTTCTCATTGATATTTTTTGAAAACGGATAATTTCCAATAAAACGCTTCTTGTTTGAAATTTAATAGCAATACATATCAGAAGAAATTTCTACCGAAAAAAAATTCGGCTTTCTACCTCATTCAAAAAGGTTCCCTTAATATGAAAACAGCAGTGTACGCTTTTCGATTTTTACATAGACATTATCGTATCACTAAACTTTTATCGTATATTTTATATATATTTTTTACGTATATTTTTATGTGCTTCATTAAGTTCCTTTTATTCTATTATTAATCATAACGTTATATAATTCTGTTTCTGGGGCAAACACAGAGAGTGTTGATTCGCAAAGCGCGTGCATTAAATAAACGGCCTTCTTGTTAATTAAATTTTTATGTTCATGCAACATTCTCTTTAATAATTCTTTATTATCTCCCCATAAGCTTCTGTACGCTCGCGGTCACATCTCGTTTCAGCCAAGTTGGCTTAGTTCGCGCCCTCATTTTTTCGCGTGTCACCTCCCGTGGCATTTATTAGATTAATGGACACTTTTTCAATTCAAAGTAATTTATTAGTTTGTTAGAGAAAAGCAATTAGGATCTATTTGATTGATAAGGTATAAATATTTCAATTCTATTTACATACGTTATGATATATATATATATATATATATATATATATATATATATATAGAAAAATTGCAATTTCGATTAATAAAATATTATATCCTACATGTCAATAATTGTTGCTGAAATATATGACGTAACATATTAAAAAACAAAATTGCTACTTTGCTACATATTTACATATTTGTTCTTCTACTTCATATAGTATGTCCCCACATTGAGGTAAAGGAGATCTGCGGTACTGCGCCACACATCAGATATTGCCGATGTTCTTTATTTCTGCCAGCAGAGTCCGCTGCTAAATATTATTCGAAAGCCCACCTTTCTTCAACTTTTAAGTGTTTCAGTTCAAAACCTGTTTAAAGATATGGACTTGTTCTCTTCTGAACGTTTGGCTAATAGGGTTCCATTTGCTCTGCCTTATTTGGCAATCAATGGGGACTATCTTATATCGTTGTAACAATTCTTCTTTAAATATTTTTTCGGGTCAAGATATATATTCGCCTTATGGTATCTTTTGTTGTCTTTCATATCTTGCAACCACATAGTAGAATGGTTCAACTTTGTACCAGAATATTTAGAATTTCACTCTCCATGTCAGTTTCCGTGAATGCCACACAAAAGTTACAGGAAAGTTGCTCCAGTTTTGTTGATTAGTGAGGCGATATTCTCTTTTCACACACAGATGTAAAAAATGTAAACCTTTTCCAACCAAGTAGATCTTCCTAAATTATTTTGTACCATGATCGTAAAGATCTTTTGTTCAAACTTCAATGTCGTAATACTTTTGTACGAGATTATGTAGATGTTACTAAAAGAGTTTGTTTTAAGTCTTTCGTAACTTTATTTGATTATGCACAAATATTTTGAAAATTGCAAAGGCACTATATTTGACATGATTTTCCATTCAGATTAATAACTTAATCGTTTTTAATAACCACTACCTCGTAAAAATGATATCCATAGTCCCGAAAATTATTTCGTTCTCTCATAAAATAGTTATCAATTATATCAATAATTTTGTACATTATAATAATTTCTTGCAAAATATAAATTTATTCACTTTGGTCTTTTTTTCGATTCAAAGAATGCCTCATATTTTGGCTTACGTCAATGTCAGTGAATATTTTGTTTTTATAATATCACTCTTCTTTTTTCAATATTATTATAATTAATTTGTTACTTTGCCTTCTTAATTGTTAACTTTTGCCTTCCTCTAAATTTTGAGTCGACTAAATTTTGAGTTTGACTTATATAAACTGTAATTGGGGGTTTAGTAGGGCATATATGAAGACGCTCTAATGAAATATTTTGTCATTAAATAACGCATAATCGTAAAACGATTCATCTTAATTTTTAATAAGAGTGGAAAATTAAATATTAAGTCATCGTTTTTAAACCATAGGGAAACCCATGTGTGGTTTTCTGTTAAAGGAAGCAATTATTTAAATATTCGTCACAGAAATAGACAAAGTTACAAGCTCTAATATTATAAATCAGAAAGTTTGTTTGTCTCTTGGTTTATTTATTACTGAATACAGCTAACCAAACAAAGAATTTGAAATGGTATACTATATGTTTCTTAGACAAACAACACAAAATGTGCATTTGAATAACCATTTCTGAGTCATGACTAAACAACTGGTTAGATTTTAATGAAACTGAGTGTAGATGTTGTTCCTGGTTACAATTGAAATTAATTGTTTTAAATTCGAGAATAATACGTAATTTTAAAAAATAGGAAGAATAGTAACACAAAACTTTTAATAATAAAGAGAACAAATACCATTTAAAAATTGTCATATTTTTACCTCATATAGTTAAAAGTAAATTTTTTGGATGGTAGATCCAAGAAATAATTTATTTTATCCTTACAAGAAAGTTAATTATTTTATCTATAAAATCGCGTAAGGTTAAAATATATAACTCATATATTATCTCTGAAAAAAAGAAAGTTCTTTTTACTCACTCAAAGTTCGCAACATTAGTTTATGTAGTACATCCAAACATTTTAGTTAAATTTTTCCTACATATATTAATACTTCTAAAAGAATATTTTACATAATACTTAGAATCTCTTAATTTTACAAGCATACCTCGTAATTAATACTAGCCAAAAAACCGTGCAGCTCAGATATTCCTTAAATTATTTATCTGCTGATAATCCATGGTTAACTATTTTTAATACACTGACATTATAATATGAGACTCTTATCAGTTTTAATAGGTGGAAGTGTACAGATTTCCTGAATCCAAATACAGCTAAGGGTAACCGGACGATTTAAGTAGCATTTTTTGTCGTGTACTTTTTTTAGTGATTAACAACTGGAGTGTGAAAGAATATCTAAAGTATGACTGTATACGACGAAGGTGCTAAAAGTGGCTAACGTTAAAAGACTCGTGATCATGGGGTGGAGACTCTTATGCCGTTTATCCGCTATAGAGGGAACTAATAGAATTATGTGTAAATGTGCGTATTCTGTTACAACAGTGTTTCAATTACTTAAAAGCAAAGGGCAAAGTTTACAGCCGAAAGTATCCTTAACATGAAATCCTAAGTCTCCATTGTACTTTACCTTATTAAGTTTAGATAAAAAACCATCATCCTCTCTAACATTCATTATATCTTTGCTCATTATGGGTATAATTGTAAAGAAATTATGTCATAGTAGTATTGGCAAAGTGAAGAGTTTAATATTAATAAGAAGATTAATGTTATTAATTGCATGGATATTTAATGTCAGTAAAAAAGTTTTTAGCGATATGATGATTAAATCGCATGACGAATCAATCGCTCTTTTCAAAATTTCATGAATTGTTTAAATAGCTAGTATAAAATATTAAGCCAGTACGAATTTTACGTTAGTGCATAATAATATTACAACCCGCATCAGATGGAGAATTTGAGAAAAATAATTGCAACTAGAATGTATGTGATGACGAGGAAAGTAGCATAGATAGGCCCATCTCTGTAATTACTTTGGTAAAGGAGCGTGTACTGTTCAGTTTATTAACAGTTACTAAGTAAGAATTTTGGCAAATAAAGAACAAAAAGAAATACAGAAATATCACAAAGACAACTAATATTTCTTTTGATTCATGATTCCCTACAGCGCAAAAAGCGAGCGGAGTAATATGCAATATAAGCACAATGATTTGTGAAAATGTATTCTTCTGTGAAGGTTCAAAAAAGAATATGTTGGTATCCATTCTTCCTGACAATTGCGACTTCTTAAAAGCGATATAATTTTTTTTTTAAATTAATGAGCCTTATGGATACAGGTGACGGGTTAACTTCATTATTTGGTAATGCTACCCTCTTGGCCTCATACTGTAATAGAAAACAAGTTTATGTTTTGGGGAAAAAGTGAAAATATTCAATTTAGCTACCTGTCGAACTAAATTGTATTGTATACAAGCAAAAGTGACATGTAAAAAATACTATTATTTGAATGAACTATGCCTTCTCATTCAACGAACTTTTCAGACTTTTTGCTATCCGATTATCATCTAATTCTACTACTACCTGACTATGCTACAAAAATTTAAAATGCTTAAGATTGAAATTTCCCAATATTTCGGTCAAATACTCAAGAAATTCAACAAAGAAACAAGTTTTTTTCTGAATATATACTGGCGGCAAGTAATACCTAAAGATCTGATTTATATAATCGAAGATTGAATTTATATAAAATAAGATAAGTTGAGTGCATACGTAAGATACCCAGTTTACAGTTGCCAACTCAAAAATATTGTTAGTCATAAAATTTTGCTACCACAGTACTTCTACCTACAAGTATCGTTTTCCTTAATTAAATGCCCTTATTTATATTTACACATATATCTATCATAAATCATTCCTAGTTAACTACGCACCGGCGTACGGACACATCTCCTCGGTTTGATCGAGATTGAACAGGCTTAGGAAAGCGATCTCTCATATTGTTTAAAACCTTTCATCTGTCATGATATTTATGAAATTTGTATTGGCTGTTTTTTTTAGTGTGGGCTAATTTATTGTTTCTCCATAGAAATAATAAAAGGAAACATTTATTTGAGCATTCAATAGATTCATTAAACAAATTTATAAAAAAATTCAATTTGTGGAAAAAACAAAGACGATATTTTTTACATGCGTAAGAAAACCATTATTTTATGAGGAAAAAAAACGTTCAAACATGTTTAAGTACAACAATAATGTCGTAAAAATAAATGTGTAGTGTAAAGAAGTTAGGAGATACAATCAGTCGTCAAAAGGAGATCTTATAATAAACGGCACAATAAAACGTAGAACACGTCCTTTTTTTGATTCAGGTATATTTGCAATAAATATCAAAGAATTTGTCAAGAAGCAAGAAATAATTTGAAATTTGCCGAATATCTTTTGAATTCTTATGCACTAGAAAGTTATTTGAACATTTTATGAAAGGGATAACCGTTCAGTAATGGATGTTAATATTAATAATACATGTGGGGAATACAAATACAAGTAGATTATTTTCTAATCTCATAAAATTGAATATAACTTTTCTTCATAAGTAATCTAAAATTAAACACTAATCTCTATTCTGAAAAAAACATTGTACATAAACTGACATTCTTATTTTTTTATAATAATAAGCCAAATAAGTTCCATCACGATTTGAGCAAGCATTATGACAAGCCTTTCACTTACTTTCGTTTTTCTCTCTTACACTTCCTTCTCTGATTTACATGGGTCTTCTACAGGCTGTTAAAACAATACTTTCGTTATTTGAATGACAACCGAAATATATTTTATAAATAGTGAGTCATACTTTGTTAAACAATCTAACATACTTTGTACGTGCAAAATTAGAAATATATAGATAAACTGTTGCTATATCCATCTTCAAAGTGTCACAATATTATACTCCTAGCTAATGATGACAATAATGTTAAGTATAAGGAAAATAGATGAAATTTGTATTAAACAAAGATATCAATAAATCACTTGGTACTGCGGTCAGTCTAACTTGCTTAACAACAACAATTATTAATCTGTCAGTGCTTCACAGACTAGCCGTTTATTTGCACGGTTACTATCTTTTGACCTATTTCCTTTCCATAATACTATCATTTCGTATAATCTGATTGCCATATTTTATGTCTTAAGTCAATAAAGGAGCGAGCTGCGCGATTGAAATTAGATTGAGGGACTTAATTTTTAATTACGTAATGCGTCATGTAAAAAAATAAGACCTAATGCATATTATAAATTACCACCATCAATTAAGATAGTATAAGAAATAAAAATTGATCTTGTACAAACGTACTAATTCGACAACATTTAACGAAGACTTAATTTTTCAATAATATGTTGCGTAGGTAGGCAAGCTCCTCCTTTAAAATCGAATTCTATAAAGTTTTTTATTCGATGTTAATTAAAATATGTTAAATTAATTATGTTAATTTAAATATGTCCGTAATGTTAAGTTAAATATGTTCACTATATTAAAAGTATTAATTGATACGGAAATAAATTGATAAGGAAAATTAAGTATAAATTGATAAAGAAAATTATTTTATTTTACCACAATTTACGCCAACCAATCAGTCATACTAAACTTGTATTAAAAAGTGGTTTCGATCAGTTTATTTTATTGGCAAGCTTATCATGTATTTCTTTCTAAATATATCTAATAAGAACCCGATTTTAATAAACGTTATTTCTCTTAAATAAATATATATTTATATAATATATACTTATTGACCCTAAAGAAAATAATTCTTCACTAGTTTCAAGGCAACGTTCACGTGAATGCAGACAAGCCTCGTCAGTTTAATCAGTTTGGGTAAACTATAAGAAGGTTTAGCGGACACCTTCTCCTATTCATAGAACACGTCACCTTTTGTGAAATTTAGGTGATTAATTTTGCTATCACTTTTTCTTTTGAAATTTTTACGTTTTTTGCCCTTTTTAGTGTAACACAAAATTAGTGCTTTAGGGAGATGCATGTGGTAATGAGAAGGTTGAACTGTTTTTACCATCGAACAAGGAGTGGTTCTTTCAATTTCAATGTGGTCATTTTAAACAAGAGGAGGTATCAAGGTTGAGAAGATCTGCCGAAACGACTACCTACTGGTAAAAGCATTGAAACTGTGCAAAAATTATTAGAAAAATACAAGTATGTGATATGTCGATAACTCAAAAAAACTCACAAGTTGTATGCAATATATTTAGGATTTCAGTGAAAAGTAAACGGTGACTATTAACTAGTATATTTATTTGGCCCATTGTGGTTGTACATCAGAAAGAGATTCTGATTCAGTCGCCGGTTGACGTACGGACCATTGACGTACGGACCGTTGACGACCGTTGACGTACGGACGCGTTAGCAGTCACCGATCGGTCGCGTTGACGTAAGGACGCGTTAGCTAATATGGCTCCTAAAATGCTAAAATTTACGGGTTGCAATATAGTGATTAACGAAGTGCTAGCCTTTATATATAATAAAATTGATGTGATGAACGAGGAGAGCATCAGTAATATTTGTATAAGTGCATTCTCTGACGAGGATATACATAGTGATAAAGTTCTTCTGTGCGAATCTTTACCTATGGAGAAACGTAAAAAGACGAAAAAAAGCGATGGGAAGAAACTCCGTGAAACTGACGACATTATTTGCATGCTGAAGGGGTCTGATCTTGCGTGGCTTGCGATAAACACAAACTACCACCGGTACTTTTTGATCATGTCGACGTAACTCGCTTATTAAAAGATTTGTTAACAATGCAACAGGATATATAGCGCATCAAGGATCAGTATGCTATGAAAGAACACCTGGATGCTATTACGAACGAACTATAAAACCTGAAAAAAGCATCTATTGTGAACAATTTTGAAAATAACGCCTGCAATGTTAATATTAAGCGAGGTGGTTTTATAATGGACACAAATGACGAGTACTGTAGTGGTCTTATGGGACTTGTCTACATGGATACAGCAGAGAACATCCCATGCAAAAATCGGGATAAGAACTATCGGTATATCGTTCAACCTTTTCCTAATAGTGAGGGTACATCGAAAATTTGCAGTGAGAATAGCGTTTCAAATAGCAACGGTGCGGGCGCTCACCTAACGGCGCAGGCAAACGATACAAGCCCGAATCGATGACTCACTCTCAGCCGGCTGCGATCGAAGTACCTAGCGTCGCGAGACATACGACCGCTTCGAACGTTAACAGCGATAAGCGCAGTGAAAATAAATCATTATCATTATGTTGTTGCGAATGGTCATTGGAAAGTTCCGCAAAACGATGAAGAATGGACCTTAGTACAGAGGAGACGATTGAGATACCGCTTTGCTATCCAGAGAGGGAAGGCAGTCTCGAACTCAGAAGCGAGTTTTAAAGCTGCGGATATAAAAACTGCTATTTACATTTACAATGTTGCGAAGGAAGTGCCCGTGTGTGACATATTGACTTATATTTCAAATAAAACTGATGTTGCCGTAACTTTGGAGAAAATGAACATGAAAATACCAAAAATGTATGATGCCTATAAAGTCTTGGTGCCGAAACATAAACCAGATATTTTTCTGAACGATGACTTCTGGCCAGAAGGTATCGCATACCGCCGCTTTGTTGATTTTAAGACAAGAAAGAATGGTGATAGAAAAAGTGCGAATATGTGATATTTATATGTATGTGTATTATTATAATCGCTTTTTATGTTTAAATCATTAATTACGCTAAATTAGTTACTTTTAATTGCAAAAATATTATAAGATCAGTTGATTGTGTAAGGAATATATGCAATACAGCGGATATCGTAGCACTTCAGGAAACATGGCTATTGCCACACGATATTCCGTTCCTAGGCAGCATCAGCGACGAGTTTGCGTACACGGGCAAGTCTGCCGTAGACACCTCGGCGGGTGTGCTCCGTGGCCGACCGTACGGAGGTGTGGCAGTGTTGTGGAGAAAGTATGCGTTTCCATCAGTGTCACTGTTACCGTGTACACATCCGGCTGAGTTATTTGCTAATAAACTCTTGTACTTTTGTGTGGAACAATCCTTGACATGTGTTGATATCGATGTGTTAGCGAGCGACTCGTATACCTTTGTCAGTGAAGCACACGGGTGCCGCCAGTGGCTCGATCACTGTATGGTCACAGGCGCGGCGCGTGAGACTATTGATCGCTTAACTATATTATATGACACTTATTGGTCTGATCATTATCCGATGCAGTTAACATGTAATATAAATTTAGTAAAGCCCAAGATTGTATCTAATTGTAATAATTTTTATAAAAATGAAATAATATGGGGGGAGAGGCAGACTGATCAAATTGAATTGTATTATAATTTTTGTCATGACAGGTTAAGGAATATAGACCTCCCAGCCGACCTTGCAACTTGTACGCGTACTAATAAAATGTGTAATTGTGAAATTCATAAGTTATTGATCAATGATTTTTATAACAACCTAGTGTATATTTTAAGTGAGGAAGCAAAGCAGTCTTATACTGTGAAGGCGACACCCGGTAGGGGTAAATGCATAATAGGGTGAAACAAGTATGTGAGGGAGGCTCACGAGAAGGCTCGGCAATGTTATCAAAATTGGTTATTGTATGGGAAACCAGGCAGTGGCTGGGTATATAGTGAAATGGTTGAGTCTAGACGAATATTTAAGACAAAATTAAAATAGTGTCAAAATAATCAACAACAAATTAAGATGGATATAATAGCACAACATCACGACAAAAATAACTTCTCTAAATTTTGGAAAACAACAAACAAGTTGAACCTTAAGCCCAGCCGGCCCGTGAATGTTGACGGTGTGCAGGACCCTCTGCAATAGCGGAATTGTTTCGTCAGCGATTTTGTGTGAAAGCCTCTAGTGAGTCTGCGCAACCCGGGCTACCGAGCGTGTGTGATGGGGGGACTGTGCCTGGTGACATTAACGTAAGCTTCACAGAGAAAGACATAGCCTCAGTGATTAAATCAATGAAAAGAGGTAAGTCACCAGGTTATGACAGCCTTAGCATCGAGCACCTTCGGAATGCTGGAGAGCACTTGCCTAGAATCCTAGCATTATTATATAACATGTGTGTTAGCCACGCCTACCTACCCGAAAAGCTAATGTATACAATTGTTGTACCCATTGTAAAAAACAGGACAGGGGATGTCTCGGACGGTTCAAACTACAGGCATATCTCATTAGCTACGGTTATTGCGAAGGTGCTGGATGGTCTGCTTGATGGTCACTTAACTAGAAGTACACAACTGCACGATGGTCAGTTCGGCTTTCGGGCGGGCCTATCCACTGAAAGTGCCATTCTGTGTCTCAAGCAGACTGTGCAGTACTACACCAAGCGTAAAATACCAGTGTATGCCAGCTTCCCAGGCATATCGAATGCCCGGGACAGGTCCAGACCTGTCCCGGGCATTCGATATGGTTTCGTACGACTTGCTATGGGTCAAGTTGTGAAATGAAACTAGTTTGCCTCCTGAAATTATATCTATATTTAAGTACTGGTATAATAATAAAAAAACACAGTGAGATGGGCGGATAGTGAGTCGGATGAATATGGCCTTGAGTGCAGGGTGCGTCAGGGGGGTTGACAACCTCACCCAAACTGTTTAATATATATGTAAACGGGTTGATTGGAGAGCTGAGCAGTACCAGAATCGGATGTCATATAGACGGAGTGTGCGTTAATAACATCAGCTATGCGGACGACATGGTGCTGCTCAGCCCTTCTATCGGCGCGTTACGCAAGCTGCTACGTATATGTGAACTGTACGCGGAGGATCACGGACTCCGATACAATGAAAAAAAAAGTGTGTTTATGATTTTTAGAGTACCCAAAAAACCATATCCAGGTCACTCGGTAGCCCTCTATGACACATCTTTAAATAGAGTCACTCATTTTAAATATCTGGGTCATTGGGTCAATGAAGACCTCAAGGACGACATGGATATGGACAGGGAAGGCAGGGCGTTGACTGTGCGCTGCAATATGTTGGCTCGAAGATTTGCACGATGCACGGGACCAGTAAAGATTGCACTGTTTAGGGCATTCTGCCAGACTTTCTACTCGTGCAGTTTGTGGGTTGATTATACGCGGCGGGCAATTGACGCCCTGCGGGTACAATATAATAACGCGTTCAGGGTCTTGATGGGGCTTCCGCGGCACTGCAGCGCCAGTGGTATATTTGCGCAGGCGCGCGTGGACGACTTTCACGCTATAATGCGCAAGTGTAGTGCGTCCATGATGGCGAGGGTGCCGGGAAGCTCCAGCAATATGCTGGTCACGTGCGCGGGCCGACTGAACCTACCTCTTTGGACACACTGGATAGGCCTACATGCGCCATTATGATTTAAGTTTAATGAATTTGTGATTGATTTAATTAAATGAATTGATTTTATTACTATTTTACTTTGAATTTGATTTGAGTAGTTTTTGACTTGTTTTATTTAATTTTATTTAATTTGACCTGACTTAAGTAATTTAAATTGGTGTAGTTTGATATAGTTTAATTTTAACTGATTTAATTGACTTAATTTATTATAATTTAATTTGTATTGATTTTAAAATTTTTTACTGCAATTGGGTTTGACTCCATTTAGTATTGATTTTATTTTATTGCATATTTTATGATTTATTAATGATGTAATTATTCACTATTTATACTAACATTAGATTAAGAATATTGTTACCTATTAACACAATTGTATGGACTATGTCTGAAATAAAATCTTATTATTATTATTATTATTATTATATCTGCTTGGTGAATCAAGAAATATCTTTTTTAAGTCATGAAAATATTAAAAAATAAATACCAAATTTCAATGCTCACCGCCTCGTTTTCGAATCAAGATAAAGCGCCAGCACATCGAACAGGAAAAAATTATAGACTTATTAAAGGAAACCAAACGCAAACCATTGGGGTTTCCTTTATATAACACAATTACAAATATTTTCTACAAACCATAACATAATATACACGATGTCCGAGAATAGATGTCGGAAAAAATTATATTTAAAAAACAACCTATAAGCTATAAAGGAGTAAATCGTCGTTGAAATAAAATATGAAACACGTCCTTTTTCTAATGGAGTGCAAACAAATTGTGTATAATTATTTTTAACACACCGAATACTTGCCCCGAGAGTACGGTGCTTACCCGAAGATTTGGCAAGCCACTAACGCACGCACACAAGCTACCACTACTACTACTACTACCCACGCTAGCAGTAAACAACCACTAACTCTTTTATTGAAATCACCGGACAGCTGATTGTTATTTCACTATACCCGTGTGACTACGTAACTAAATGTTAAATTTATTTTATTTGTTAGATGACATGAAATGTTACTATTAAAAACATAATAAATTAATTACTGATGTATTCAGTCATATTGTAGTTAAGCGGGGATCACTTATCACATGACTTGAACAGTTTCTAAAATATTACCCAGAAAAAATATTTCAATTAAATTTTTTTCACTTAACATGCACTGAAAAATTAGTTCACTTTAATGTTTGATTAGGCTTAAATATGTAATATTAACCACCTTATTGTAAACACAATCACACTCTCCTAATTATATGATTAATCATTTTATCAATCATTTAAGTATTTCTATTAATCGTATTAAAATTTTGCTAATCCTTTTTCCTAAATTCTTTTCATGTGTCGATCGATAGATACAATAAAATTAAGGTCTGAACTATAAAAGGAGTAAAAATATTTATCGCCAAATTACTTAACGCCTGTACATGGAAAACTAAAACATCGATAAAACAATTATTTCAAATTCATTTAAATAGTCTAAGAGACTAAGGTATTAACTTTCTAAGTTTTAGTTTTGTAATTTATTTTACTAATTAAAAGGTTTCCGTATTTGAAATATGGGAACCGCACATGCGTTTTCAGTAAAGCCCTTTCTTTACCGAGAGAAGGTTACTTTAAAAGTATAGCGTGATAAAAAGTGGTGGGACATAATAATACCGACGACGCCTTCTATTAGTTAATACTCCACGTGGGTTAAATAGGATTGGCTAACGTATATCTCTTACGATGTACCCATCGATTAGAAAAATTTTTCATTGTTTTGAGAAGCAAAACCACAGGATAAACACGTATGCAAAACAAAATATCCAAATGCTATAAAATTGCGTTATAATATTTACTTTTTTATCAATAGCCCTGTATCGCAATCTCTCCGCATTTTGAATATTGTGTAGATATACCTTAGATTGGATACATTCGTTAAACATGTATGCATAAGAAGATTATTATAGATATCAATGATTATACCAGATTCGGAAGGAATACTACAAAGAAAACGTTTAGAGAAAATAATTCTTATAAAGTTTTGTTATTACCTATTCGGAATGTAACCTCGAACGTGACATAAAATATTTGTAAGAAGCAGTCTTCATAATGTGCAACATTAATGTCGTAAGATTTGGAAGTATCTCGTTCGTTAAATAAAAATATAAAGTTGTCATTTTTAAAGAATAATTTTTAAGTTGTAATTTTTGCTAACAGAATCATTTTTTGCTAATCAAAATTGTAATCGATAATTTTCCATCGGTTTTAGGATCATACGATATATTAAACGTGTATTGAATTATTTTTATTTTATTAGGGCTACATTTATTTTGATTTACTAACAGGTCACGTGGCAGTGGCGGCCTAAAAATTTCATAAATTATAATTTTTTTTCTCTTAAACATGTGTTTAGTATTAAGTTATTATGTTCTATTTCTATCTTGCTAACTACAGTCACATAATATTTTTGTATAAATAATTCATTTAATTAAAATTAAACGCAATGAATATTCTGTAATTTACATAACAAATAACAGTTGAGTGTATTTAGAAAAAACAAAGTTCTAGATACGACTTTAGCGATTCATATGAAAAAAACATTGAATAGTGTAACTATATTCACGTCGCGAGCACGAAAAAAAACAAAAAGTTAAGTAAAAACCCTTGCGACCTATGTGCTATACTATGAAATTAAAATCATATTTCAATTAATTAAACGTTAATCATTTGAAAGAAATTAAGGCTTAATTATTAAGCTACAAGTTCATTTTTTTGTGTTGTTTTTACCTGTTAATATTACATTTTGTAATACTTCATGCATACAAATTTAAAAAAACGAATAATTTGTATGCAGGTCTTATTTTTTGGACATATTTCGACTCCATTTAATAATAAATGCGACTCCTCTAATAACTATATTGCAACTTTACGTCAACCAAGAACGCATATTTGATTTAAAAGTTTTAGATCTACATGAAACCTCCCGTCTAAACATCATTCAGGCGGACAAGATATGACTCTCGATAATAAAAGTAATGTAAAATTATCTTAAAGGCGAAATAAGTATTTCTAAATTTGTATCTACTCAAGTAGATGAAACTATTAACTCGTCATGTAAACGTAACTATACAGGAGTATATTACAGGAGTGGGTATTGAACGGTTTTTGGGTGTCTTTCAACTTAATACGCCAACTGCTGTATTCACGAAATCATCTCAATTGAGTTAAAATTTTAGAGATATATAAAGTACCAAGTAACTATAGATGTAAATATTATGATACTACAAGTGTAATGAGTTGATATAAGAGTAGTGTTGAAATAAAAAGTCCAGATTGCATTCACTATTGTGTTCATCGAATATTTTTATATTCACTGTTGTGTTCATCGAAGATATCTAAAATTGCAAAAGGCTGCATCTGATATAAAATCTTAAGAATTTTCTCTTCCCATGGAAGGTTTTCCAACATTTTAAGTCTGCCTTCAAAACATACTTAGACCTAAGCCTGTTTATTTGGACATAATCCTGTTTACTTAGACCTGCTCCGACGAGATAGAACTTTCAAAGTCCAGCGGTTATCACTTTACATTAAACTTAAATCTGACTTGCGTGGTTATACATTTTTCATGGCAAATGATCCGATTATTATTTAACATTAGTACAAGCTACGAAATATTGAAAAATATTGGCGAACAGAGATTACATTTTTTAAATATAATAACCTAGGTTTTATTGACACTATACAAAAACTAATAGCTTCAGAAGCGCATAATATGATTTGCTTTGAGAATAATGCTTTGTAACTAAAATATCTGAAATAAGAAATGTGCTCTCTTCGGCTATGCCAAGTTGTACTTCAATATCGCACAGGATAATATAAAATAATAAAAGTCACGTTTCATTTCCTATTGATGATAATAATTGCATTTTTGTACTTAAAGTAGCGATGTTATTCTTCATAATATTAGAAAACTGATTACTAAACGTTTAATTGCTTCAAAATTACTCTAATAGTTTTTTCAAATTTCTTCAAATATTTCTTCAATTTATTTTCTATGATGCGTTAAAGCAATTTAAAACAATTCAAATATTCCGTAAAAATAATTACGAAAATAGAAATTAAATAATTAAATTTTTAAACACGGTTCATTTAAATTGAAATTATCTACATCGATTTTAGATTCATCCACTAAACAATTTTGAGCAGAAATTAAGAACTAAACACATGAAAAAAGTTAGGAAGCAATCAAACTTAGTAAAAGAAATTTTCTCTTCATCAAATAAAATAAACACTTTTTACTATCATGTGACAAGGCAAATTGACTTCACTTGGTATTTAATCTGTATAAAAAGCAATGTATTCGCGATATACAAAATTTCAGTGATCAAGTGATTTTTGCCCGTAGTAAAGAGAGAAGGATGAATTTAATTCACAAGAAAATTTTTTGACTCAAAATTTAAGATTTTCTTAACCTATTTTTTGATGCCATTTTAAATTATAAAAATTTAAATATTTTATTCTTATAATTGCAAACGAATATTACATCAGTATTACAAACCTGTTAACAGCCGCGTAGGTAGGCAGGTAAGGAAGTGTCCACAAAGCCGAAGCTGCTTATAAGGGTTTTTAATAGAACTTTTTTTTTATTTTAAAGATAATGTTTTTGCCATATCATATATTTTTTTAAAAATTTGTCTACAATGTCGATTATAATGGTAACTTGTCAGTAGCGAAAATAATGGCAACATTTCTACTTGTTTTGGCCATTTTCAAACGAAATAAACATAAAGAAGCTATTAAAATCTTTTTATCATTCCTTATTTGAAGTCGTGCAATGTTGAAACTTTTTGTAAAGTTCGTATTTTTGTACGCTTATGGTGATATCCGGTAATTTAGAACTTGGCGGTGAAATGGTTAAGAAAACGCTGTCCTGTAAATCAATAATTGTATTTCTATTTCATAGAATATCTTAATTATTAAGAACATTATTACTACTACTACACTAGCTACTTTACGGGTATACCGTATAAAACGAACGAAAACAGAAAGTTTGACCCCTTCGGTTTGACATGGAATAAGCTTACAATTTGTATAAATCATTGTGGTCATAGGCAGGTGTTGGCTACTTAGATTACCGACTTTTGAGATAGTACTTAACCTAGGAGACAGCATTTATGTTAATGTTATATCCTTCACGCTCACATATTCTGTCTTCTTAGGACAAAGTTTCTTTCTAAAAAATAATAAAAAATTGCTTATAAAAGAGACTTCCAGGAAAGGAAGTTGTAGGAAAAAGAATATCGGACTTATTTTCGTTTCGTTCATTAATGCCTGAAAAATAAAATATACCTGGCTTTTAATTAATGTTTTAAATTTTAGTAACACGGATATCGATTTAAATCTAAACTATATCATTAATGAAATGAAATTATTATATTTTTCTAATAATTTCACTTCATTTCTAAAATCATACCATCTTTCTGAATCATACTTGATATTACATTGAAAATATCAAATTATCTTAAATAAATTGACGTGTCCGGGCATTTAAATATATTTTTGGTAAAGATATTACATATCACATAACATATTACGAAATGTTGGTAATTATATAGAGACAGTGACAATTTTTTTTATTATTTATTTTTTATACTTTCCTTTTAAGGAGTACATCGCCCAACGCAAGGACGTGTACCTCAATGGAAAAACGTGCCACCGCATGTAATAAAATACATTCTGTCTGGTAAAAGCTTGTATGATCTGAGTTGTCATGAATATTACTGAGTAGAAGAATAGGTATTAATTTTACCGTCGAATGAGTATAAATGTCTTTTTTTGGTAATGCACTAAATTAATAGTATTATAGAATTAGAAATTATCTTTGTTTTGTTTTAAATTTTAATATATGTCAACGTATATCAAAGTAGATAAAGGGTTTACATTATTTTTTGGAATGTTTTGGTAATGAATGATAACAAATTAAGGGACTAGAGTCGAAGAGGGTGGGGTGTATTTTTGATTTAAACTTTTATACCATTACAGGCGAATATGTGGTAGACAACATGATAGTCAACAAACATGGTCCACTACCAACATTGTTATTATGCGTTGTTACGATGCGTTTTTCGTTGCAAATCACACCGTAAATTATTTTTGAGGCAAACGAAATCAACCGTTATAGTTAAATCAAACTGATAGTTGAGATAATCGTACAAAATCATAATATCTACGAAGAAATCACACACCTTTATATATATATATATATATATATATATATATATATATATATATATATATATGTATATATATATATGTATATATATATATATATATATATATATATATATATATATAGAAATGAGTAGAAAACAAATGTGCAGAAAAAAAAAATTTTAGGAACGACAGTATTGTATACACTTAACACATTTGCCATTTAACATTTATATTGCATAGTATATCTTTTACTGGAAAAAAAACGTCGCGAATATTTAAAAAAATAGTAGATTTTTCGGAAGGATTTTAAACTATTTAAAGTTTATTAATTTCTATTAATTCTGTTTCCGGCGTAAGTGACTGATCTTATAAGTTGTCCGTTTTTTCCTTTCAAGATATGGCATTCTGAGAGGAATTAAGTGTGAAGAAAAGTACATGTAAAAGGCAAGATAACAGCCCGAATTAAGTTAGGGGAGGTAGAGTTTTATAAGTTGAACTAAAAAAACCTTTTATTGGCAACCCTATCGTCACGAGAAGTGGTTGTTCAGTACGGAGCTCCGTATTTTTCCAGTTTTAATACTACATAATCATAAATTATTTTCTTTGTAATTGTGACAGAGATGTGGAAAAGAGTGTTAAAATGTGGATGCAGATTCGAAGCAAAAATGAACGCACAAGCCAGAACTATAGCTCAGTTATCAACGAAAACCGAGAAATAAAATTCAATAATAATCCGTTTGTCAGATAAGGTTGTGTGCACCTCCGTATCTTTTCGGTTTTAATATTACATAATTACAACTTACCTAGTTTTTAATTATGAAAGCGTCTGGTTAAAATGTGGATGCAGATTAGAAGCAAAAATGGGCCCATAAGCCAGAACTATTTGTTAGTTATCGACGAAAATCAAGAAAAATATTCAATAACACCCAGTTTATCAGACAAGATTGTTAGCTTAGTTCCATATACCCATGTTCGGTCATTAATAATCATAACGCTGGTAGCCAATAAACTTGTGCAAGGTAATGAAAAACTAACTGAGATGGAGCGAGTGGCCGGAGTGAGACTGCTTGCAGCTGAAGCGCCCTCTCGCTCTGCTGCCGTGCGCTAACGCGGGCGTTAAGAGAACCGTCGACACATCTCCTCTCCACACGATCGTCGATGTTCTGCGTTCCGCTCCTGTACCGTGCACCTCTCACGCCATTTCTGTTGCATCGTTGTCTCATGGCTACCCGCTGCTAACGACAACGAGCATAATACTTTTGTATTTCATCACCATAACCCCGGCCCCTTTATGACACTAGGAGAAACCTATACACTTATCCTACACAATATCAAAGAAACTAAAGTGAAATTACTGCACATATGGGGTTTTTATCACGATACTGGAGTGGAAGCGATTCTCGAGTATACTAAAGTGGTATGTGCAGATGCAATCTGCACACCCGACGGATGTGATACTAAACGTACCTATAAGGACCCAGTGCATGAGACCTTGCACGACGTATTTTTTTTAAACCGGTTGCATGGGCCAAAAATGTCTCCATTAATAAGCAGTTGTTTAAACCTCAAGCGGGCATCTTGTAGACATAATTATGACGTTAAAATCGACATTTCCACGCAACATTACTACTAATAAATCGACATAACTACTAGTAACTATTTGTGATATTTCAAGTCCTATTGTAATTTGTAACAGCGTAATGAACAAATGAGGTAATTAATTGTAACGGAAGGAAATTACATTTGGTGGTATGCCCATTTTCTGATGCAGGAGCTTATGTGAGTATTTTACCAGATTTGCAGGGGTTGGGACATTCAGATCCATTTCAACCCCCGCTCAAATTGGATATAAGTCTAACAACTCGTGAAGTGGTGTCAAGCAAGATTTTCGTAAGGCTGAATTTTTAAAATTATTCACAAAATTGATGCATTATCTTGGAACAGTTTTTATGAGGTTAACGATCCTAACAAATTTATTGATTTTTTTATATACCTCAATAAACAATGTTAAAACTAATATTATTCGCAATACTGAATGTGAATGGTAAGATTATTTGTGCACCAAATGCTTTTATTATAAAAGATTTAAAAAAGTACAGTTCATATTGCGATTGTGGAATGTTTTTTTTATTTTTGGGGGGAAAATAAATAAAATATCCTGCGAGAGCTTTGCATAGTACCGTATATTTACAATGTTGACACTAATAGTGAATTCGACTTGAAAGCATTTTGAACATACGTAAGATGTAAACGTTCAGATAGGCAACTTCCGACAATTATGACAATCATTGGAGTCTCGTAATCGCGAGACCGCTGCGGCCACCTTTATTGAGTATTTTGGTTCAATCTTTTTAATGAAGAACCAATGCTCGACTTTGCAATGGTGGCGCCGGTCACTGTTAACTGCTGGTGTATTTAATTTGATAGTCTTCACAATTTGTCGGCATTTCGTATACCTATATTTTTTACTAATTTTTGACCAGCTTTTACTTTTTTAACAACAGATTTGTACTTAAATTTAGTGACCATAATAAAATTGAATGTACCATCTCTCGATCATTCTTAAGAAGAGACCGGCTATGCTAAATGCCACATATATTTCGTCTAAGGACTATTTCTTTGGTAGACTCTACTTAAAAATGTAAAGTATAATGGTCCTCATAAAGCGACGCATAAATTCTAATATAATTTCGTTTAAAAAATTGTAATAAAGAACTTAATGTTCGTTACTTGTCCAAATGAAAAGCGATATTAATTTTTTGAGTAATAATTTTTCTCTCTTCCCTCAATTCAATTTTATTTTACATAATTAACCCATACGATAAAATTTATTTAACAATCCACGCATGTATAGAACAGAAAATATTTCCTAATTTATTGAAGAACGTGTTAATAAGGCTGAGCAGATAGCATACATCTTCGTATTTAAGTAAAAGTTATAGGATGTTTGATTTTAGATTTAAACTTACCATTTTAAGAAATGCAGTGAAAGAAAAATCTAGTATTGATATAATTCTATTACTTTTAAAATAAATGTTACTTATAAACGATAACTTGCATAATATGACAATATTTTCAGCTTAATCCACAAAGCAGATATTTAAAAAATTCTGAAAGAGAAAGTGATAGTGAGATAAATATCATAAATATCAGAAAAGGTGACTTGCGCTAAAGATATGAGAGCGCGTTCGCTAAAGCTTTCTCTATTTCTCTCAAATTTATTAAACTGACGAGACATGTCCGTATTCACGTAACTGTCGCCGTAAAGCTAACGAGGAATTATTTATGACAGTGTCACAGAAGTGTGAAGATTTAATTAAGAGAAATAACGTTTATTGAAATTGTGCTCTCCTTAGACGTGTCTCGTGGGAATGATATGATAAACATATAATTAAAATACACTGAGCTGCGTTTATTCTAGTACGAGTTTGATATGAAATAACCACATCGTTGGCATCGATTCTTATAGAATGAAAGGGATTTTTGTACTGATTTTTACATTCCAATTTTACTTTTAATGCAGTTAACAAAAAATTATTTCTTACTGCAGTATTTCTGAACAAATTATATGAATTTCATTAGTAAAGGAGGGGTTGGCCTATCTCCGTACGGTAGTCAAGAGAAGAAGAGGATTTCACCGAATATTGCCTTCACCAAATAAGATACATTAATACAATGTAATGAGTAATCGTTGTTTCCTGCTCTATGTTGATATTAGTGAATTTAAAAAAAACAATGAGATTAGGTTTTATGCTAATAACAGCATTTAGAACTTTTTTCGTAACTTTGTGCATTGAGTAACTAACGACACTGTTAAAAACAGATTAATTACCAAAGTTAATGGTAGTAAACCATAAGACCCATAATTTCCCTCAATAATATTATGATATGAATAATATTACGGAGCTGCTGGGGTGGATTTAGCGACAGTATGTATACTAGTTTTCTAATTTTGCGTATACGTGAAACGTCGGGTTGGTTAATAAAATATGATTAGTCTTCAATAAAAGTCATTCTTATTATCATCACAATGTTGAAAATATTAATTTAGCATTCTGTAGGAAATCCATAATAATCAGGTAAAGAGGTGTGTTTGAGAAAATTAAAGTAGATGAGCTTTTCGAAATAATTACCCAAATCATAATGAAACTGAGCATATTATTACAAAAAAGAAGACTAAAATTATATTGATAATAATTAGCTAAATATTTGTAGAATTTATGCGAAATTTTAGCATATGTACAGAAAATACTCAATTTAATCTTAAAAGATCGGAAATTAACTTAAAAAAAAAATTTTATTTAATAATTATTATTAATAAACAGTACATATAATTAAAGACCCATTTCGTTGCTAAAATAGTCAAATATTTTCATTGATAATAAACAGATTAATTTTTCTTTAGTTTTGATTTGATATATTTTTTTCTTTCCTGATGTATAATAATTGAAAAGATGTTTGACAACTTTGTATTTCTTGAAGTGAAACTTCATTAGGCGCGATTTGAGGGTAACTCAGATTTTTTTCGGACAAAAATAAAGTTCAGTAAAGTCTATAATTGGCTTACGCAGGTTTCTGTACTTGAAAACATCGACTGACTATAGAATTTCGTGAGTAATTGCAAATATATTTGAATTTATTTCCATCCTATTTTTATAAACTTTAAAACTAATAATTATTTTGTTTGAATGCATATACCTGCGGGGTGATCTTTTATAAATACGGTGATGATCTGGTGATGAAATTCCGAAATAAAAAATGGAATTACTTAATGGATGGTAGTAAATCAATTGTGATTCAAAATGTTTTTCCGCTAGCAGTTGTCACTTTGCAAAATAACTACATCATTTATATAAAACTCAGATCCTGGTGGGTCTAATGATGAGTTTTGAAAATAAATCATGAAACTCCTTAAAATATCAACCATGATTCAAAAATTTGACTACTGATAGTTCTTAATTTGCATTTTATAACTTCACCATCGACCAGGTCAGGGTCTGGTGATGAGTTCTAGAGGTGGACAATGGAATTCCTTAACAGATGGTTGTAAACCAACCGTGATTCAAGATATTCGCCACTGAATATTGTTACTATGCAAAATAACTTCACCAACTACCCGTTCTGGGTCCGATGATGGGTTCTAGTTATGAACAATATAGCTCCTTAATGGATGGTAGTATATCAAGCGTGGTTCAATGTACTTGCTACCGATAGTTATTGATTTGCAAAATTAATTCACCATTCGCCAGTTCCAAATTAAACGTGATTCAAGATATTTGCTATCGGTAGTTGTTACTTTGAGAAATAACTACACCATCAACCATGTAATACGGTTCCAACCGTAAAAACAATTTTACCTCAACCGCGCTTAAATGTT
Organism: Druceiella hillmani; assembly: GCA_039881145.1. Classification (NCBI taxonomy): domain Eukaryota; kingdom Metazoa; phylum Arthropoda; class Insecta; order Lepidoptera; family Hepialidae; genus Druceiella; species Druceiella hillmani. The sequence goes on along the minus strand of JAYKKI010000044.1, from coordinate 6,660,719 downwards.
ACTCACACTCACTTAATTTTTTGTTCCACATATTGACAAACTTAATGAAATTAGTTGCAATTCAATCAGAATCAGTAAATTTTGTGCAGTATATCACGAAATCTACGTTTAACGGTTGATTAATTATAGCAGCCTTCTCCTATTGTAGGATCTACTTTTATCTATTATTTTTACACTGACTATTATGAGACCTACTTTTAACAATTGACGGAATATTTTAACTTATATCTATATTATATGCAGCCTTAGTGTCAGCTTTTAAAACTATCATATATTTACCTAAAACAAAGTATTAGGACATATTTTATCATCTTAATAATGTTTTTTTTCTATGTAAAGACAAATTTTGAAGTTATAAATCGTTTAATTTATTTTTCATAAATCTGGCTTTCTTTGGTTTACAAATTAAATTTTGGTTGAAAAATATTTTTAGTTCCCTGAGGAAATAGTATATTAGTCTATAAAGAAAAAAATACAGTTAATTTATTTCTTATGAACGTCACGGCAGGTGAAACGAATTAAACAGTATGCGGGTGCCCTTTCCTAATCTTATTGAAACTCGGCTAAACCGGAGAGACGTGCCCGCGCGCACATACATCGGTGCGAAGTTAACTAGGTACTATATAATATAAACAGAATGTATGTAATGTAAATATGAACAATTAATTAAGGAAAGCGACATTTGTTTGTGAGTGAATACTACCGTGATAGCGTAATATTATGGCCAATAAGTTTAGATTAGTAACTATAATATCGGTCTTCAGTTCTATAGGCACCATTGTTTTCTATACTATGAAATTTTCTCCATTGTAGTATGAAAACAAGAGATTAGTACAGCCGAATAACGCGAACTTAACATGTGATCTCTTTTCAAAAGGCTTTTGATTATTATAAATTTAATGTCAGATCAGTGCTCGGTGCTCAGTCGGATCGGTGCTTGGCTGGAGCATAGAAGAGCACACTTTCACCTATTTTCGTGCATTTCTTGTGTGTTGCTACGTTCTTTTTTCATCCTAAACGAAACTGATAAAGCAAGAGAACATTAAGTTTTATATGTGAAAATTTTATATATATTTTTTGTTTTAATATTCGTTTAGCTTTGTTGTAAATTCTATATTCGTTCTTTGCTCGCCGAAACTTATATAGGCCTATTTTGTATATACTTTGACATGGAAATTAGTAATTACTAAAAAACGACAAAAAAAGTTATACCCGTAACATGCGATTACTCTTAATTGAACCATGCTTCCAACCTTAAAAACTTATTGAGGCTAATATTATATTACCTTTACATAAAAAATATTTATCATTGTTTTATCAACAGATAAATAATTTCAATAAGTATCTAAGCTGCGCAATTGTTTACTGGTATCCGTTACAAGGAATTATTGTAAAGTTGAAAGAGTTTAGATACTAAGTAAGACTTACTTTCAGAGGTATTTGCATATGTAGAAATCATTTAACTAAATCCCTTAGATGTCTATGTAAAGTGGCATTACAAGATTCGAGTAGGAAAAAAGAATTTTTTTTTCAGAGGTATTATAAAATTTGTTGCTTGAAATACATACAATTTTGTGAGTGTTGGCATAATATTTTCAAATTATATGACGTACAGAATTACTTGTAAACTTTTAAATATTGTAAATTAAATAAGATTTATTTAATTGTTTTTTTTGTCATAATAAATTGTCGTTTTGTTTCACGATATCATAAACTCACACAGTATATTTACAATAGTTTGAAATGGTGGTAAATTTTTATTTTAATATTACCTATGCTAGTTGTGTCCGAAGATGTTTGTTGTTCTTAGAGCTTCAGAAGCTTTGAGCTTGAAATTTTTAGTAAACTTGTATTTTATAGTGATACGTAATTGAATCCAAAACTAAAAAAATTTCGTCAAATTATGATCATTTTCTTTGTTTATAAATATTTTTGAGGATCACATGAAAAGTGACTTTGAATGTAAATTTATTTAAACTTGCATTTATACTTACAAGCTTCAAATACAAATCAAACAAACCAAAAAACTTTAACGATGTTTATCAAAATACTTAAGAGCCACAGCGACTAATCTTACCCAATGTTATGTTAAATTATTTTTCTTATATCGACGGAAATGGAAAGTTGTTAAGATTCAGCTAAATATGTAAAATTTTATTTCCACGAAGGTTAATGTTATATAATGGTCAGGTAACGCACGCTAAACAATTTTATGTAGCAGGAAAATACAAAGCAATTATTTATGGCAGTTAAATAATTATGAAGATTTAATTAAGTAAGGGAGATTTATTATGCGCAGTCTTTGTTAGGCAGCGGTCGCTGTGTGTATTTAGGACGCTTTATTAGAGTTTCGGTATCGGTTAGAAAATATGCTCATAATTTAGTCCTTTAAATGAAGATCCATGTATAATTGTCCTGGAATATTCTTATTTCTTTCATTTTCTTCCGTGATGGTATCGAATAATAAATTAAGGAACAAAATTAAAAACATTTATTCTCCTATGACACTAGTTACTAATTACTCCATTTAATGTGAACATAAATTTGTAACAACAAATTTATGTCTTTCATCCGTTTAGATTTTCGATTAAAGTGACGTGATTTACAGGTAGATTATAGGCTTTGAGATATACATGGGAAATTGATTTAATATTACACTATCTAAAGACTAGTTGTAATACGAAATTTTCAATTTTTACTAAAACAGGGATATTGGTTCTTGGATTCAAGATAATACTTAAAATAATTGGAAACATGAATTGTATATACACTCACTTTCATTAAAATCTAATCAATTGTTTAGATATAATCGAATAACAATTATTTAAACGCTCTTTCGTTGTAATTAACTATTTAGAATTATTTCTTGCTGTTTAACGTGTCAAATTTAATAGTGATTTATTGCTTACGTGTAATTATTAAGTAATAAATATACTGAAACCAAACTAACTTTGGGAATTATAATATTACAGCTTGTAACATTTTTTATTTTTATACTGTATATTTTCGTATTTGCTGTTTTAAAGAAAATAATACATGGTTTTCTGTACATTTGAATAAGCACTTACCTAATAAATTATTACATATCTGTGGTAAAATGTTTATTTTTATGAGTATTTTTAAGTTCATTCACTTTTATTGTTAGAATATTTCATAAGATACTTTTCGTAGCATATATGCGCCACTTAAATCTCTGTCATATTCTCAAAATTCTTTATTCAACCCAAGTTTTCAAAGCGCAATAAAACATCAAATATGAACGATTATAATGTAAACAAAATAAGGGTACATGTATAAAAATAAGAAATCCAGCCACTGATATGAGCCAATATATGACACATATTATGAATGGAACTAAAGGCGGAGGAAATTATTGCAGATTTTAGGATTACTTTTTTTTCGTATATAATTATTGATATTGGATTTTTTTACAAAAAATGTAACAATATTACCAAAAATTTTTCGACAAGAGCAATTTTTGAGGATTACAAGTTCATTCTTCTATTAAGAATGGACTCGATTTGCGAAATGATATAGTGGGTTTACTGGTGACCGACTTAATGATTAACTTGATTCTGAAGTTCGGAAAATGATGATTTCACCTCCATTTATAACATTTGCTTATTTATTCTTTATATAGATTCGATGCTTTTGAAGATGGCGACTTTACTTTACCAGCTTGTGCCATTTGAAAATAAGTTAACATTTTGACATTCGTTTAATAATATATCATTATTACAGTATTATTAATCACCTTATGTATTTCGAAGTCAAGTTGAAATTGAACTCAACCAGTTGATTCAAAATTTCTCTTCAAAATCGTATCATATATATGTAATAAAATTCAAAATGAATTAATAGTGTTAACATGAAAATAATCTCCCTAAAAAGATAAGTCTTTATACCAATAACATTTATGCGTCTAACAAGCAAGAAGTTAAAAATTTCTAACTCCTTTCGACCAACGGGTTTAAATTTCAATAGGTTATCTTATCGTGAAGTAATGTTAACCATACACAATTTCTTACAATACATCCTATGATATGTGTGTTTATCCGGCTAGAAAAAGTTAAATTGGAATTTACAATACCATAAAACTGTAGCAAAGAACGGAAGATCGTTATTCCGTTGAACGTAGGTATCAATGTTAATTGTGTGAACAAAACGATAAAAAACGTATGCATATTTTACGAAAGTATTATAAAAATTGACACTAAACTATATAAATATTATGAAAATTAGTTATTAGATTAAATAAAAAGTATGAATAAAAAATAAAGACATGATCTATATAAAAACTGACACATCTACAAATTAAACAATTAGAACTAAAAATAAAAACTTAATAAAATATCATTTACTCTTATCAAAGAATGACATTTAAGAATTTTCTCTTGAAGAATTAGGTGAAAATGTTTGTAGCCACGTTGACAAAATTTCAATGTACCATAAGCCTTCTTTATTATACTTCAATTATTTATTTGACAAGTTAAGTGAAAGTAACAATTTTTTAACTTTATATTTAACCAGTGGGTAAAACTAGTTTGATGAAACCGAAGAAGACCGGGTTAAATCTACTTTCAGAATCAAATTTCAAAATAATATATTGAAATTAGTGCAATTTGAGGTAAATGTATCTCTAGTCGTATATCTAATTATCGTTAATAGTATATTTTGGGGGAAAAACTCGGGGTTATTTACTTTCATATTCTTGATAGTAATAAATTATGTAGAAATCTCATGTAACTCAACTTTTAATCAAGTAAACATACTGAGATTAAAATAACAATATATAATACGAAGTCAAATTTACTCGATTGGAAAAAAGTATTTTTTGTCATACCATAGTTATATTTGTACAACTACAAATACGTGTGCAATTACGTTTTCATTTTCGTTTGGGTCAATTAGAACAAAGAAATTTTAAATACGTACGGTAATTCCGAATTCTGATAAATCCAAAAGTTCGTATTCTCACTCGCGCGCTCATGCATACTTTTCTTACTTGCGCACACTAGTAGACTTTTTGATTTCTGATATGTTATAGCATACAAATTTTTTACTGGTATTTGGAATTGAGCAAACAAGATATTTATAATAGGTTAACAAAGTTAGCTCCATTAATACAACAAAAATATTAAGTCTGTATCATACAATATCAATTTGTGTTGGGAATAGTTATGGAACAGATTTATTCAATCGTACCGTACGGAAGACATCATTACGAAAAATGTTATTAATAACAAATCATTAAAATTTTTACTAATATAAAATATAATTCTTATGGAATGTTTCAAAATTAGGGGTGTCGCAATTCTGTTACGTAACATTACTACTATTAACTTTAATTAAGACGTTGACAACACCAAATTGAGTTTATTTCATTTTTTTTTAGCAAAACCTATTAAATTTATGGCCAGAAACAAACATGTTATTTTTGACAATATTTCTGAATTTCTGATTGTTCAGAAAACACAACTGGAATATCTTTTATATTTGAAAAAAAATTCAAAGGCATTTCCAAACATAAAAAAATAATATACATTATTTCTCTCGAATACTAAGACGCGTTTTGGCGATGTCTATTGATTTTCTTTTACTCACATATAAACCGACAGTGTGCGCTGAGGCGCGGTGCCAGTCGGATCCATGTCGTTTCTTTTCCCACCCGCTCAAAAAGCAATAAAAATAAAAAGCGATATAATTTAATTTATTTTAATCTTGGACACAGATCCAAAGATCTGTATTTTAGTATCGTAAGTGTTCAGTTTAGCGCCAATGATAATTTGACATTTTTTTGATATGACATGGAAGAATATGCATTATATATCAATTTACAATTATTTTTTTCCTAATCCTGATAACTTACTCACCGTTCAATGTTTCGGGTTAATTTTTTTTTATTAATGATTTGTGTTCTTTTCATTTATAAACTTTTTTAAGCGACCATTTTTGCTTATTCAATTTTTGGCTACTTTGGCTGGTTTTTTTTATATCAATTCGTGTTTGTATTTACATTTTTTTTATATAAGACTTTCTGCTAATTACATTTTTGATGGTTTGGGTTTTTCTTTAATTACCAATTCCTATTTGTATTTATAAACTGTCTTTACGCAATCCTTTTTGCTTATTAAATTTTTGGGCATTTTGTTTTTTTTTTATCTCAAATCGTGCCTGTATTTATATTTTTTTACGTGATCCTTTTTACTAGCTAAATTTCAGATGTCTTGAATTTTTTTTAATTATACATTCGTGTTTGTATTTACAATCTTTCTTTATGTGACTCTTTTCACTTATTAAATTTTTCAATACTTTGGTTTATTTTTTTGGTCTAGGTTCATTTTGCTTGCTAAACCTTGGATGTCTTGGGTTTGACTTTTTTTCAATTAACTATTCGGGTTTGTATATATAAACTTTTTATGTAAACCTTCCTGTTTATTCAACTTTTTTAAACTTTGGTTTGTTTTTTTTATATTAATTCGTATTTGTGTTTATAAACTTTACACAGTAATAGTTGACGCACCGGGAAAACAACTAGGTTGACGGACAGGCAAAATACATTTCGTCACGAGAAATATCATTCTAAGTAATATTATAATAATAACATTGTAATAATATCATTAATGCAAAAGTGTGTTTAGTTGTGGTTCGTTCAAGTCATAATGGAGCAAAAGATCACCGTGACTTTCTGCACAGAGATACTTGGTAGGCCAGGAAATAACGTGAGCACTCGTAAAGGCAGGAAATATCATCCTACATGCTACGACAAACCCAACTAATGTTTAAAATTCAAATGTGTATTTGTTTACTCTTCTTACATCGTAATAGAGCTACAAATCGACGTGATTTTGAACACATAGATAAATGGCGGGCCAGGAAATAGGATAGACCTCATTCCAGTTTAGGAAATCTCGTTCTAACTAAAAGAAAAATACGACCAATATTAAAAATCGGGAAGTGTGTTTGTTTATCCTTTTTCACGTCGCAATGAAGCAAAAGGTCGACGTAGCTTTCTGCATAGTGTAATTAGGTTAATAGGCTGCTTTCCAACCAGAGGAATTAAATTATTACTAAAAGAACAATATTAACTTATATTTAAAAATTCGAAAGTCTGTTCCTTTATTATTCTTTTATGATCCAATGGAGTAAAATATCGACGTGACTTTTTACACAGCAATAGTTTGCAGATCAGGAAATGACATAGGTAAATTATCAACCCGGGAAATTTCATCCAAACTAATTTGAATATTAAAAACCAAAAGTGTGTTTGTTTGTCTTTATTTCACGTCACAATGATGCAATAGATCAGCGTAGCTTTCTGCACGATGATGGTTGGCGGGACAGAAAATAATATGGACTTCTTTCCACTTTGGGAAATCTTTTTCTAACTAAAACAAAAATCCCAATTTATATTAAAAGTTCGAAAGTATTTTCTGTCCTTCTTTCATTTCGCAATGAAGCAACCGATCGACATGACTTACTACACAGAGATAGTTGTGGGATAAAAAATTATATGGGTAAAATACCAACCCGGGGAAATCTCATTCTTACTAACATGACAATCCCAAAAAACTAACACAGCAATCCCAAACTAACTAACACAGACTAACTAACACAGCAATCCCAAAATTTCAAAACTAGGAAGTATATTTGTATGTTTTTTCAAGTCGTAATGGAGCAACAGATTGGCGTGATTTTCTGCACATAAATAGTTGGCGGACCAGAAAACGACATAACTAAGATGATAATCGACACACATTACGAATTCCAAAGTATGGTAGTTTGATCTTCTTTCGGGTCGCAATGGAGCAACAGTTCCATCTGATTTTATGCGTAGAGATAGTTGAGGGGCCAGAAATAACTTACGCTATTTTGCAACCTGGGAAACTTTAAGCGTAACTAAAATAGCAATTCCAACAATTAAAAATTCGAAAGCATATTTGTTTTTGCATACTTCTTATATGTCGCAATGAAGTAACTGATGAGAGCAATTTTTTGTGCAGGTAATGACATAGGCTACTTTCTAACCCGGTAAATATAATATTATATTAATATTATAAATGTAAAAATGTATTTATTTGTTGTTCTTTCACGTCAGAATGGAGTAGCCAGTCACCATAATTTATAGATTTTCTCTTTTTTCCTATTTTCTTTCGGAAATCTCATTCCTACAAAAATTCTTATTTGAGAACAAAAGTACTCGATTAGAATAACGAAGCAAAGTCACAATGCAGTCACGGATGGACGTAAGTTTTTGAAACGCAGTATAAGTTAGCAAAGTATAAGTTAGAAGTATAAGTATAAGTCAGAATCATTCCCTTTAATTTCTAATTTAGATAATGAATATGAAAACAAATATATTTCTTGTTCATTTTCAGTGTCATCTGTTTTATAAAGTCAAAATAAAAACCTATTATTTAATTTCATTTTATCATTGATGGCGTTGTATGACTGATTTCCTTCCTATAAATTTTTAACTACAACGATGTGGACGAAACGATAAATTTAGTATTTATAGATTAACGGGTTCTTTTTTCGTCGTTTTGTGCACAACTTTCAAAAAGTTAGTGTTATTCTGACAAGTTATCTTGGTTTGAAATTTAAAAAAAAAAACATGACTTGTCCGGTGTCATGAACGAAATAATTCCTGTGCTTCTTAAGAGTTTACTTACTAAAATAATTTTAAAAAATGTATAAATGAAAGGCATTAAATAGTCGAATAAATAGACTAAAATCAAAACTTATAATAATGAAAAAGTTGACAGATGATTAATTTAATTATTAATACAAATATTATGGTAGAGAAATATGAAAATTATAACATTTACATAAGGTACAAAAAAAAGTAAAGACTATGTAACTTATTATTTTGCCTATTTTGCATTTTTTTTGACCGCGCTAAAATCAATCATTTGTGGAATATCCGATTTCAAAACTAAAATAAATAACAATATATAGTTAAATGACAGTCATGTTCACTATAGATAAAACTAATAACTGAAAAAATAACCGTAAATTATATATATATATATATATATATATATATATATATATATATATATATATATATATATATTCAGCCCTTATATTAATCTGCCTGAAAGATAAATGCAGGTTTGATCTCTTTTTCATAATAAAATAATGTTAACATTTCAAACAGCATAAGTTGCAAATAAATATTGATGTGGCTAGCGATTTATTGACGCGGTTAATTTAGTTCGCACATACGCCGAGCCTCTGGCGCAGCGTTAGTTTATCGAAAATAGCAAGGGATGGAGCTTGGGGCGGAGCTAGAAAATCAGAACCTTCAAGATCGTTCAGAGCGTTCATTGCCTTGACAGTATTTAACGTGATATATTTACTATTACTTACTCATTTTTATGACCATCAAAATGACCCTACTAAATCCGTAACTGTCTCGAATTTAACAGTTTTTTCTCCTGTAATTAGATTTCGTATTATTAATTAGAGCGCGTATTTATGAAAACACTCCAAAATTCATGACTGTCAAAGTATTTACCTGATTATTTTGTACTATTTGTAATTTGAATTAAATCGTATTCAAATTAATTGCTGTCAGTGTCTAGTTAAACTATGTAAAATGGCCTGCGATTCATTACAAGTCTTAATTTAAAACTGACTCCTCTGTCAATAATTTTTTTTATTAAATTCTGTCATTTCTATAATATAATTATCCCGAGTACTTCAATTACAATATTTACATAAGGCTTTTTTTATCCTTTTCACCATTGAAAAATAATTTTACCGAAAAAAATTAAGTACTTAAGAAAATAAACAAAATATTATTTTAGAATCTAAAAAAATTAAAAAGGATTAAATATTTATATAAATTATAGTTTTAGTATCGGTTAAACATTTTAGGTACTTTGAAATTTAGGGCATTGTGAAATTTGATACACTCTAAAAAATACTGACATGAAACAAGGTTTGTTCTCTCTTTATCTAAAATTAATATAACGTCCTCTATTTATCTAGTCACTGACTTAATTTATTCCTTTCACTAACAGAAATCAACAACTATAACCCAAAGAGTAAAACCGGTGCCGTGGTGAGTTAGGTTTATCACAGCCTTAGAAGATGTGGCGCGCTGCGGGTACCCAGGTTCGATCATCGGCTGTTGGTCAAGCAGGGCTGGACTGGTGTTTTGATTGGTTATAAGAGATTGTTCTTGTAGCAATAAACCCGCCATTTGCACCATCTGTATACATTAAAGTGTGTAAATACATATATAGAAACCAATGGGAATTTTCGTGTAAATAATAAGCTATTTGTTTTCGTTTTTAAATAACCGACTTAATTTTTGTTTGGGCGCTGAAACTAAAATTTCAGCGATTCGATTAATATATTTTAAGTTTCAATAACGTATTGTGAGAGTAAATATAAAAGTATAGTTCTTCAGAAAAAAATAATAACAACTCTATATCAACTACAACACTGTATAAAATAAATGTCTGGTTTCGAAAGCACATTACATTAAATGGATGTGAGGAATCCATCACAGTTAAGTAATGCGACAGCATCACGTATGTGCTAAGTAAAGATGTAAAACGGACTGATATCGCAGCTGTTTGTAGTTTAGTGTAGGGTGATCTTGATTTACGTCGGATCTTAAAGATTTAAATTGTGCATCAAATTGTCCGTCCAGTCATAAACTTTTATTCCGAGTTTTATATGTAAAACCGAAAGTAATATGAGTATGTAACTAATGATTTTCTTACGAAATATCTCAAATAAGTTCTCGGTTATCGACAATGTAAAATATATACCACACGTGATTGAGGTTTCAGTTTTTTCTCGTTTGCTAGTCTTTATTTTTGTAGTATGAAATGAGTTTGTTTATTTAAGAAATGAGTTTTTAGTAAATAAAAATATTAATAATTCAGTTAAATAAGTTAATATATTTGTCTAAATCATCCTAATTGACATTTCACTTATAATTCATATTTGACATTCCGGCAAAATTTTATTTCCTTCTTTGCTAAACTAATTTGTTTTAACAATTTGATTCAGACTTAAATTATAAATTCAGACAAAATTTTCCGAGTTGCCGCGGTCTGAAATGAATGCATATTGTTATTTATGTCTCTTGTTAAATCTGTCATCTCAATGAAATGTTTATAGCTAAAAATATATATGAACTTTAAACTATACTGTAAAGCATTACATTTTCAATAATTTTCTTTGTAAAACTATTTTTCTACAAATTTCTACAAATTAAAGATTATCAAATATTCATTATCACGTGAAATGATGATTAGAACGATTTAGATGAATATATTGGTTTAATTAATTGAATTATTAATATTTTTATTCACTTCAAAATCATTTCTTAAACAAACAAAATTTTAAATTCATCTCACATTACAAAAATAGGGACTTGTAACCAAGAAAAAACTGAAACATCAATTAATTGCATTATATATTTAACATTGTCGATAAGCGAGAACTTATTTGAGATATTTCGTAAGAAAATCATTAGTTGTATACTCATATTACTTTCGCTTTTACAAACTACACTCGAAATAAAAGTTTATGACCAGACACACAAATTAGCGGACAACTTAAATCTTTAAGATCCGACGTACATCGCGACCACTCTATATTAAAGTACAAACAGCTGTGATAATAGTCCGTTTTACATCTTTACTTAGCACATATATGATTCTGTCGCAAGATTTAACTGTAATAGATTCTTCACATCCATTTAATGTACACCTGACCCATAAAACATCACCTTTCTGTGTGTCGTAAAACAGATGTTTGTGTGACCTCGCTGTCGTCGGTCGTCATCAAACTATTCTGTAAAGAAATGACAAGCAATACGTCGAAAAACGACATTTTTTAATTCACCATCACTTGCTTTTGAAACCAGACATTTACTTCGTACAGCGGTGTAGTTAATTTAGAGTTGTTACAATTTTTTTTCTGACGAGCCATACTTTTATATTTACTCTCACAGTACGTGAGCTATTGTAACTTAGAAAATATCAATCGAATCGCTGGACTAAAATGCCCAATCATAAATTAAATCACTTAATTAAAAATGAAAACCAATCTCTATTATTAACGCAAAAAATCCAATTGGTTTCTATTTACTTATTTACGTGCTTTAATGTATATATCTGATACAAATGGCGGATTTATTGCTACTAGAGAAATCTCTTATAGCTAATCAGAACATAAGGCCACCCCTTCTCGACGAATAGCCGGGAATCGAACTTGGGTCCCCGCGGCGCGCCGCATCGCCTAAGGCTGTAAATCTTGTGTTAAACCTAACAAACCATGGCAACGGTTTTACTCTTTGGGTTAAAGTTGTTGATTTCTGTTAGTGAAAAGAATAAATGAAGTTTAGTGACCTTAGATAAATAGAGGACATTAAATTTATTTTAGATAAAAAACGAAACAAAACTGATGTCATGTCAGTAGTTTTTGGAGTGTATCAAATTTCACAATGCCCCAAATTTAAAAGTGACTCAAATGTTTAACCGATATTAAAATTATAATTCATATAAATCATTAATCCTTTTTATTTTTTTTAGGTTTTGAAATAATGTTTCTTTTCTTACGTATAACAATTACTAAAATTATAATTTATGTTAATATAAAAATCGAAATAATGTTTTCTTTTTCTTAAGTACTTAATTGTTTACGGTAAAATTATTTCTCAATAGATAAAAGCCTTATGTAAATATTATTATTGAAGTACTCGAGATAATTATATTATAGAAATGACCGAATTTAATAAAAAAATCGTTAACAGAGGAGTCAGTTTTAAATTAAGACATATAACGAATTGCTGGCCATATTACTTAGTTTGTCAGTTTAATTACATACTTACAGAAATTAATTCGAATACGATTAAATTCTAATTACAAATATCACAAAATAATCAGGTAAATACTTCGATAGTCATGAATTTAAGAGTGTTTTCATAAATTCGCACATAAAATCTAATCAGAGGAGAAAATCCTATTAAAATGGAGATAGTTACGGATTTAGTAGGGTCATTTGGATGGTCATAAAAATTAGTAAATAAAAGTAAATATACAGCATAAATACTGTCAAGCCAATGAGCGCTCTGAATGACCTTGAAGGATCTCTTTTTCTAGCTCACCCCCAAACTCCGCCCTTATTATTTCCGATAAATTAACGCTACGCCAGAGGCTCGACGTATGTGCGAACTAAATTAACCGCGTCAATAATTCGCACATTCTTGTGAAGTTTTCCACATTAAAATAATTACATTACATATTCCAAAAGTTTATAAAAAACTTCACAAAAACATGGGTTTTTCGTCAAAGGTGTAAATCCGCCTGTAAGTAACGATCAAAACCATGTTAACATTTCAAAGAGCATAAGTCGCAAATGAATATTGATGCGGCTAGCGATTTATTGACGCGGTTAATTTAGTTCGCACATACGACGAGCCTCTCGCGTAGCGTTAGTTTATCGGAAATAATAAGGCCGGAGCTTGGGGGTGTGCTAGAAAATCAGATCATTCATGGTTATTCAGTGCGCTCATTGCCTTGACAGTATTTAATGCGATATATTTACTATTATTTACTAATGTTTATGACCATCCAAATGTCCTTACTAATTTGGCCTGGAACTGGTTAACGATTTTTTTATTAAATTCGGTCATTTCTATAATATAATTATCTCGAGTACTTCAATAATAATATTTATATAAGGCTTTTATCTATTGAGAAACAATTTTACCGTAAACAATTAAATACTTAAGAAAAAGGAAACATTTTTTCGATTTTTATATTAACAAATTATAATTTTAGTAATGGTTATACGTAAGAAAAGAGACATTATTTCAAGACCTAAAAAAATAAAAAGGATTAAATATTTATATGAATTATAATGTTAATATAGTTTAAACATTTGAGGCACTTTTAAATTTGGGGCATTGTGAAATTTGATACACTCCAAAAACTACTGACATGACACCAGTTTTGTTTCGTTATTCATCTAAAATAAATTTAATGTCCTCTATTTATCTAAGGTCACTAAACTTCATTTATTCTTTTCACTAACAGAAATCAACAACTTTAACCCAAAGAGTAAAACCGTTGCCGTGGTGTGTTAGGCTTATCACAAGACTTAGACGATGCGGCGCGCCGCGGGACCCAGGTTCGATTCCCGGCTATTCGTTGAGAAGGGCTGGCCTTGTGTTCTGATTAGCCATAAGAGATTGGTCTCGGAACAATAAATCCGTTATACGTATCAGATATATACATTAAAGCACGTAAATAAGTAAATAGAAACCAATCGGAATTTTTGCGTTAATAATAAGAGATTGGTTTTCGTTTTTAATTAAGTGATTTAATTTATGGTTGGTCATTTTAGTCCAGCAATTCGATTGATATTTTTTAAGTTTCAATAGCTCACGCAGTATGATAGTAAATATAAAAGTTTGGGTCCTCAGAAAAAAGTAATAACATCAGTCTATTAACTACAACGCTGTATAAAATAAATGTCTAGTTTCAAAAGCAAGTGACAGTGAATCACAAAAATGTCATTTTACGACGTATTGCTTGTCATTTCTTTCCAAAAAAATTTGATTACGACCGACGACAGCGAGGTCACAAAAACATCTGTTTTACGACACACAAAAAGGTGATGTTTCATGAGTTGGGTGTACATTAAATAGATGTGAGGAATCCATCACAGTTAAGTCTTGCGACAGCATCACGTATGTGCTTAAGTAAAGATGTAAAACGGACTATTATCACAGCTGCTTGTACTTTAATATAGGGCGGTTGCTATGTACGTCGTATGTTAAAGATTTAAGTTGTCCAGTAAATTGTGCGCCTAGTCATAAACTTTTATTTCGACTTTAGTTTGTAGAACCGAATATAATATGATTAGATAACTAATGATTTTTTTTACGAAATAGCTCAAATAAGTTCTCGTTTATCGACAATATTAAATATATAATACAATTAATTGAAGTTTCAGTTTTTTCTTGGTTACAAGTCACTATTTTCGTAATATGAGATGAGTTTAAACTTTTGTTTATTTAGAAATTGAGTTTGGAGGAAATAAAAATATTAATAATTCAATTTAATAAACCAATATTTTCATCTAAATCGTCCTAATTATTATTTCACGTTATAATTAATGTTTGATGTTGTTTCATTCGTAGGAGTGTGTAGAACAATTTTAAATGAAATTAAATACTACGCCTTTGTTTTAACTTTATAACACAAATTTCAATGAATAACACAAATGCAAATAAACATGATAATGTTTGTTTTCATAGTCAATATCTAAATTAGGGATTAAAGAGAGTGATTATGTTGCTAATTTATACTGCGTTTCAAAAATTGACGTCCATCCGTTACTCCATTGCGACTTTGCTTCGTTCTTCTAATTGGGTAAATAATATATATATATATATATATATATATATATATATATATATATATATATATATATATATATGTATATATATATATATATATATATATATATATCTATATATATATATATATACATATATATTACACATAACACTTATGAATCAAACTGAAATCAGAATTGAGGCGCTGATTGGTTAGGTTTCCTATTTTATTTTCGGAATTAATCTTTCAGCAAGTTAAAAGTATAGATCCAGCTAGCTCACAAAAAGGAAAAAAAGTTAATTTGCCGATGTAAAATAAAAACAACTGAGGCAAAACAAGTGAACATTTGAATAATTTGTTCGTTTTAACATTGCCATTCCATTCCGACAAATTGTATTTTAATTACTCGCATGTACTTTTTAAACTCCAAAACTAATATGCCTTTTTGTAAATACGAATTTACTCGTTGCTCAAGAAGATTGAAACTGTGGTCCCTGTTTATAATTCTTGTTCCAAATCTGAAAATAATAACCATGAACATATATATATATACATATATATATATATAGGTTCATAATTATTATAAGTATACTTAGTCCTTATCGATAAATTTTATGACATTTGATCTTATGAGTCAGTTATTTTACAGAAGACATACTAAGTGTACTTTGAAAAAGCATATGGGGGACGGATTGCTTGACGTTTTTATCTATGTTCTAGAGTGAGAATACTAATAATTTTAAATAGCAACAATGGTGTCTAAACGGTCTAAAATAATAAATGCGAGGTAATAACATTTTATGGTTTTCATTTGTTATTACATTTTCGACAATGTAGAATTTTTGAGTATTGAAATGATATAAAAAGTGCACCATAAGGTAAATAAAAAGAGAAAGCTGGGAAGTATGTAGCTTGTGAGGCTAGATATTTTATATTATTATATTTCACATGTCTTGCGTTAGTAAATTTATAAACGTAAGGCCGTTTTTAAAATAGCGTTATGTTAAACGATTTTGTTTTATGCTAAAAAGAGGCAATTAGTATCTTAACCACTTTTTTATTCCTTAATTAGTCAGCAAATATTTGTTTTGAATTTTTTTTCTCAAATAATTATAATAATAACTTGCAATGAGTAACAAGAGGAAGGGTCGATACAGTTTTACAACTAATAAATTAATCTATAATTATTTATCGTATTCAATTATTTCTTGTAAAATAGGTGCAGAGTATTATTGGAAAGAAATAATTGTTGTGAATACTAGTTACAGGAAACAGGAAAAGTTCAAATATTTTCAGTTTCAATACTGAAACCGAAATGTACTAATACTCCATGGGAGGATTTTCCATAGAAATGTTTTAAACAATATATATTTTACAATATCTTAATACTATAATAATATAAAAATTATTTTAGAAGAGTTCGTTAAATACACATTATTAATTGAGAATTTATATTTTTGGCTAGTTTATAGTACGCACCAATTCAAATTTTAATGAAACTAGGCTCATTGAAAAACTTAATTTTTATATTTAATTCTTTTTAAGAAAATATACCAGTAGTTAATAACAAATACAACAGTAAGTAACAATGTTATTTTTGGACACTCAGTATTACGATATGCGATATTGCTAAGTAGAAGTTAAATTGAGTAATTTATTGAATAACAAAAGGTCACAACGCAAAATTGATCCAGTGCACGATCAATAGTATTCCATGAAACCTTTATTCAAATGATAGCAAATAACCTTTTTGTGACATCTAGTTACAACACGGCTGACTAGAGTTATATTCATAAAATTCTATAAATATTCTGATGCTTGAATCACCTACATTCTTCACACGATTAAAACGTTTACTACGACATTGATGGAATATTTATATTTTGCTCGATCTTGCTTTCGCCCAAGGTATAAACGATGTTTTAAATACGTGATATACAGAAAACTAAACAGGAAATAAAAGAAAAAAAATTAAAAAGAAGCTTGTATTCATTTTACAACAAGAAAAACTACAAGAAATTATGGTATGTTTACTCTTTAAGATATGTTTTAACGTTAATTTTTTTTTATCAAAAGCAACCTTTTTAAACAAAACCCACTGTTATTTTCTTAAAACCACTCTCAGTGCTACGCTAAAGATGGTTCAAGTAGAGAAAGTTCTAAAACTTGAAATTACTCATAGTGATAAATAGTTATGATGCTTTTCGATTAAATATTATATCAAAGGGTAAATAGGTTGCCCTTTGAGAAAAGTGTGGCCCTTGAGGAACATATCATAATTACTACTTAGGGTGGACATTTTATTTCAATTTTAGTGTCATGAGGAATACATTAAAAATATCATCCATTCTTCGTTTCTTCTATGTACGAAGGTATGAACACACGAAAGCGTGCCGGTACATGCTTACGTATCATAACACAAATTAATTGTTTTTGTTTTGACATCAGGCAAGAACTATTTCCAAGTAAATTTTTCTATTGAAAGCTTCCTGTCTAATTTATGAAGCTAGAAATATACTTAAGTTATCATGGTAGACAGAATAGAAGAATGAAAATATTTAATTAAATATATTGTTAAACGTTTTTGCTCTTTCAATTTACATCGATGAATTATATAAACTGGCGTTATATATTCAACGTCATGTATATAAAATTTAGTGTAATTTTGTCCTTTTTTGTAGCAGTTTACCAATTATTAGATACGGCTAAACTAGTTTTAAATTTTGTGCTAAAGTTCGAGAACTATCAAGAAATGTCTGTCCCGAAAATAAAAAGAGATATGGAGATACACAAATATACAGATAGTTACTTCAAAATTCAGACATGTAATGTTATTCTATATGGCATGCTAGAACAATTTTATCTGGAACTTGACACTGACGATTTATGCGCATGCATTCAGACCAGGTTATTTTTGGTTATAAAATAAAAAGCACAATTATTTCTTTGTTTAAGTATCATTGATACTAAATATAAAGGTATGACTTTTATTTAGGAAATACACTTTTGGTATAAAGATTTTCGTATATACATGTTATCATTATATGATACTCATTTCTTATCACCAGGTACTCATTGTTTTTGCCAATAAAAATTATATTTTAATTTGTATAATGTTTGGCAAATATTAACTTGTAAAGTAGAAGGGTCTGTACTCGATGTCAATTTACATCCATTTTTGTTTTAAAGCTTTAAGACTAAAAACTAACACCACATTTATACTAAATAAGAGACTAAGAGTAAATTTGAAAAATATTGAAACCGATATTGATACATCACTTGTGAAGTAAAACACTTATAAATTTACCTTGTGTAAGAAGAGATAAAGGAAAATATAAAAAAAACTCGCCGGCAAAAATTAATAATACTAATTTATATACCAGTAAATGATAAAATATTCAATAATAAAGTTAAAGAAATAAACGAAAAAATCTGCAAGTGTAAGATAGAAGAAAAAAATGAAAATAGAAACTAAACGTAAGAAACTTAAGATGAATATTAGCTAATGTACTACACTTAATAAAGTTCGGTGCTGTTAATAAATTAAATTGATCCAATCTAATATCACAAAAAATTAAACAAAATTTTAAAATAAGTAATTTTAATGCCGTGTGAATTAGATTAGACAATATATCTACACTTAATAAATTAATTGTTCTATTTACTTAGTTATTTTATAGCATTTCCTGCAATTAGTAATATAATAAATGCCGTATTTATTATGGATTTAATTACAAATAATTCTATACCAAATTTCTCATCAATGTGGAAAAAATCGTAACGACGAACGCCTGGTCTGTATTTCCGGTATGTTTCTTTCCAAGGATCAAGTTTATTTTCTAGGATATAGCAGGAAGAGTGGAAAATCTATTCGTTACCTTATTTTCATAGTAAGTTTCAAAATGAAATATATTTTATATTAAAACAAGCTATGGTTTATATTGAAACAGATGAATTATCTAATACAAGTTTCTAAATGATATCTATGTCATTTTATTTAGCAGACCGTACGTATCAAACCATAAATTTGCAATTTATGATGAAATATGTATATAAAATAAAGTCGTGTAATTGACGAGAGACAATAGTCGTAAAATGTGTACAGTAAAGAATTTGTGAATTTCTTCAAAATATTTCAAGCATTTGTGAATTTGATGCAAGTGACAAGTTGAACATACGCTTCTTACTAATCTACATCGAGTAGGCAAAAGATCATTTTCACGAGTTTAAATCTGTAATTTGTATTTAACATTCGTTTTTAAAATCAATTGCAACTTTCAATATTTTACCCTGAAAGATAAAAAGATTTATAAAAGGTAATTTTTTGTCGATCCACTTACGCTTGTGGGTACACAACATGGAAAATTATTTTTTGAAACTCATAAATTTATGTAGTTACATTTACATTGTCAATTCAGTCACGCTTTATATACTTGTACTAAATAATTTAAATTTTACACTTGGATTAAATGTAAAGATCTGTCACAAATTTACTCAATAGAACGAACAACAAGATATATAAAAGTAGTTAAAATCAAACTAATTATGATTTTAATCACACAGGTAGTTTTGAGCATGGGCAGAAAAAAGTAGGTACTAACTTCATAAATATGACGGCGGGTAAAATGTGTTGAACAACATGAGAGCGTGTAACCTAAAGGTTTGTTAAGCTCGGCTTAAACGGTTGGGTGTGACCACGCGCAACTAGCATTACCGCGGAATTACAAGGCTTTATTTACGACGTGTTATGTAAATGTAACCATTTAATTAAGAACGTAAGTATTTATTTGCAGCGAATTCAAGAGTATTAAAAAGCATGTGCTATGTTGTTGAAACTAGCTTGATATAGTAATTGATAATTAAGAAAATTTGGGAAATGAAACGACCACGAGTATCAAATAAATAAATAATGAAGGACGTGAATATTGATGCTATTCCCGTAAAATTCCACCTACAATAATTTATTTTGGCTATCATTTATTTCAATTTACGTTTTAGCGTAGATTTTATTCTTGAACTTTATGTCGTTGGTGATTAAAATGGAAACAAATATGAATTGGCTTTTATTTTTGATCGGAACATATATCGAAATTAACGAAAAATTCAAATATTATTATATACTTGTTGTTATTTACTAAAATTAAGTAGGATCCTTTCTGATGATTTGTTATTGTAAAATTTATTTTAGTTTTTGTAACACATGTAATATTTCACAAAACAAAATTAACAAAAAATTATGAATGACGAAAAACAAATGATGACAATATTACAAGTGAATAAAAGGCATACACTTTTGTGAGCTCAAGGACTAAAAAATTTCCTGAGACCACAAATAATCATATTGAGGTTAAAATTTAGAAATTCAAAATGAAGACTCCAATATGCTGGGCAAATTTAGCTATTGTGACCATATTCCATCAAAAAATATTATTCGAAGATAGAAGAGAAGAGAAGAAGACATCGCCTTCCCCATAAGAAACCTGACTATAGAAATATTTTTATAAAAATCAATTCACTTTGTGAAGATATTTACTAGTAAAAGAAACCAGTAATCCATCGATTAAATATAACAATTTTTTAATCTATCTAAATCACGCTAGCAAAATTAAATAAATTGAAGTCTCATCACGAGATAGGTATAGCATCAAAGAATTTTTTAAGTTGTTAAGATTTTAAGATAAATGGTTAGATAAAGGTTGTATGACAGGTTTATATTTCAAAAGATAAAAATGCTTTTGTTTCAAAGAAATAAAAACTGTTTAGTAGAATTTATTAACAACTCCTCTCGTGAATTATTCGATGCTGCTTTTGATATATGATGAACATTTATAGAAATAAACTTAAAATTATGAGATCTGTATTATGAATTTTTCTTCTTTTAATTTACACTAAAGTTTTATGTCAATTTATGTATAAAATGTCTCCAAAACAATAGTGGTTTTAACTTATAAATTTTTATTACATATCTTTTTAGTATGTATAGAAAGGTTGTTTAAATTTTTTTAAATTTGGCGTATTTTCCAAATAACTGGCCTAAGAGACCGTTAATGTAACTTTCCAAAATATGTACTCTCCAAAGATCGAAAGATACAAATTTCATATTAATAAATATAGGTTTAGAAATAACAATTATTTTATTGCACTTTCATAAATAAAGATCAAAAAGTACAGTACCATTTGTTAACAGCATTCCTTAGCGCCTTTAATAAATTGACAAATATTTATATTTAACACCGGTTGAATCATTATCACTCAGAGAATTTTATACACAACCGAAATTAAGGGTTCTTAAATAAGATGAAATAGATAATGGTAGTGGAAGTTAAGGGTTCTTAAATAAAATTTTGTATTACAATTCACTAAGAAATTTTGTTCCGATAGTTTAAAATTTAATCCCATATTGCAAATAATTGTTAAATGAAGAATGTTAACTGTAGAATAAGCTGTCAAATACGATAGCAGTCTCATATTTATTTAAAGAGTTTCGTAGCGTGTCCATATAAATTTACGAAATTACGTCGTAATCATGTACATATACATTTTTTTGCAAGTTGACTTCTCAATTTCTTGAATGATTTAATAACACAAGCTGCAATGATATTCCCGCAATCAATAACACTTATTGTCGCTGCTGCCACCTCCGACGCAGGGTGTTATCCCCGCCCACTCATGACACGTTTGTGAACGTCATTACGATTGTCATGAGACGTGGTTCGTGTCGCCCGTCTCTCATGACTTTCCAGCTGGTATGTCTCAGCGGCAAGAATTGGGGGAAAACAAAACTTTTTCTTGCAAAATAAACTTTGATTAATGGACTGATAATTATGAATGATACATCACTATGCGATATGAGAATATACTCATGTTGATTTAATATTAAATTAAAAAGCTAAATTAAGAAATAATTATATTTAAAGTTAAAAAAATAATATAAACTTATCTCTAAAATTAAATACTTTTATACTAAATTCCTTCTGAAATTATTTGAAGTTCATAGATAGAGATTTTGTTTGTCGGTTACACCACTGAATCAAACATTGTATTTGAGTAAGTAGATTTTAATTCAATACGATTTCATATTTAGAGGGGGCATTACATTTATGGTAATTTTTCTATGGTAGATATTTAATATAGCATGTAATTGCTTTTGAAACTAATAGGATATTTTACTCTTTTATAAATTATTAACTACTGTTTTTGACAGTTTTTTTTATGTTAACATTGACGTTCGATCGTATCTAGCGCTAAGTAGAGAGCGTTTTAAGAGTATCTTCGTCAAATGAATCATGAAAATATCCAGCACATATAATAGACTTTACTAATGTTTCATGAACTTCATTTAAAGTAATTGCTTGTACTACTATTTAGATAAAATATTCATATATATCATATATATATACATATATATATATATATATATATATATATATATATATATATATATATGCATATATATTATATATAAAATACATATGTATGTGTATGTCGGCATTATGTACAAGCGTCCTCTAGTTGGCGGATAAACCCTTACCGCTCACCGTTTATCTGTAAAAGCACGCGGAGGGCTGGAGGAAAATAAAGAACCATTTGAGTATCATAACGATCAAAGAAGGAAACTCTGTTACAAAACACTATATTTCCGGGTGTCTCCACTGTCATCAAAGAATGGCTTCGTGTGTGTTTAGGCTGAGGCAAATAGTAGGAATGGCGTAGGAAGGGACTTCAGAGACCAACGGAATTACTCAGGTCTTTTAGAATAGTCCTAGTCTTAACGTTAGGTGGCAAACTGCTGCAAAATTTCACGCCAATAATAAATTTAATTTTATGCAATGTACATAACAGAGTAATGGGGAAATAAACAATAGGCCATCTCCCTTAAGTAGAGGTTATGAAATAACGTTAAGGAATCTTCTATATATAATGGAAGATACATTACATGTAACAACATGCACCTAGCCATTGCACCCACATCGATTTTCTGACTGGATGCACCCAAGATCTGACTGCATTTAACTACCATAGGACTTCGAACACTGGAATGGAATCAATAGTAAGACCGAATATATGGTTTTTAACTTTTATGCACCAGATCTAATAATAAACTGAGTAATGAATTAATAATTTTTTTTTAATAAAATAGACAAGTTTTAAATATTTGGCTTTATTGTGGCACGTACAGCTAACAATTCATCAGATATATATAAAAAATCATTAATATTTCACTGAAATTCTATTCCAAATCAGGCGACCTCTGTGTTCTTCGAATGCTAATACAAATTGTAGGCAAAATATGCAAATATGCAATAAGGCCAGCCTTTTCTAATTGTTCCAAATGGTGGCCAATCAGAACAGTAGATAATGAAACTACGCTTCAAAAGAATGGAAATATTACGCTGGATAAGGTAAGTCAATAAAATGAATCATTGCGTGCATGCGCGCGCACGCACGCACGCGCGCCTTCATGCACGTACACGCGAACGCTCACGCACACACACGCACACATATATGGATATTTGTGGAAATTAATGTTTTTTTATTCAGACTAAAATCTATGGACTATATTATTTAAGGTTATGAAAAGTAATGATTACGAAAAAAAGTAAGAAAAATAAACGTGTAATTTACAATAAACGATATACGTGAAAAATCAAACAAACTTTTATTTGGAAGTATCATGTAAATGATGTTATTTTTTTGTATTTTTAAGCTCTCAAAAATATTCTAAATTTTCTTCCATCTAAAATGAGAAACTACCTTTATTAAATATTCTTAATGTCACTAATTTATTATAGATGTATTATTATAATTTAGTTGAGGCAATTTAATGAAGAATAACCAAGTTAGGAACCTTTCAAAATGTATGCCTTTGGTTTGAAGATCATATTTATGAACGTAGATCACGTCTCAATTGGTTGAGGATCTGTGATCGATGCCAATTTTAATTTCCTTTCATAGATAAGTAAAATAAAAGATCGTATTGTCTGTTTGATGTTTTACTAAATATTGTAAGAAATACTTATCGGAAGTTAAGAAATATACAATATTTTATCTGGTAAATTAAATATTACCCTTTTTTAGGTGCCTTCAAATAAAAGAATAAAAATCTTATCAAGTCATAACAGTGACGGTGCTTTATCACATAAACATATGCCATTAACGAAAAATAAGTTCTAGGAAAGCAGGCACTACCGGTTTTTCTATTCATATTTACTTACTGGCTGTGAAATTTAACAGAAAAACGTTTGATATAAATATTAAAACGTTAAGTAAACATTGACTCAAAGCAAGCCATAATTTGCTCAAGTACCATAAGTCATTGCGCAATATATTTTATTTCATAAATTTATTAGTATGTTTTTGCTTTATTAATCAATAGAATTAAGCTTAAAATTTATATACAATAACGGAATCACCGTTACAGGTCGTTTCAAGTACAGTAAATCAGGATACTAATTTTTGCGGCTACGCGGACTTGTTTCCATAAAGAGACTAGTTTTCATATATATCTTTTAAAACAATATCGGTTTATAATGGAGGATTATTTCTAGTGAAAGTGAACTAAACTAATTTTTTCCTTCTTTTTCGTGCTTTTGCATTATGCTGCTACTAATATCTAATCATAAGACTTAATAGTTTCAATATTCTTTTAAAGTATCAATAAAAGTGTTTAAGTTTAATTAAAGTTATTTATCGCTTAAAGATTTAGAAGAACATATGATTTTTCACTTTATTTTGAACGAACAATATGAGTTTTCATTTTATTTTCTACACTTAAGGTAGAGACAAGTTTTTAAGTCCTAACAGTACCTAAAATATTAGGAGAATTTAAAAGGGCTAGCAGATGACCACTATTCAATGGACAAAGATATGAATTATTTTAGGCATTGCTTGACATTTGTGAATATTTATTGCTTAGTGGGTTTAGTTATGTACTTTTCAATATTATCTTTGAGTCACTAATTTACTCTTAATATTAATAGTCTGCATTTTTAAGTGATTGAAAAAACATGACAATATTACAAATCAAAATTACGACGGACAAAGATATTTAAATTCGCTAAGTGGAAAAAAATAGAACTGAAGAAATTATGGCAGAATAAATAAACGTCGTAATATAGTTGACAATTATCTTAAAAAGTTGAATTTGATCACAGATGAGGAAAAAAGGATTTTCTAATGGTTTCATAAGACTGATTTTAATTAACCTCTAAAAGCAAAACCAGATAACGCAGTAAGCAGCAGAAAATTAGATAACGCAGTAAATATTATCGGATGTTCCTCAGGTCTTTAAACTTCTCAAGTTCGACTAAATCGAGGAGACATATTTGAGTGCACGCAAATGCCAGGAGAAAGTGAACGATTAATAATTCAAACTTTTAACTAAGCTAAGTTACAACGCTACATTTGCTGCTTTCATATTAATTTGTAAAATTCTTACAAAAATATTACTTGGTCACTTAACAACATAAGACAGACGTGCATGATTTTTTCACCTTCCATTACATATCTTTTCTTCCATATAAATTCTACTAATCAGCGGGTCCCATAAATGTTCAAATTACCCATAATATTTGAGGTGATTAAAAACCGTTAAATATAATGTGAAGAGATAACTGCGTATTTTTCCTTTACTTTCTACACGAAATCTACGATGGTACAAATTTCAAAACTATACATCAACTGGAAGTACCCTACAGGGTTTTAAAAATGAGTCAGTCCGAGAGCCTCTAATATAAGAATATTTTCAATAACAAATTTTTTAGTATGCGCTTATTCAGACTAAAATTTAAAAAAAAATTCAATACTATTTACTACGCTTGAAATTAAAGACAAAAAGATAATAAAGTAAAGTATAAAAAAATGGGAATCTCACGTTTTACTTTAAGCCTAATAAAGTAATTTGTCTCACATTTTGTCAACATTTTTTTTTGTTTTTCATTGCAGAGACTACGTATATTTTAAGTCATATTTTTCTATGTTGGGGGTTTTTATTTAAAACTCACATATCTAAGTTATGCAGATCATTTATTACGGAATTATCATAATGCGGTTTCCATGTTTGCCCTTAACTTAAAAAAAATATGGACTATACCATCATTGCAATATTATTATACCCAGGCAAATACGTTTTCACATACACATTATTCATGTTAAATAAAATTGAAGCAAGTATCTATGTTAATTTATTTAATCTAGATACAAACAATTTACTTGATGAAATGATTTTGCAATATACCAGGGAAAATATGCCATGATACTAAAAGATTTTATCAAACCGGCACGTCGACCTTCTGTTAGACGGAATGATTTATTTAATGTTTGTATAATTCATTGTTGACGGTTGAACCGTGGAAAACGTCACCTGTAGCTAATTGATTTCTTAACCAGAGCAGCAAGAACCATCCCCATAAACTTAAAATAGCTTGCCCGAGTTTAACTCGTGTCTCACCTGGTAATTATTTTTTTTGAAAATCAATATTTATTATACGATCATTCGATAAATAAACGATAATTTCATATTTACTTATATAGCATCCTGTTCGTATAGAACTTACGTTAGAAGTAAACCTACTTGTGAATTTTGCACACCTTGACCTTTTTCATACATCGAATTATCTGAATAATATATGTGCTATGTGAAATAACATTTTTTTGATGGACTTATGATAAAAGAATATGTACATAGTATAAGAAAATACTCATGGCGCTTTGACAATACGTTATGGAATTAAATTTAATAACAAAAAGTTATTTTCAAAGCTAATTATTTTATGTAAAATAACTTATTGGGATTGTCTATAAAGTCTATAAATTTAATTTAGTTATAAACTATAGTCATTCTAAAAATATTTAAAATTCATGAAATCAGTTTTAATATTTACTTATCCCTGTTAAATCAAGTATTGCCTATTTTCTTATCATAATCTTGTATTATTTCTCTAAACAATTTTTAAGATTGCGAACTGAATTAAGTTGTGAAGTTACGATTGGTGGTCATATCACGCACACTGCACTGAGAGTGATAAGAATATAAAATTGTTAAATAAATAATTTAAAAATCTAGTGCGCATAAAACAAAATATCAAGTTTACAAAATGATAATAAAGTTGTCTACTACACTTTATTATCATTTATGGCGTAGGCCTGTAAACACCATGTGGATATATTTGTACCAAAATAATATCTAACATAACACAGACAATGTTTGTCTAAATTAACAAGTTAATTAATAAATAATATAAATTGACTTTCCATATGTATATGTGTTATTTAGTAATGGACGCCCCAAATCTTCAAGTTGGATATTAAATTCAGTACAAATCACGCCCAATTCGCACTGAATGAATTAATATATTCAAAATAAACCTCACGAGTTCTTGAATTAACTACTCCTTACTCATTTTAACTTCTCATTTTAGGAAATTTTAGTTATAATCATGACCAAACGACGCACAGAATGAGAATACCAGCAATGATTTACGACTATGATCCTGTTGCGTTGAATACAGAAGAAAAACGAAAGTAAATTTACTAATTCAAACTAGAGACCCCGTTTGATGTGATTTTGTACAAGAAATGAATAAATGTAGTAACAAAATAACAAAACTAAAACAGTTGTTTAACCAACAATATGGAATGATATCAAACTTTATAGACTAACTTAAAATAATTATAATTCTAATTATGTTTGGGCATCAAATAAAACAAAACATTTTTATTTCATATTTTTAAAAGTAAAAATTAAATATTTAATTCAATTTCTCGTCAAAAACCAACGCCAAAAATGCCAAAAGAGTCACTTAAATGTCAAAATGCAATAGTTCCCCCTTTTTGAGCATGAGTCGATGGTATTAATTCTTGATCCTAATAGAATTATGTTTAAAGGAACTAATAATAAAATAATCATCCCCAAAAATAAATTTAATCAGATTAACTATTTTGCATAACCATGTATTTTGCATAACCATGAATGAAAATGGTAATTGTGCGGTAAGGAAATTTTTTTTATACAGGTAAAAATTAAGGTAAGAAAATTGAAAATTACAAAACTATTCTTTTTAATCCCAAGAAATAATGTTTAGTTTACTTTTCACAGAAGAAATTTTCAGAATTTTTAGCACATCAAGTTTTCTCAAATATTTTCTCAATAATAAGTGACTTCATTATATATCTGAATGTGGCTAAATAAAATTAAATTATGTCTATTCGTAAATGAAAATGGAATGTGAACGCTAAGGCAATGCGCAATCTAGAAATATTCCCACTACTCCCTATTCAGAGGAATACTTCAGATTCCCCTCAAAAATAATGTAGCCAATACATCTTATAAATGTCACCCCGGGTGACAGACGCTGAACTCCATGAATACGTAATATTTTATGCTTACTTAAACTCGCATTAAATCTACAAGAAGCATCAGTGTAGGAAGAAGTTCCAATGCAGAGTTAAGTAAACAGTTATTCCATAGGTTTTGTTTTGTGTGTTTATATTGAACGTTTATATGTTTAACCCTTGACAATTAAAATGTCGATTATTGTTAATAGCAATATCTTTTAAGGATATAATAAATAAAAAAGTCAAGTCAATTTAAAGTTTGGGATAGGAAATAGGATAGAAAAAGCTGTAATGCGAAGTTAAGAATTTGTTGGAAATAATGTTAAAGAAATATTAAGGGTTAAATTAAGATGTCGATTATTCGTTCAACTGAGTAATATGGGGCTACCAGGGAAGCGATATTTTTAAGATTATAATTAATATTTTAAAAAAAGAAGAAATCTAACGTTTCATTAAACTTTTATTTGGAGTTAATATCATTTCATTGACACTGTTAACGTAATGTTCTGCATATGTTTATATGGATCTAATTTAAACTGTTTTTTCCAAGATACGCTGATATTAATATAATTACATCTTATATCATATTATTACTTACTCATTTTTAGCAGAAAAAGAAGTAGACATTTCTGATTCTGCAAGATTGTAGTTATTCAATATTTTGATATTTATAATAACTTTGTCCTTTCTTTTTGAGTACATACTTAAATGTATTTAACTTTTACGAGTTAATGATAATATGTGATCCTTTTTAACTACACTATTACGTTCATTCATGCACCCAATTTTTTTCTCGTTATCTTCTTGCAAGTCGATTCGAAAATTGTATTTTCTGCCACCTCTTCAAATGAAACATATTTGTTTGTCGTTACTTTGATCGATATGTGCTCCCATTTTTGTTATTCTAATTTTTACTCATAAATTTAGACAAGTGGATCAGATCCCTATTATATAATATTAGTGGTTAGTTTTATCATTATAATATATTTCTACCTATACTTTTACTCATGAACTTTCAAATTAATTCAAGCTTAATAACATTGAAGTCAATATCTCCTAATGTTATTTTATTTCAACTAACTACATAGGATTTACTCATGAAATTTATCTGAAATAAAATATTTGTCCATCTCCACGGGTAGAAATATTTCGGTTAAACTTAGGGTATCAATATCAATTTACTCTGACGAATAATAATAAATATTCAGAATGATGCATACCTCCGAAAAAATAAGAATAAGAGGATAGCAAATATATGTTCTTCCGTTAGGCAGAATGATTAATTTAATATTTGAATAATTCAAACTAGACAAATAATATCGTATGTAACGCCGAAGGTAGCTAAACTATTTGTTCAGCGCAGCGGCAAGAATGGTTCCGATTTCTTTGAATGATCATGTCGTGTATGAAATTAAATCTAATTGAAAAAGAAATGACTTGTTATAAAAAGACCTTCTGAAAGAAAATCATCCAGTTGAAAATCGTTATCATATTTTCTAAAAATTTGTATTAGCGCGATTCTAAATTTCTAAAATACCTATCAAAAATTGAAATCAAGTCGTAAAAGATGAGGTTAAAAATAATTTTATGATATAGCTTATATAAATACTGAAATTAATGTTTAATAAAAATTTAATGACGAAACTAATATTTTTTCTTAGAGAATAGAAATTTCTTTTAAAAACTGTCTGTTTTTAATATTTTTCTGGTTGAATATAAGTAACCCGATACTCCAGCGACAATAGAACACAATTTGGTGGTCTATTTCAGCTTCATTTTTATTATAGTTTAACGTCAATAATTTAAACAGCTTCATTTATAACATCATATACAGGAACATGAGGACACACATAAATGAAAGGGGAAGGGTCAATGAAAATGTCACGAAATGATCTTCTACTTAACAAATTGAAATATTTATTCGGACATGTAAGAGAAGCATCTTTAATTATATTAAAATGTATTCACAATAATTTCTACCCTAATTATATTTGAAATAGTTTGTTCTCAGAAGTTATTTAAAGTTATCTAAAAGAAATAAAAAATTCAAGGGCTGTCATATGGGAAATTTTAAATCGAAAAAAGAGAACAATTTTCTATACTCGCACATCTTTATGATTAATGGAGTTAATTCACTACTTTGCTTTTTTGTAGGTTTCACCTGTTTTGTATATTTATAATGACAATAATAAAAAAAGTTAAAAGGATAGATATGAATATTTCGTTATCACTTGATTTATTATGTTCCGCTAAAACATATTTCAGTCTAAATTAATTTGATTAGATAAAGGTTCATTTACGTAATATATTATTTTTTTATGTCAATTAATTAATTTATTTAATAAATAAAACCCAATCCAACATAACCCAACCAAGCGCGACAAAACTTTACCCAAATGAATGTAACCCATGCCAAAAAAACACAATTTAACATAATCCAACCCAACATAACTCTAACAAAGACAAAGAATCTGGCAGACAAAAATATATCTCAAAATAATTAATAATATTTTTAAAGTACATTCTAATTCATGAGTTGAGACAAAAACCAATTCGACAACTGTACATGTCGGTTCGATGCATACACGATTAGTCACCAAATCCCCAATCAATGAATTTTTTTCCCATCAAAATATAGGCCAACCTGAAATTGGTAAGAAGTATTGATTTTCAAAATGTTGCGGGAGGTAAAACATTTTAAATAATATGACGATGCGGACATTTAAGCTTTCTTAAGCGTCATTGAACGGGCGTTACCACATTGTTATCTAAATAGGAGAATTTAATAATTAGGAGATACTTTTGCTGATTGGAACTCTATACACACTCAAGCAGCATTATTTGTGTAACGAGCTATGGAGCACGTCGTGATTTATGGTAATGAGCTTATGGAACAGACGCGGTGTGTATATGGTTATATGATATTGTGCATATTCATATATATGACGTATATATGATATGTTAATAAGGAGTTAAATGTTTTCGAAAGCAAGCGTTAGACTGCAAGAAAGCTGATTCGGACTCGGTCGTTGCGCTAATGGCGTTCCGTATAGAGGTTAACGTAATTTAAAATATAATACCACGCAGTTTTTATTACCCAGAAAATTTTGCAACAAACTTCCGATTTTGCAGTGGCTTGGTAATTATTTACTCGTTTCTTTGTTTTCCGTGTGTCCGCGTGCCTGCCCTTGCCCGTGCTTGTTGCGTGCATGCGTGTATATTGTATGCGTGTGTATGTTCGTGCGTGCGTTTACATGCGTGTATGTGTATCAACTTCTACCGCACGATACTATCATTTAATTATTGCAAATTAATCTAAAATTTAGTAACGGACCTAGAATATGTAAAATATGAAAAATCGATGTTAAAAATATTTGAAGATTTTAGGATTTTATTGATCTAGGATCTAAGCTTGTCTTGATAGGAAGAAATGATTGGCTGGCTTTGCAGGGTTAAGAATGGTTGTTATTATAGCACGTTTTAAGAAGACTGAGACCTTTCCTTGACGATTATATTTGTAAAAGATTTTGCAAGCCGCTCCCGCCTCAGGTGCCGCAATGTTTTATTGTCTTCTCCACATGCTTTATTTACACTGACCTGATTGACACCCGCGGTTACTTCATCCACTGAAATTCGCGATTTGGAGTATCTTCTATCTCGAGAATCTTAAGCTCCGTATCATGCCCGTATCATGTTATGGCCAGGTTATTTCAGCAGATTAACTTTTGTGTCAACGTTGAATTTAGGTGAGATGTTAATTGAAAAACCTTTTCATATACTCTTGAGGTAAAACACTTCAGGATAACCAGGCCTTGCGACTAAAGTGAGTAAATTTCACGTTCTCCTTCCATTCTCCGTCCGTCATCTCTCTCACAGCTATGCTTTCTTATTAATATCTTTCTTTTCTTATTCCCAACTCATGTTGAAATTATGGGCAAGTATAAATGGGTGGCCAGAGTTTAATAGCCAAACTGGGGTCATACGTTTTGTAGGATTTTGTAGATATTACTAATTTTTTTGTCTGTGACTTGGATGTCTGTGGAGGCCTTATTTGCCGGGTATAACGTATTCCAGTTCGTGGATAAAGATAGAGCCAGGGTATTACGTATGTAAGTGACTATACGAAATGGAGCGTGCTCTATAGAACAGAGCATTCAGAACCCTGGGATGTTTCCTCTACGAGGAACCTGTAAAACATTGAAATTTGAACCTTTTGGAGCCGTAAGATAGCTTTTCATTGGTCACTGGTGGCAGTCCTTGTTAGACATCCTATTTACTAATTTTTTTGATTGCGTACTGAAATATTGACAGCTTATTGTGAAGTTACCATTGGTGGGCACATCACGCTTACTTGCACACTGCACTGAGAGTGCTAAGAATATAAAAATGT
Organism: Druceiella hillmani; assembly: GCA_039881145.1. Classification (NCBI taxonomy): domain Eukaryota; kingdom Metazoa; phylum Arthropoda; class Insecta; order Lepidoptera; family Hepialidae; genus Druceiella; species Druceiella hillmani. Next base: position 6,627,620 of record JAYKKI010000044.1, on the reverse strand, counting down.
TAAATTAATCATTTCAAAATCTAGTGCGCATAAAACAAAATATCAAGTTTACAAAATGATAATAAAGTGTCCAACACTTTATTATCATTTATGTCTGTAAACACCACGCGAATAAATTTATACCAAATTTTTTTCTGTATTAACAAGTTAATTAACAAATAATATAAATTAACTTTCCATATGTATATGTGTTATTCAGTAATGGCACGCCCCAAATCCTCAAGTTTTATATTAAATTCAATACAAACCACGCTCAATTCGCAATAAATGTATTAATATATTCAAATTTAACCTTATGTGTTCTCGAGTTAACTACTCCTCACTGATTTTAAATTATCATTTTCGGAAATTTTAGTTATAATTATGACCAAGCGACGCACAGAAAGAGAATACCAGCAAGGGTTTACGGTTATGGCCCTGCTGTGTTGAATACAGAAGAAAAACGAAAGTAAATTTACAAAGTCAAACTAGAAACCCCGTTTGATGTGATTTTGTAGAAGAAATGAATAAGTGTAGTAACAAAATAACAAAAATAAACAGTTGTTTAATAAACAGTATCGAATGATATCAAACTTTATAGACTAACTTAAAATAATTCTAATTCTAATTATGTTTTGGATTCAAATAAAACGAAATATTTCTATTTCATATTTTTAAAAGTAAAAATTAAATATTTCATTCCATTTTTTGCCAAAAACCAAGGCCAAAAATTCCAAAAAGTCACATAAATATCACAATGCAAAAGTTTTCTCTTTTTGAGCACGAATCAATGACATTAATTCTTGACGCTAATAGAACTATGTTTAAAGAAAACGAATGACAAAATAATCATCCCCAAAATATAAATTTAATCAGATTAACTATTTTGCATAACCATGTATTATCATTTTATAACTTAAACTTGAACTCGTACCTGATATTTCAGTATTTAAATCAGTATTTATTTCCTTATGCAGCAAATTTGTAGGTCCAATATTTATCTACTTTAACTGTCGTATAATAAATACCTAATACATACATACATACATACATATATATATATATATATATATATATATATATGTATATATATATATATATATATATATATATATATACATATATATATATATATTTGATATAATAAATATTAGGTAACCACTAGTTTATAATTAAATCTCCACTAAGATAAACCCATCAAAATAGAAAGCTAAGGTAATGCACAATCCAGAAATATTTTCACAACTCCCTATCCAGAGAAATACTTAAGATCCCCCTCAAAAATAATGTAGCCAATACATCTTATAAAGGTCACGGCGCCGTGTGACAAACGCTGAACTCCATGCAAACGTAATATTTTATGCTTACTTAAACTCGCATTAAAACTACAAGGAGCATCAGTGTATGAAGAAGTTCCAATGCAGAGTTAAGTAATCAGTTATTCCATAGGTATATTGTGTGTTGATATTGAACGTTTATATGTTTGACCCTTGACAATTAAAATGTCGATTATAATTAATAGCAATACGTTTTAAGGATATAATAAATAGAAAAGTCAAGTCAATTTAAAGTTTTATTTAAATCTTACTTAAAGAGGATAGAAAAAGCTGTAATGCGAAGTTAACGATTTATTCGAAATAGTGTTAAAGAAATATTAAGTGTTAAATTAAGATGTCTATTATTAGTTCAACACTCATTATTAGTTCAGACACTTTTAAGGTAACGTTCTGCATATATTTATATGGATCTAATCTAAACTGTTTTTTCCAGCATACGCTGATATTAGCAGAAAGAGAAGTAGACAACTCGTTTTTAGCAGAAAGAGAAGTAGACATTTCTGATTCTTCAAGATTGTAGTTATTCAATATTTTGATATTTACAATAATTTTGTCCTTTCTTTTTGAGTACATACTTGCATGTATTTAACTTTTCCGATTTAATGATAATATGTGCTATGAATCCATAATATAATAATGTCCTCAACTCCTATAATCAAATTCAACTGTTTCATCTAAGACCCTTTTTAACTACACTGTTACATCCATTCATGCACCCAAACTTTTTCCCGTTATGTGGAAATTTTATTTTCCGCCACCTCTTCAATTGAAACATTTTTGTTTGTCGTCACTTTGATTTCATATGTTCTCCCATTTTCGTTATTCTAATTTTTACTCGTAAACTTAGGCAAGTGGATCAGATCCCTATTATATAATATTAGTGGTTAATTTTATCATTATAATATATTTGTACCTATACTTTTACCCATGAAATTTCAAATTAATTCAAGCTTAATAACAATGAAGTCAATATCTCCTAATGTTATTTTATTCCAAATAATTATATAGGATTTACTCATGAAATTTATCTGAAATCAAATATTTGTCCAACTCCACGGGTAGAAATATTTCGACTAAACTTAGGGTATCAATATCAATTTACTCTGACGAATAATAATAAATATTCAGATTGATGTATATCTCCGAAAAAATAAGAATAAAAGGATAGCAAATATATGTTCTTCTGTTAGTCAGATTGATTAATTTAATGTTTGAATAATTCAAACTAGACAAATAATATCGTATGTAACGCCGAAGGTAGCTAAACTATTTGTTCAGCGCAGCGGCAAGAATGGTTCCGATTTCTTTGAATGATCGTGTCGTGTATGAAATTAAATCTAATTGAAAAAGAAATGACTTGTTATAAAAAGACCTTCTGAAAGAAAATCTTCCAGTTGAAAATCGTTATCATATTTTCTAAAAATTTGTATTAGCATGATTCTAAATTTCTGAAATACCTATCAAAAATTTAAATCAAGTCGTAAAAGATCAAGTTGAAAATAATTTTACGGTATAGCTTATATAAATTCTGAAATTAATGTTTTATAAAAATTTAATGTTTAAATTAATCTTTTTTCTTAGAGAATAGGAAATTTATTTTAAAAACTGTCTGTTTTAAATATTTTTCCGGTTGAATATAAATAGATAAAAATTGCCGTGAACCCCGATACGCCGGCGACAATAGAACACAATTTGGTGGTCTCTTTCAGCTTCGTTTTTATTACAATTTAACGTCCATAATTTAATTAGCTTCATTTATAACATCATATACAGGAACATGAGGACACAATAAATGAAGGGGGAAGGGTCAATGAAAATTTAGATACATAAAATGTCGCTCATAAATTACTATGTTCTGAATATTAGCACAGCTTAACTACCACAAATAATCAGAAATGATCATATTTCATGAAATAAAATACAGCCAATACACATCTTTTTAATTTGTCCTAATTAAGATCCAAATCAATTGGTATATTAAAATAAGAACATGGATGTGTTTTACAGTGACTATTTTTAAATTAAGTTGTTATAAACAAACGCTTAAAAGTTTCCATTATACCTATATTTTTTAGCCAGTATAAGAGAATCTAGGTGGCCTTGATTTCACTTGAATCTCAGAAATAGCCATTTTGAAAGAAAGTTTCAACACTATTACAATTGTTATCAAAGACAGCTTAAAGCAGCTTCTGGGTTGAAGGCGCCAGCTGTACATAAGAAGGGAAAAAACTTTTTATAAAATTTATTATTTTATTTATCATAGCAAAACAACAACTGAGTCCAATAGTACACATTAAAGATTTACTAATATGTTAGTTATAATATTTTTAAACTAATAGTCAATAAAACGTGGTTTAATAAAATTTCCTTTCCCTCCATTTTTTTGACTTAAGCCACAAATAACACAACACATTTGTGTATTTTTTAAAACTAAAAAATGTAAAGAAATCTTTGTAAATGATAAGGTAAACATAAATTACGAAGCTTCAAAACGAACTTATATGTTAAAACTGCAACGTGCCTATCTAATTTTACTAGATATCCGTTTTCACTTAAATTACACTAATACCTTACGTGCTCTATTTTCTATTAATTTTGAAAGATCAGAAGTACATTGTCTTTTGAGAACTTTAAATAAACATTAATAAAGCACACAAACGGTAATAAATATAATATAAATTATAAAAATGAAAGGGTTAAAAAATACCATGCTATAAAGTAACTTAGAAAGTGTAGAAATATAGTATGAAATAACGTTTAGAACTTAACAAACAATCGCGATCTAGCATGATTAAACATTTGTTTATTTTGGCAAAAATTTTTAAATACCAAAGTTTATCTTTGAAAATCTGATTAATTTCCTATGTAATAGACCATGAGAAATAAAACACGCGAGGATTGGCCGAGATATGAGACGTTTGAAGAATGACCCCAGAGATATTATATAAAGCTACGTACATATTTTCTATGTACTGAACAAAAACATAAAATTAATTTTTACATAATGACATATTGTAATGATTTTATTTTAGTAGGTAATAAAAAATATTTAATATTTATTGGGAAACGTCACGTTATTTATCAATATATACAAAGAAATTCGAGTAGTTAATAATAAACGGTTATTACTTTTATCTTAAAGTAAATTAGTCATTTTAGTAATAAAGATTTGTCAATTTATGCAAAAACTATTTTACAACGAAACGATATTTCTTACTTTCTTTGATTTCTTAGACGATGAGTTGAGACAAAAATCAATTCGACAGCTGTTCATTCCGGTTCGATGCATACACGATTAGTCACCAAATCTCCAAGCATTGAATTTCTTGTCCCATCTTAGTAAAAAAATCAAAAATATAGCCCAACCTGGAATTGGTAATAAGTAGCGCATTTTCAAAATGTTGCGGGAGGTAAAACATTTTAAATAATATGACAATGCGAACACTTAAGCTTTCTTAAGCGTCATTGAACAGGCATTACCACATTGTTATCTAAATAGGAGAATTTAATAATTAGGAGATACTTTTGCTGATTGGAACTCTATACACACTCAAGCAGCATTATTTGTGTAACGAGCTATGGAGTACGTCGTGATTTATGGTAATGAGCTTATGGAACAGACGCGGTGTGTATATGGTTATATGATATTGTGCATATTCATATATATGACGTATATATGATATGTTAATAAGGAGTTAAATGTTTTCGAAAGCAAGCGTTAGACTGCAAGAAAGCTGATTCGGACTCGGTCGTTGCGCTAATGGCGTTCCGTATAGAGGTTAACGTAAATTAACTGAAAATTTTGCAACAAACTTCTGACATTGTAGTGGTTTGGTAATTATTTACTCGTTTCTTTGTTTTCTGTGTTTCCGCTTGTCGTGTGTCCGTGTGCCTGCCCTCGTGCGTACTTGTTGCGTGCATGCATATGGGCTGTGTGCGTGCGTATGTTCGTGCGGGCGTTTGCATGCGTGTATGTGTATGTGTATCTACTTCTACCGCACGATACTATCATTTAATTATTTCATATAATTACTATATTACGATCATATCTGCTTCCGCTAGAAACAGTTATTCAGTAACGGACCTACCGTAAGTAAAATATGAAAAATCTATGTTAAAAATATTTGAAGATTTTAGGATTTTATTGATCTAAAATCTACGCTTGTCTTGATAGGAAGAAATGATTGGCTGGCTTTGCAGGCTTAAGAATATTTGTTATTATAGCACGTTTTAAGAAAAATGAGACCTTTCCTTGACAATTATATTTGTAAAGGATTTTGCCCGCCTCAGGTGCCGCAATGTTTTATAAAGGTATTGTCTTCTCCACATGCTTCATTTACACTAATCGGCTTGATACCCACGGTTACTTCATCCACTGAAATCGGATCACCGTATTTGCGATTTGGAGTAGCTTCTGTCTCGAGGATCTTAAGCTCCGTATTATGCTGGTATGATTTTATGGCCAGGATATTTCGACAGATTAACTTTTGTGTCAACGTTGCATTTAGGTTAGATGTTAGTTGAAAAACCTTTTCATATACTCTTGAGGTAAAACACTTCAGGATAGCCAGGCCTTGTGACTAAAGTGAGTAAATGTCTTATTAATCTTATTAATGTCTTTCTTTTCTTATTCCCAACTCATGTTTAAATTACGGGCAAGTAAACGGGTGGCCAGAGTTTAATAGCCAAACTGGGGTCATACGTTCTGTAGGGTTTTGTAGATATTACTAATGTTTTTGGCTGTGACTTGGATGACTGTGAAGGCCTTATTTACCGGGTAAAACGTATTGCAGTTCGTGGATGATGATAGAACCAGGGTATTACGTATGTAAGTGATTATACGGTATGGAGCGTGCTATGTAGAACAGAGCATGCAGAACCCATGGATGTTTCCTCTACGAGGAATCTGCAGAACGTTGAAAGTTTGAACCTTTTGGAGCCGTAAGATAGCTTTTCATTGGTCACTGGTGGCAGTCCTTGTTAAACATCCTATTTTAAATTGCCTAATGTCTTATATGTTAGGAGAGTAAACGCGGACTAAGAGTTCTATGTGTTTTGTCAATTAGCTTTGGAAAGTACCATTTATAGACACTGGAAAGCGCCGTAATTTTGAGCGTAACGTGACATGTGTATTTCATCGTAGTTGAAACCATTAGATCTACACAGAAAATGGTACGATTGCCTATTTTGTTGCTTTTTCAGAACCACCTAGGTATCACGTGATGAGTATCGGTGCGTATTGGTGGGTATATGCATAACAATGAGAAATAGACCCGGCGATAAAAGGTTTTATTCAAAGTTAGTTTGACTTTTAAGGAAATTAACTAAATATGACGTAATAAAAATTTACCAATAAGAGACATATTTTCTTATGCTCTCCTATTTTATTAAGTACGAATGTCATACTGCCTGAAATATAACAACTTAATTTTTTGTTATCATTACTATCATATAAGAATAGCTTCTGCTAATTATCTATGATATTTTTATAATTGTTTTGTAATATTGAAAGATTTGCGAAAATCGACGACGATCAGTGAATTATTTTTAACGAACATATGATCAATAATAACATTTTTACATAAATTAATTGAATTTGTAATAAAATAATATTGTTTTTTTAAATAAATAATCTGGAGAAATGTTGTGATAACCAACATGTCAAGTTAGAAATCACATGTTACTAGAGAAAAATGATAGTTGTAAATTTATCTTTTCTGCAAAGAATGAAAACGGAGATAGTATATACCTTAACACTATTCACCTATAAAGTAAATCTTTTAGTAGTTTTGCTTAAATTTTACAGAAATTTTGATCAACGCGCAAGGAAAAAATTTTAATGGTGAAAATTTACCAGATTCCTTTTAAGATATTTTACAAATTCGTCGTAAAAATTTAACAATACGAATACAATAATATTAAATGTAAAATGCTTCAAATTTATTTTACAACATAACCCAAAAAAAGCAAATCATTTGAATGTCGAAGTTTTCCTCGGTTAAAAATATCGTATGTTTTGATGTACTGAACTCTTCCATTATCCAAATATATTTTTAAATATTGCATATAGCAATTTTTTTTTAAATTATTAATTATAAGTCTAAATTTTTTATATTAAGGGGCAAACAAATAATGACCAAAAACTTTGTTAATTGCATTTTAAAAACAGTTTTAAAATTTATTTCGAAAGCATCTTTGAAAAACTTTAAATTAAAATTTTGATTTGAAGTAAAATTAAATACAAAATATTGTAAAAATGATATGAAACGTTATGAAATAAGCAGTATGTTAATTACACTTGAAATATTATTTAAGAAACAGACGTAACTGAAATAGGGATTATGATTTTTATTACCAATATCATTTTTCTTTTTACCGCAATTGTCGTTTTTGGAAGATAGTTTTTCGTTGTCTCTTGTCTATTTTGTAATATCATAAATTGTATCCCATGAGCCACAAAAACGTACTTAAAATGAATCTAAAATTGTTACTAATACGTGGTTGGTTATTTCATGATGACATATAGTTAAAATATATAGTTAAAATGTATGTTATTTTCCGTTGTTGCATGAAAAACATTACACCATGTTTTTGATTCAAATTTCTATTAAAAATATTATTTTTACGCAAAACGTTATAAACACTATCTACTATATTTTGATTCGCCTTATGTAAAACAATATCTTATTGCTCTAAGTTAATTTAACCGATCTGAAAGATGTGATACATACAAGTAACTAATTTTTCAAATCAAAGTAATCCGGTTAAATAATCAATGAATCTTTATCTCGAATTAAAAGAGGAACTTTTAAGGAAAGAATACTTTCATACGAAAGATCAACATCCCATATTTTCACAAAAAACAACTTTAACAAATATTTGGCACTATTGAAATACCGTACATAGCAACTAAATTTAATAATTATATTTTTAAAATGTTAAATATGCAACGAACTAGCAAATTTGCAATTGATTATTATTTTTCAAAATAATTTTCGTGACACGCTATGCGTCGGTTCATTCGATGGAACCAATGCTCTGAAAAAAAGTCTGATTCCGATACAAGATGGAACTTAAAGAAAACTTGTCTATACTTCATATGTCTACATTACCGCACTAAATGGTTTAGGGGGCCCGATTTTCTATGCTAAGACCCCACTATCTGGCTTACTGAACCACCCATATAGTGCAGATACCGGAAAAGATAAATCTAATCGTATTACTCAAACGAAACAGCATTTCAATTAAAAGAAAGAATTCTTGATATCGTTCGATTTTCATGGGATTGTAGAAGGAAATGGGGGAAGATGATCCGCACGATGGCCAGAGTATTGTTAGTATTCCTATAACTATGCCACGTACACAAACACAGAACTCATTACACGCGAATGGCGAAGAATAGGGAAAATGATCCCGATTGGAAGCAACGTCATAAAAGGAATGCGCTCAAGCATAAAGTCCGAGAGTGAACGCGGAAAATATCGAGTTCTACCTTCCTTTACAAGGAAAACACTTTCGCGAAGCTAAAATTATATTAATCCTAACCAGTCAAGAGGAATCATTTAAAAAAGAAACAGAAGACTTGACAAATAACAGATATGTGTCCAGAAAAGTGAACTGCGCTCATTAATTGTGACTTTGGTGGACGGAATAATACGGCTGAGAAGCCGCATCGGCATGAATATCACATGCATCATAAGAAGAGCGACACCACGTCAGCCATCGTGCCGACTGACCCACCACCATAGGCCATTCAGCTGTACGGGGATAGATTACTTCGGTCCATTGACAATCGCCGCAGGGCGTTCGACTCAGAAAATATATGTAGCCATCTTTACGTGTTTGACAATACATTTGAAATTGGTCGCCTCGCTCATCACCAATTAAGTTATCATGGCTATTCACCATATGATAGCCAGACGGGGCTTTCCGATAGAAATATGGTCGGTTAATGGCACCAATCTGAAAACATGGAACTCCTACGGATAATCGAAAAGGCAACAGATAAGGAGGCCAATAAGAAGATGATCAGCTGTCGTTTAATTCCGTCTGGGGCCCCATTCATGGATGATGCCTGGGAACAACTAGCGAGAACGACGAAGATAGCCTTAGATGTTACACTGCACCGTAATCCTACTGAAGAGATTTTTATTATCCCCCTGACTGAAATTAAATACACTGTAAACAGCCGTCCGCTAATCCACGTGTCTGTGAATCCTGCAGGATCTCGATAGATAAGGATCTCGTCAGTCGTACTAACTGGCGAGCATTCCAATGCCTTACCGTTTTCTTCTGGTCAAGGTGGATCAAGGAAAACCTTCGGGAACCACAGCACCGACGGGAGCCCCGCAGCTGTGGCCAGCCTTGGATATCGGCGATATAGTCACACTACCACGGAATACCTGGCCAAAGTGCGTTGTGATAGGAGCTTATCCAGGCGTAGACGAAGTTTATAGAACAGCTGACGTGTGCTATCTACCGATAATGCCGTCCTCCAAATATAGTGAACAGATAGTGAAACTATCAACAGATAGTGAGCCTATGTACCGATAATGCCATCCTCCACCGGCAAATGGATGCAACATTGCACGGCCAGACGATGCACGGCGGAAGAGATGTTTTGAGCGGACGCGCTAACCAAAGCGACGATTGGGTGGCGGCGGTTTCGTAAATCCTGGCATGATAACCGGAGGCCGCATAAAGAGATCAATCAGCGGCATGTAAAAGTGGTTACGAAGCTGCAAAAATGTAGCCATCGAATAGTCTACTAATAGACATCGATCAGTCCGATTTCGAGTTCAATTTCTAATTCACCACAGTTCTATTATACGTGTGTGTGTGTGTGTGTTTTTGAGTAGATATCTAAACTACTGAAGTAACTTAAAAATAAAATAAATGAAATTTATTATTTTTACTTGGAACTAGTACCCATAAGAAAACGGACACAATAAGATGTAGTAATATTTTTGTTTATTATCCAGTGTGGGTTATTTATTTGTTGTAATAAACAAGTTTTTATTAAGAAATAATATTTCAGGTTTTCAATTTTTTTAATAATGCGATACGAGGAAAGAGTAAATGGAAAATGATAGAAAATATAAATTTTCTCCCTTAATATTTATAGTTTTGTACGGTGATCGAAACCAACTTTCAAGGAAATTGAAACATTTAAATAATGCAAAAAAATAAATTAACACTTTTTGTGCATTCTTTTCTCATTTTCACTCTTGATCTACTCATATTATCACTAAATAATTACAGACATACAGTGAAATTAAAAAAATTCCCAATATTTTTTTCAAGTTTAAAATATTGGATGGGATGAAATAATTTTTTCCCATAAAATCCATCGACTGCGATATTGACTTTCTTCCTTAATTATTATGTGAATATTTATAATACAGTTATTAGCCGTCAAGTAATAATAAAACCATTTTTTAATTTTACTGCCCATAACTTGAGAAGAAATGACCTTACAAGAAATTTATACGTGGTTTCAAAAACTTGAAAATATCCCTTTGAGTATTTATGTTATCATTCTTGTTTTACTATTTTTTTAGAAAATGTGTCATAAAAAGGAATATTGTTTTCTAGTAGATCGATAACAACGTTCTACTTTGTTAAATATATTAGTTGGTTTAAACATATTAAAATTTTTAAATATATTAAATTATATTTTCAAATATATTAATATGGGTTACTCCTTTTCAAACTTACAGCCTGTTTTTATCGAGTGATTGCCTCTTTTATTTCAACGTCCTTTAAAATGGTGACATACTATTGCATATTACTATGGAGATTCAACTTAAGTTTTAAAATAATACTTTGAAATTATGAAAGTTTTATAACATTTAATTTTAGGCCAACTTTAATTACATTTTATTAGCATGCTTACGTATGTTAATAACGCAGTTGGTAATGTACTTTATTACGTTTTGTACTTTCATTGCCAGTGTATCATATTTCAATATCTCAAACATCTGCGGGAAAATTTTTAACCCAGTTCGTATGTCATTTTTTTCTTTCGTATCTACCGGTTTTTACTGAATTAATTTCTTATTTATCTATTTCTCTTCAACACATGAGTTTTAATTGGACACTTGATAAAAATAGTACGATCGTAAATTAGTAAATTGAAGCCACGTTAATTCCGACCATATAACATTTTCCGTTGTGTTATTATACGGTTAATAATCTAGAAGTATATTTAGAAGTTCAAAAGTTTTGTGATAGAAAATAAGATTTTCATTGTATTTATTAATAGAAATAATGGAAGCAATCCCTAACTATGCATTATCGTATTGTTGAAACAATTATTTATAAAAAATGACTAACGTTGCTAATTTTATTCTTTATACAAAGTAAAAAAATGTTGTACAGTAAAAAAACGAACGAAACAAGAGAAAAAAGCTTCTACCAAGAAAGGAGAACCTTGTGTTAGGAAGCAACAGAAATTTCAGTATTGTTTTTGTAGATTATAAATAAGTTGAGTATATTACAAATTATTCAGTTGGGATATTTAAAACATTTCGTTTGTGATAATAATTAATTTGCTTTATATTCATATAATGATCACTTTTTAGATAAAAGATATTTTCCCAAAATCATAAAAGTTTTTTAAGATGATATATAAATATATGTTCTATGTAATACAATATTGTTATCTCAGTAGATTCTCATTTTAAGATGATCTTCATTTATAAGTTGATGATAATATCCTATTAAATTCTAATTAGTTTGACTCACTTTTGAACTAAGTTTGGAAATAAAATAATTGAAAGTTCCCTATATAGTCAGTTAGCATATAATAGCGCTCAAAATTATCTTGACAAGTAGATATTACAAAAAATAAAATCAATATTGTCTTGAGTTAAATAATGCATTTAAAATAATGTTGTGTTTTATAAATTAGAACCCCTTAACGTTATGAATTGCTAAATAAAAAGAAAATATCAAAGAAAGACTTAATAATTTCAGATCAAATGTATCATAACAATTAGAGGATAAAATATCGAACAAAGTCTTAATAACGAGAAATCAAAAGTATTTTGACAAATAAAGGATAAAATATCAAACAAAGTCCTAATAACGAAAGAATAAAATTATTTTGACTATTAAATTTTATATAATGCTGATTATTTTTCAGAATTTTTCATTAGTATTTCCTTGCTTATTCATTGGCCTTCAGAGGCAGCTTTAAAACGTGCGGATATTGAGTCAACTAACTATTGCAAACGATTAATGGGAATTCTGTTGTATCCATTACTTATTGCTTCGTAGAAAGTCCATGCATTACTTATTGCTTCGTATAAACATCCTCATTTGAATAATTTCGACATCCTACGCGGCGATCCAGATCTTCCCAAAAATGCTCTATCGTGTTTAAATCGGCACTTTCTCTTGGCCACTCTAGGAATTTGATTTTCGTAAGTTTCGTGAAGTTACTTACTTGCTTAGATCTTATGTTATCTTGTTGAAAAATACCAGCCAGGTGACATTAGATTCATCATACGATGGCATTTGCTTCTTTAATATCTAGGCATACATAAAATAATCCATACCCCTTCCATTTTAACTAAAAATCCAACTCCATGGCGAGAAAAACATAGCCAAACCATAATATTGCCACCTCCATGCTTCACTGTGGATATTCGGTAGCGAACATCAAATCTTTTTTATAGGACGTCATACGTACTATATTCCATCAGATGATACTAAATTAAACGTGCTATCATTCCTCCACAACACCTTGGACCATTTTGTACTCGTCCATAAGCTGTGCCGCTTTCCGAATGCATGATGCAGCTTCCTGTCCTTCACAGAAACTAAGGCTTTCTTAGGTGGACGTCATCCATGTAATCTGAACTCGTTTATTTGGGGTTTCAATATTGAAATGTATTGAAACGTATATTCATGTCATCATTTTCTTGGAACTCATTTTTTTATTTGCACAGCCGATTTTCGGATATCACTCGCGATAATTTTTTTACCAAGCGGTCTACACTGGAAATAATTTTTTCGGACAATCACTTCAAGGCCTATTTTCCACAGTTTTACATCTATTACAAGCTTTATTCCATACACTAGCAAGCTATCGAGACACATTAAAACTTCCAGCTACTTCTGATTGTATCCTTCCCCTTTGTAGGGCGCTTATTGCAGCGTTTTAAAAATCTGTTAAATATTTTTATTTTTGGGCATGATGAATAAATAAAATAAAATAACTAATGTTTAATCACCTAATAGAAAAATCCTGTTGCAGTGATCGATACCTTTGACAACTAAGAAGTAAACTATTGTCAAAATACTTCTGAGCTCAAGTAAGAACATATTTTCGAGTATACGCGGAAAGTAAACAAAAAGTTCTAACTTGTTCCACACAATATTTACAGGCACGTTGAAAATAACAATATAGAAGAAAACCGCACTTATTGAGAAGTACACCGATACCATATAATAGTAAAAGCATACTTGTCAAAATACTTTTGAGCGCTGCTGAATGTACTTATCAACGGCGATTCATATTTTAGCTCGATGAAAAAATAACACCACAATTATGTGTACTTTTATTCATGAAATTAGGGAAGTGTTCGTATCCTGTTCAAGTGATCATTGTAATGTGTATGTGTCACAAAAATAATCAGTAAAATGGAAAATAATGTACTTAAAATAATGTAATTACTGTATAAGACATAACATTTGGTATAAATAACATAATACTTAGTTTTGGCTCTGAAGGTAATGTTGTTTCAAGAGATTTTCATATACAGGAAAAACAGTTGTACATTAAAATTTATCAGCTCATTTATTTGTATCTGGCGATTACAATCTGTGCATCACTGGGGAATGTAAGCAATTTATTGCACAGTATGATTGTTATACTAAACAAAAAAGGCGACAAAAAACCTGGTCGATCAATAAAGAGTAAAGGCAGGCTACTAAAAATTAAGAGAGACAAAAATAAAGCCAAGCAACTCTGAATAGTGAAACCACATCGTGAGACTAATTTTATTAATCTGACTTGCCACAGACATTATTAAAACATACCACGACATATTTCATAGTTATCAAACTTCGAGTATATCGTCGCTATGGTATTTTCAGTTAATCATAAGGCATGGGACCTTTGAAAGTGCAACGCAACGCGGGGACCCAGATTCGATTCCCGGTCGCTTGTCGTGCGCGGCTGGACTGGCATTCTGGTTGTCTGGAAAATATTGCTCTCGTAGCAATAAATTTGCAATGTGTATCAATTCTAGACATTAAAGTACGTAAATAAATAAACAGCACCCAGTAGTAAATCGTGCCAATGTGATCTCGTACAGATAGTAACATTCCAATGTAAATTGTAATATTAAGTCAAGCATAGGTATGTTCATCGGATACCCAGTCATTGTCAGCAATATACAGCCAGCAGCAACTAGAACTAAAGTTTAAATACTAAGTCGTATATATATTTGGCGGGAACAGTTTCAAACATATTTATATTAAGCCATCAACGTTACAGAAACTAAGGTTTTAGTCTTAATAATGCATTACTTGATATCGGTTCTACTTCAATTCCCAGTGGCGAAGTTTATAGTGCTATTCCAGGAGTAAAGATTTTGAGTAGAGTACAGGTTATAAGCTTTTCATTTGTTCTATTTACACTACTAAAATAATTTCGACTTAAATTTTTTAATAGTAAATGAAACTATTATGCAGTTGATATAAATGTAATCAGCACTTTTTGGTGTTAAGAGCGAAGAAAAGATCAACGAATGGCAATTTGGTGGTTCTATCTATCACAGATTATATATTATTTGAGCACTGCTTTTCAAAGCTTACAGCATGTAAACGTTAACATGTTCTTGGTCGTCGTGTCAATTTTGGAACATTTGATTGTTGAGGGTAGATAAAACATCTACTGATAGCATCATTACTTTGAAGAAGAAGATTTAGGTAACCAGATTACACCACAAAGCTTACCAAAAGATATCCTCAGAAATTTTTAAGTATTTGTTCTCAATGTTAATACTCTTTCGGATTCTGAACACTGTAGTGATGATAAGCCATTGATTGCTTAAGGGCGTAGATTGTAGTGGAAAACATTGTAGTAGAAAGGTAGTAGCTGATGGTGTTTCATGTGGCAAAGCATCGAAACTTTCAGTTTGATAAAAATGTTCCAAAATTATTCTACTACTTGATAGAAAACTGTCGACAGATTATCGGGCCAAAATCGTATTAAACAGAAATTTAAATACTTTAAAACAGTTTAATTTTTTGAAATATTTTTGAGGAGGAAGTGTACACAATGATGTTCGAGATTAGTAATTTGTATAAAACTCAAAAAAATAGGCACAATTTTTATGTTACGGTTGCAAAATTAAAGATTTTCTCGGGATAGTGATAGTTTATGAATATCATAAATTACGATGAAATAATATATTTTGAGTTATAGATTATGATATCGTTATTGAAGTGGTATCAAAAGCAATCTTCAAAATCAGATTCAGAGAAATCAAGAAGAATGTAAATCTTGAAGATAATAAAAACGCTACGAATACCGCTGATAAGTTTAAAGTGAGACATTTCTCTAATTTTCTCCTGAAAAAATTTAAATGACAGAATATTTTCTCTAAATGTGTTTCGATCGAGGAATCTATCATAAACTATTGTGGTCATCATCTGGCAAAGCAATTTATTAGGGAAAAACCTGCACGTTTTGGTGACAGGAAATGAATAGCAGCTAGTTTTAGTTAGTAATTGGCAGCAAACTAAAACTAATGATTGGTTAAGGTATGTAGTATCCATTTTTGATACTTAGTTATAAATATAAAAATTATCCTAATTTAAAAAGAATAGAAAAATCACGTATTTATTTTAATTGTTTTTTATTATATTTTTGTCCCAAAACCAGTATCCTTAAAAATTATTGTTTGTAATCCAATTCATCTCCTGACTCGTGGATTAAGTGTCCACAACAACAATTCAGTAAAACAAAACGTGTACTTTAAAATAAAATGTTCTTTATAACAAAGCAATATTTTATATTTATTCTCTGTTCATATCGAGAATTTGTTATTTATTAGGTTGTTGGTGTGAATTTTTATTCGGGAATTTATTAATGTATGTCTGCCATGAATGTAGCGTATTATTGTAAACACTTCTTAACGATTTAAATAACGAATTTATTTTAATTGTATTTATAAGGTATAAGTGTTTCAATTAATGTAGATCTGTATCAACCAAAAATTTGTTTAGAAATTTTAAATTTTAAATTTTGTAACTCTCTTGGTGGTATCAAATTAAGCTCTGATTTAATCAAATTTAAGTTTTTTGTTATCAGTAAACAAACTTTGTATGAAAAAAATTATTTGTTGGTACAAATTTGGGATCTAAACCTTCTCAACGAATTACTACTCAACCTCAAATTGCACTCGCAAGCGGTGGTAAGATAGAGCACACAAGTGTGTTTGCACTAGACTTGAGGGCGGACACTTGTAACGATAGAGTAAGATAAATGCCCTCAGTTAGAGATACGTAGAAGGGGTGTTCATGTTCTACTGACTACCTTTTATAGAAATAAATGATCACAAAGTTACTGAATTATTACAACAAGAGATCCTTGTCCTAATTGTTCGAAATAATTATAATTACTAGATATCTAAATTTTGACAATTTTTTTAAAAAGTGATTCCAAAATTCGTATAATAACTAGATTCACACATGTACACTGAAATTTTGAGAGTAATATTTTTAGAAACGGCTGTATTTCATTTCTGAACAGTTATATTTCCAGAAATTGCCTATTTTTGTATATTAATATGTTAAAGAATAGGCAATGGTATTTTCAATTAAATGACGATTGACTGTTATCAAATATTTATATTGGTCGAGTTTGTAGGTAAACTATAAAATTCACCATTCTTTGTAATGCTACATGTATCTAAGTATAACGGTACTGTATGTGTATATTATTTGTACAGATACGGTACGAACACAAAGTGACACATGAACACATAGTGGTTCATATCCATTGTTCCTTGGTGATATAAGATAAATATCCCTCAGTTAGCTAGTGAACATGACAGTCATCGAGACAATAAATTTTACTAATTTGTGTATTAATTTTATTTATTTGTTTGAATAATTTCATTTATTTTGGTGTTAATTTAACCATATAATATGGCACAAATAGCTCACACAATACTCACACAATAGTTATTAATTGCTTTCTCTTCGTTAATATACTCAACAAAGTATAGCTTATTCGTTCACTGTATTCTATGAATTCCAAAAACGATAGCTTTTTACACGAGTTTTCCATAATAATAAGACATTTATTTGTGAGCATTTAATAGTTCAGGTTATTTTAAATTTCATTTTTCTGGGCTTGTTGCCAAAGGATTTCGATATGTTAAGAAAGACTGCTACGTAAAGGCATGCTGGTTTATAGAAAACGATTGAAAATAAGTATGGTAAAGTATGTCATTCAGAAATGAATACTGAAATTATGAATAATAGTAAACAATTATTCAGCGCTAATACTGCGCCGCTCTTCGAAAGAACACATAGGAAAGGAATAATATTGTTTAGGGTCGAGGGGAATCCCATTTAACATTAAAAATACATGAAATTTTTTTTTTTTAAATGTTCGATAATACAGATGAATATATCAGGCTGAACATTTTCATAAATACGTTCATTTGTTGATCATTTGATTACACATACATTCATTCAATGTTATTGAAATGATGTTTTATTATCCATTAATGTAATATTAAAGTATAGCCCGATATTTAATTTTTTTAAATATCTTTGTGAGTTTCAAATTATGAAGTACAATTGTGTTGGTTGTTCTTGCTGTTATATTTCCATGAAGTGGGATTCCTCGAAAAAAATATTTTAATCCTTAGTAGAATTTTAGAGCCTGTAAATTCTACCTCATTCAAATAATTAATTATGACAAAGTGAAATTAGTGGTCTGAATTATGAGGTACATTACTTACAAAATTGTTGAATTGTGGTTTCTACCAATAAACTGCTACATTTTTGTACCTTTGCTCGATAGGAAAATATGTGCAATGAACACAAATTTTAACCTTAAACCTAAAAAAGCTCTTGTTTGTCTCTTTAAGTTTCTCTGCCTTGTTACCTGTATAAAAAATGGTTTATAAAACAACAATTCATAAAAAGACTTATAAAAGCTTACAAAAGACAATTTATGCACGAAAAACCGAATTGGTGCATCTTAAATAGTATACAAAAAGGTATTTTTTTTTATTTCTTTGAGAGGCTGTAAAATATTTTTTTCTGTTTTATACCTCCCCGTATTTTAAAAATAAAGTTAGAAATGATTTATGAAATAAATCTGTGATTAATTAGTAAAACTAAAAAAAATAATAACTAAATATAATAAAATAAAGTGTAACTAAATGTAGTTAAATACAAAATAATAATTATTAAGTTGTGATTTTAATAATTGTTTAACATTTATTAGTATCGTACACTTTCCAGTTGTCACGATAAAGTATTATGTCAACCTTAATTCCCAATAATGTAAATCTGGCAGTCAATTTGTTTTTTATCTAATAACTTTCCAACCAAGTACCGAACCTCTCACGTGCATATTCACGCGCGTGGAATACCATGATAGTTTGGGTGTTTGCTATTCAGTCATACTTGAACGGTTAGATATATAGTTTAATGAAATTTTGTATTAATATAGTTTAATATTCCAACTAACTCGCAGGTTTTTCACTTGAGATATAGTTTTGACTTATTTATGGTGAGACGCTTTTTACTCATGAAATAAATATTATCCCAACGTATTTCAAAAGGTGGCACAAACTTCATATCAAATCTGAGTTTCGAAATTTCAAAGCCATGTTGTGCTGAAAGCGTCAAAAAATTTAACACATTTATTTAAGAAGTATTTCAATATTCGATATTAAATAAGAAAAAGATTCTGCCGCCTTAATGAGATATTCATTAGTGATGACTGCAACAAAAGTTAGGTACATATAAATATATAAATTATGCAGATAATATCAATTATGTTAAAGTTTAAATTGTACACCAAAATTTAAATTATACATAAAAAAAATTTAACTATGCACCGCGTGTTTCATCTCTTTATTTATTCTCTATAAAAATGTTTTCCCTAAAACAAAAATTATACAGAAAGTAAAATAAAAAATAATAAAGTAATTAATTACGTTTAGGAATTTAATTTTTCCTGAACAATTATAGTTTTTTAATAACTTATTTATAATATACACAGAATTAATTTCACATATAGATTTTTACTGCATAAAGATGAATTTTGTTAAAAAGTCACCGATTTATATATGGTCACTATGTTCATGCGATAGCCATCTATAAAACAAATAGATTTTTATGAAAGCTCTTCGCATAAATTAAAAAGATGCTTTAGCAGATAAAATAAATTGCCTACCGCAAAAGGGCACAGGATTCAGAAGTGACTCCCATCAAATCGTCTCTAACTGTTGTGCTGTCAAATTGAGTGACAGAGATATAGATTATTACTTGCACGAGTCAAAGATATATTTATCCAAATGATAGCCCTCACCCGTCGACCCTGTTACTTATCATCACCCTTTTTAGACTCGGGACGTAGTCAAAACTTCTGTCAAATCGTAGAAATAAAGTGATTTGACAGAAGTTTTGACAAATCATCAAACAAAACACACGCACACACACACACACACATATATATATATATATATATATATATATATGTATGTATGTATATGTATATATATATATATACATATATATATATATATATATATATATATATAAATTCGACATTTTAAGATTGTCTTACTTTTATTTCTTACTTACTCTTCATAAGGTGCTGTGTTGTTATATCGGGACGTCGAAATTATAGGATTTTAATAGCATGTGTACTTGGTTAGCAGTTTACACACTATGATTTTATATTGATTTATATATCAGTGTAGACATTGCAATTCGTTTTTTTCTTTCATTTTGATCCTTACAATTAGCTTTTTTTCCCAATGTTATCGTTTTCTTTATCTACTTTAAGAAATCTATTTGTATATAATATTTTCTGTCCTTTCTGTTATTTGTATTCTCTAAAAATTTCACATTTACAACAGATACCATGTAAATGGGTAGGTTTCTATACAAATTTTAAACGATTCATTAATGGTCAACCATGGCTTTCTGATTTAAAAAAAATCCAATATTTAAGGTCTACTTTGGGAGCCAAGGCGGTAGGTGTAATTGAAGTATCCGAAGAAAATGATTTAGTTGCATGAGAATCTCTAAAAGCCCGTTTCGATAATAAACGCGTAATCGTACAAAATCACCTTTCAACATTACTCAAATTACCAACGATGACTAAGAAATCGGCTGTCAAATTAAGAAAGTTACCAGATAAGATTTTAATTCATTTTTCATACGATCTTTAAAATCATTAGGTGAACTCGTTGAACAGTGGGGCTCATTATTAATTTGCACTCTCATATCAAAAATAAATCAAAACATCCACACACAATGGCGAAAATCTATTCGAGGTAATAAAATACCCAAAATGTGCGATTTCACACATTTTTTTAGAGAAACGCTGTCAAGTATTAAGAATTAATTCGTATTTATATGTTTTGCAACTAAGGCGGTCCACATTGAATTAGTATTCGACACTGGTGCATTCATTGCTAGTTTGTGCAAATTTTTTGCTAGACCTGGCAAGCTTTCTGATAATATTCTGATAACGAAACCAATTTATTTGGGGCAAAAAATGAAATAAACCGCCATTCATAATGATAGCATAATATAATTTTTAAATTATAAAGGGTCAAATCGACACTTTACACTTAGTTTACCGTATTTCGGTGAACTGTGGGAGGCCGCCGTAAAATAATTCAAAGCTCATTTTGTGTAAACAACAGACTATAAACTGTTCACCTATGAAGAGTTACAGATATACGTGGTAAAAATCGAGGCAATCTTTAATGTGAGACCCATAATTTCTTTATCCGATTCCAACGACCTTCAAGCCCTTCCTCTCGCACACTTTCTCATAGGAGATACGTTCACAAGGATTCCCGATCTAAATTCGACAGTTCATGCAATTAATCGACTGTCAAGCTGGCACCATATTCTGTATATCAAACAACACTTTTGGAAAAGATGGTACCAGGAGTACTTGAATCAACTGATGGTCCGAAACAAATTGAAGGATAAAATATATGATAAAATAAGAACCGGTATGTTAGTTTTGCTGATAGAAGACAACATACTTTCACTGGCCACTTGGACGTATCACAGACGTTCGTCCAGGAGACGATGGCAAAGTTTGTGTTGTCACCATAAAGACATATTGAGGAACTTATAAACTATCTATATCCCGAATTGCTCCTTTACCGATAATTTATGATTGATAAATGAAAATAATCATTTTGAAAATATGTATAATTTAAGTTACAATATTACTTTATATTTTGTGAATCATTTATTCACCATGGTTCTTTCAAGGCAGGTGGTATGTTAAGAATTGCATTTTCTAATGTATATCAAATTTACAACATGTATCTGCCACATATTGTAAAATTCTGTCGGTAAAGTGTACCTGTAAAGAAGTAGGAAAACTCTACTGCTGTTTCGATCGAAAGACCACCATAAACATGTGTTACCTTACATTATATATTGTGTTCGCTAGTTTTTCTGTTCATTAGGTGCAATAAAAGGGATTACAAAAGATTGAACATCCCAAAAACGGGTCAAGTAGCCGTCCCATCACAATAATTTAAGAGATTTTAGCCAATAAGATAATTTTTTTTAAGCACCGATGTTTTTTTGTTAACAAACAATATTTGTAAATGACACTTTGATCATGGCAGTCAATTGTAATGTAATTTTGAATAAACTTCCCATATTTAAAAAAATAAATAATACATTTAATTTTGTTTGTGAACATCTTAATAAAATAAGTCGCTAGTGTTGTAACAATCTAATAATAATTAGATATTTTTATTTCACCTATACAAAAAAAGTAATGAGTAAACGAAAAGAACTGTAGAAATACAGGATATCAAAAATGTTGTTGAGTAGGTTTATTTCATCTTTGAAAAGGCATAACATAATTAATTAGATTTTAATTTTACGAATAATAGTTAACTTCAGGAATATTCGCATTAAATGATAGTTTTATAATCTATATCTCGCCAATACTATGAATATGTCGAAAGCTGGTTTCACGTTCTGGAAAATTGAGAAATATTTGATTGTATCCATAACACTTTCTTTGTTTGGAATACGTTTTATTTTCGTTTTAGGAAATGGTTAATGATAATGATATGAACATATTTATATAAATAAGTTAGATATTATTATGAACCATAGAGAAGGTATTTTATATATCGGGAGTATGCTTATCAGTGGTTGCTGATTTCACCTGAAGTGCTTATTTTTGTGATAAACTATTTGCTATGACTGTTTTTTCATCTTTATTAAAGTTACGTTTTAAATTATGGTAAGTAGCGTAATCAAATAATAGATTTACCAAATTTCTCCACCACTATGGCCATACATTCTCTGTGCCAACATTATTAGGTTACTCAAGTTTTCTTGCATATATTCATGCATAAATCTAATATTTAGCCGTATCAGTAATAAATTCGTACATTCTAAAGCGTCTATTATTCTGTAAAAATAGTTTTGAAGTTGCGATAAAAGAACGAGTTAGTAATTAAGAGTCTATTTGGGTTCAATTCACTGAGACTAAGATCTCTACTCTAGTTGGGTTTTCTTACTTTTGTAAAGTTTTACTGCCTGCAGGAGAAAAAACATCCAGATGTTAGTTTAATAGTGAAATTTAATATGAAATTAACGGCATTAAATTCTTGTATTCCACATTATGGGACGGCATAATATTACATGCGAGTGATACGTGAAATATTACATGCGGGTGAATGTGAAAGAAATGAACAGGTATGGAAATGGTAAATGACGTAGAATAATTTTTGCTAGTTTTCCGAATATGATGTAATTTTGTCAGAATTTATTAGGATCCGGTAATGAAATGAGGAACACATATAATTCCGTATTACCCGTTTGTCGGGGTATCCATCATAACGTCACGGTTTCTACAGTTTAAGACCAAAACATGAAATTTTGCTAATCCATGCCTCATATTTATATCTCAATTAATTACTAAAATGTTAAAGAAGACGAGAAAGATGGATTTTTTGCACGTTACACATATTATCTTTTATTATAATAAAGTTCAAACTGACATGCAATGTTTTCCCCATACCATAATTTGTTTATTCATGATACAATAATTAGATAAGATACAATAATTTATAATAATCTTGGAACAGGTAATCGAAATAATTAATTAGATTTTATTTTAGGAATAATAATTAATTTTAGGAATATTCGTATTGAAAGATTATTTAAGGTATTATTATTGTAAATATATATTCTAAATATATGTCGTTAATAATATAAATATTTATAAAGCTGGTATTGCGATCGAAAAATATTTAGTTGTAACACCATTTTAACACTAGATGATTAATTTATAAATGAGCGACACAATACCCTTGATTTTTTGCAGGTGAAGTATGAAATGTTAGCGCTTGGAGGTAGTGCAACCATGTACGAGGAGTGATAAGGTTGCACCGCTCGCGGTTCTTAGTTAGTCATCCTGATAAGCAAGTTTATTTATAAGAGCATTCAAAGCCGCTCACATCATTAGTTGTTGGGTCAAAAGGGACACATGACGAGGCAATCTGTCGTCCAATCTCGTTTAGTGACGTAGTAAGTGATATTAAGGATAGAGAGGAGAGAGGGGGGGAGGGTAGAGTATGGGGGGAGTTATGCTTATCGTTTTAAAACGATAAGTTATGAAGGGAATTGCCCACGAGCGTCATTATAAATTATCATGACAATATTATTGAGACTTTAATGGTTTAGTTAAAACTATATATAATACAGAGAAAAGTTTTATTCCATTGCTTGTTTTTTTTTATTCAAGCAAACATTTATAATCATTGAATTAGTAAATTTTAGTGACCAATTTTTGCAGTATGAAAGCCTACAAATTCGACATTGGCATAGGCTACATAGTGCACATGCTATGTAACTTTTGAGATGTAGTAAATGTTGGCAATGTAGTTATAAAAAAGTCGCTCCTTATGAGTAAGAAATTCACCAATATAACCTTACTTTGTCTAAGGGGAATTTGGGATACAAAAGGACTATTATATTTTTTGTCATTATACGTGTCACTATTCTTTTTATCAATATTCCTTCACACGTATCAATGAAAGTAGTCGTATACTACCTATGTATTGTTAGAGGTCCGTAAATTCTCTTTCTTTTATAAGTCCTCCCACCCGTATTACTTGACCCAACTGTTAAGTCGGAAATATTAAAGGGAATTCATCATCTCTCTTCTAATCATGAATTCAAATTGAACGATACTGTGATTCGGAAGTTAAAATAAATGCGGAATGGGAATTAAAATCAATTTGGCGATAAAAACCAATTCTATAGTATTAAAATCGTTAAGCTTGTCTTAGATATTATAACTCTTGTTGTTACTGACATATTTAATACATCTCTGATAACTGTCACTTTCCCTTCTGAATGGAAGAAAGCATATATAATGCCCAAGCCAAAAATATTACCGCCTGTACATCCTAAAAATTATCGATCCATTTCCATGTTACCACTTCTATCGAAAGTCTTTGAGCGCATAGTCCATGCCCAATTTGTTCGATATCTTAAAGTATGCAAACAAAACTGGCCGCAGTACCTCAACAACGTTAGTGAAAATTACGGACAATATACGCATGAGATATGCATGAGTATTATTCATAGTATTGTGAGTTGAGTATTATTCATAGGCATGAATAATACTCAACTCACAATACTTGTACTTCTTGACTTCAGCAGTACATTAAATACCATTGAATTTGGTATTTTGCTAACTTGTCTGAAATTTTTGACTATTTCTCAATACTTATTAGAATGGTTTAGCTCATATCTATATAGACGTCGGAAATCTGTGAAGTCTTCAGATCTCTTCTCTAGTCTTTCGTTCTCTGAATGGACGAATTTATCAGGTGGTGTGTCTCAAAGAGGGGTTCTTCCCCCACTTCTCTTTTCAATATTCATTGATGTGCTTGTTGGTAATATACGTAATAATTTTCATATTTACCCCAATTATTTACAAATATATGCCCATACTGATCTAAACTCCATAGCAACCGTTATCAATACCCTCAATGAAGACCTCGCTTCAATCGGTCAGAGAGCTTATGAAATGGGCCTGTTAGTTGATCCAATTAAGCCCCAAGCTATTACAATTGACAGCCAAATATTGCTTTCTAAATTAGGCTCTCAGATCTGTCGTATCTAACATTAAATGACACACCAATACAATTTACGTCAACTGTTAAAGACTTGGACTGCGCTCCCTTAAGCGTTATCAAAATTTTCTAGACGTTTAAATCAAAGCCCACCTCTGTTAAACACACTTATTGCCACTGCTTGACTACGGAGATGTATGCTGAGCATCGCCTTATAAAATTAGAACGCCTACAAAATTTGTGCGTCCGCTTTGTTTTTGGTTGCATAAAATATGATCATGTATCTTAATTCAGAGCGCCACTTAATTACAGAAGTCCGTAATCGGCGCAATCTTCACATTCCTACACTTCTCTATAATATTTTGAATAATGTTACTAATCCAAATTATCTAAGAAGCAAATTTAATTCCTTGTCTGCTCACGATACAGGGCTATGCTCTGAAAACTAGTTCAGTCTCCTTTTTTCAAATATACAATCACCTTTTATGATAAGTACTTCGCTGTTCAAGCAATAAGAATTTGTAATCCACTAGATCCGGATACCAGAAGCTCGCCCTGTGTATTCAAAGAACGTCTGAAAAATTTCTTCTACTTATCATCCCTTAGTTCTATTGTTCGTAATGCTATTTTGTTCCCCATTTTCACAACCATGTCAAGGTTTATAATCAACAATATTTTTAGGTTTTGTATTATTCATATGTAGCTTAGATTTGTTTATTTATATATTATGATATTTTTCGTGAATTGTTACATCCTAAGTTTCGTTTTCTTTTTTTATTAATGTATTTTACAGTCATGCACATCACAAAATGTTTATATTTAATCAATGCGGTTGACTGGAACAGATTGCTTATGTAGCGATAAGTCCGCCGAACTCATGTATTTTATGTACGTTAAAGTATGAATAAATAAACGAAAAATTAGTCCAAATTCAATAATTGTATTTTAATCACTCTGACACCCAAAACTATCATAATAAACACGATGTATTAACGAAAAAATACGCTCAATTAATTTGTAAAATCTATGTTAATCGCATAACTTTCAAAAAACACCACACAATAAATAAATTAATTTGTCTAAAGCAGATGTGTGCGTCTTAATTTAAGAGAGCCACTCGCTTGGCTACCTTCTCCTTTGGGTACGGTATTCGACCCGCTGTCGAACACATACGAAGCCCGTCACGACGCGTGATGTGAATTAGCAGTTTTCTCCAGACTACAAACAATACTATATTCGACCGCTGACTGTTCCTATCTTTCTGAGGAATCCCGTTCCTGTTGAGTATATCTAAAGCGCATCGAACCGTTAAACTATGCTCGACTTACCATTGAGAATACACGAAACGCGTCATGTTCGTGACGCGATGCGAACTCGCCAATATTTTCCCATCAAAAAATTTGAAAAGGCAGGCCAAAAAAATGTATACGTTTTAGAAAGTGTGTGGGATAAAGGTGTTTAAGTTGAAGTATTAATACTTATTAAAATAAGTATCATAGTCATTGTAAGTATCTTTGGTAGATAAAGAATGATCTTTCAAACTTTGTAATTTAGATTACAAGTTTAGGAGAAACCAAAATGTTTTCAAAATCATATAAAATTAGAAATGCACATTTTAGTTACTTTCGATGCGATGTTGTCGCGCATGGAGAGGAGAGCGAAGGGGGAGGAGGGGATACACAAGGGCATTGTAATATTTTTCTTAATTAAAACAAAATCGAGGAATATGTACACGATAGAAAAATTAATATCAAAAATTGTATTCAAATAATTTAGCCCTACAAGGCCTTCCTAGAGGAAAGACATTACATATGGTGCGTTAAGAAATATTATAGGTACTATTTTTGTTCACATAATGTACCTGTGCAAAAGCCGGAACCAAAACAGGAACATTTAAGTATGTGGTTATGAATGTGTTGACTGTATTGAGAAAGACTAATCAGGTGATACTTCCTGTCGTTTCTTTGGTTGATATTTAATAAAGACACTCGTCTTTGTATATGAATGTGCGCGGATAGGTCGTCACTTGTATTGTAGTTAATTAATCATTCATATATTATACAAAAATTGTATATGGTATAGATATGGGGAGTTAATAATTATTTCTTAATACACATTTAGGTCGACATCGTTTTCATTTCAATGTTTATTAATATTCGGTTATTTACTAATACATATTTAAAAATAATTTACATATATCAAACTACATAAAGGCTTCATGCGTTCGTACTGAACAATTTTACAATCGTAAAACTTGATGTCTTTCAACCGTTTCCGTGTATATGTTTTGATTATTTTAAATATTGTTGTTCTGACTTTGATGGTCATCATTGTTTGCGATACATTAATGAATTATTTTTAAATTGCAACCACTATCTTCATTTAAGTAAGACGTATAAGATTTTGAAGACATAGTGTAATGGGCCTATTGGATGTCAGTTAATTTAAAGGTATTTACTATGAATTTTAATATAACCCTTTTCTAATAAAAGTTTTGTACGCCTATTTCATAAAATCGCATGCATCTCGCTTCATGCGTGCGTGATTCAAGATAGCTTAAAACAAGTCATTTACAAGATTTTACAGATGTCAACAATTTGTCATTATTTAAAACCTAGTCATTTTGATTTTGAAAATTATTTTGTATTAATGACATACTATAACACATTTTTGAAAAAAATAATGCGAGCGGCCAACTTTACACGTGTGAGACTTACGTAATTTCGAAAAACTCGAAGTGTGATGCCTCTCTAGGCTTATGGAACAGTCGATAATTTTTTTAAATTACTTTAATTGTTTTCGCTCTGAATTTGACAGTTTATAGTTTATAGCGACATGTCATTTTATGTTTTGAAAAAATTACAGGCGTCTAGCTTTTTGAGTATAAAACTTATGAGATTTTAAGGAAAAATCTAAGGTTGGCGGGACAATCTCAAGATCAGGGTTTCAGAGATATTAATTATTTCTCTTCGTTATTTAGAAACATACTTGTGAATAATTTCAACCGTCTATTTCCAGACTTTTAGGACTTTCGAAATTTTATAATATGCACGTGAAACTCCAAAAAATTAAAATTTTGTAAATATTTTAAAGGAAATATATTGCCTACTATTACTTTCATAGACCCACATTTGAAGAACATTTTTTTTATGTTACAAAATTACAAATTAACGATTTCCAGATATATTCCGTTTCTTGTGCTGTGAGACCCAAATTTTATAATTCTGCATCAACGGGAATACCCTCTAGGTTTCATTTAATTGCATATGTCAAAACATGCGGCATAAATGACCTCATTTTTGATTGCGTATATTTAGAAGCTTGATTTTTTACAGCTTCATGAGACCAAAGTATTTTATATTAATTTTAACTTGATATCTCCACGCGCTCTCGAGAAAAAGAGCTTTAACAGACAGAGAGACAAGCGGATTCTATATGAGTTACTTTTCCCTTTTGAGGTACGCAAACCTAAAAAGTACAAGTATCAATCTTCCTGCATGTAAGATGTATGTAATTTTAAAAGTCAAAGCACAAGACTTTCATGTCGGTCCATTATGTTTAATTTTTTTTTATTTAATTTTATGACAGTTACTGCGAATTGATTGATTGTCATTATTTGATATTTTAAAAATACAACTGTTTAGTTTCACGCATGAACTTAAACAATTTAAATTACAACCTATGTTGTTCATAACAATTTTAAGTCACAACGTGTGATTTCGTCATATAACAGGTTATAGCTCTGAATTTGACGATTGTTTTTGTTTTGTGATAAATTAAGTAATAATTCCGAAATTAAGGCATTTAGTTACTCGCGCGCAAAGCTTACATGATTTTATAAATATAACGACATACCTGCAGTGTTTATTGGGCTGAATTTTTTTCATTATTATTTTAACAATTATAAGTCATTCTGCTATGAAACCAAAATCACTGGGGAAACAATTTTGGAAAAATCACCCCTTATTTTCAAAAATTATTTTGTTATTATAATAAAGTTTAGGTCACTAGTGTCCTCAGGGGACTTTCAAACATGAGGTCACCAGCATCCTCACAGCGTCAAGGCAACCCACTTCTCCGATCGCTAATGTCAGTACTTCTATAGCTTTAGTAATATTTAAAAAAAATTGGATAAAATTACTTGCAAATATGAAATGATTGTACTATTCGGAGATATATATACATAAAATTTCATAATTATATTTTGAGACTGGTTTCACTTATAACACTTACATTAAATGAATTAAGTAAAATGAACTTCCTTAAGGTGTAACAATGCAAATTCTCTATGTTAATTTATGTTAGTAATAGTCAATAAATCACAAGTTAGTCGAGACTAGGCCGCTTTCATTTTCTATTCACTACTTTCCTGGAAGTTCGTAAGTTGGTGCAGAAGTTTGTCAGTATAAACATATTAATATAAAGTAGCTCTGTGGCATTTGTGTGTTTTGAAACAGTTAAAGTGATAAAATTTTCTCACAATTATATAAAAATAACAAAATAGTGAATCGGCTTCAATACTATGTGTTAATATTAAAAAAAAAACAAATGAAGTAAAAGAACAAAAAAGCAAAAGTGAGCCTTTTAGAAGTACCACTGAAACTAGGGGAATTGCGCAACCCTTAAAGTGGTTAATTAAAATAGAATGAGCAATTAGGAATAAAATATTAATAAATAGAGTGAAGATGAAAATGATTCTCGAAGTGTTTATTTTAACGGAAAAAATCACAATCGCTCAAAACAACAAGATGAACACAAATGCGAGACATCTGTGAATCAATAAGTGAACGATAATGTGTTAGAATCGATAAACCTTTTCTGTTCCAGCTTGATATTAAAGGAGTACGACACTCATTTTTGAAGTATAAAGTCATTTTTACCAGCAAATATTGCGTTATCTCTAATGTCTCTCTACGTAATTTGGTATACACACTAGTTCTGCAAACTGTACCAAAAAGCGCTAGAAATATCAAAGATTAATGAAGATACTATGATAGAAATATATACAGTAGTTCCACAGATTATGTTATAGGATACTAGAAATATCACAGGTTGATGAAGAATAAAATATTTATTAAGAAATATAAAAACAGAAAGGTTAAGCTAAACACAGACATCGCTTGACTTGGAAAAGAACATAACAGAAACTATAAACAATAAGATAAACAAGAAATATATAAAATATGAAATAGAACAAAAATACAGAGACTTGAACAACGAAGTGGAATAACGAGTCAACTAAATAGAAATACAAATGAGACCGAAAATATGGCATTGTTCGGCATGGCAGAAAAAGAGAAGAAATGCGAAGAATTAGAAAAAAAATTATAAATAATAAAGGAAATTTTACAAATAATATTAAATCAATCAAAAGTAGGATTTCTCAAAGAATCTGAGAGAAACGTATAAAAGCAAGACCAATAGTTTTAACTCTCAATACCTTAAGCAAAAAAAAACTAAATTTTAAAAGGAGAAACTTATTAATAGACCTGAATAGAATGCAATACAATGGTACTGGTAGAAGATTACACACAAAACGTATTAATCGATTAAAAAGTAATAAAAGATGAATTAAGCGAATTATAGAACGAAGAACATCATATTTCAATGAAATACGATAAAATTGCCCTAGTGAATGAAAAAGCGGAATACCATAACAATAACAAAGCTCTATCAGAATCATTAAGAATTAAGACAGACTCTGAAATATTTAAAAGCAAAGTCTTAAAAGAAGAACAAACAGGAAATTACCATTTATTGGATGCAATCACAACAACCCGAAAGCTAACAAAAGATTAATTAAAAAGGGTAGAGAGCAGGAAAGGCTCCCATACCAACACAAGACAAAAAATTAAATGAAATTTAATAAATACAAACACACAAAATCATAACAGAAGGAAATACTAGGGAAGACAAACAGAAATCCTATTATATCGTCGACCTCGGTCAATATCGGCATATATATATATATATATATACATATATATATATATATATATATATATATATATATATATATATAAATATATATATATATATATATATATATATATATATATATATATTTATATATATATAATATTGAATTTAACTAGAAATTCTGTCGTTATAATAATTATGCAGCGATTGATATTTGAATGTATTTAATAATTTTAATATTTTCTTTTCTTTAATTATAAATCAAATTGTTTAAATTACATAAATATATATTTTGTTTAATTATATTCTAACAATATCATATTAAATACATATTAAACGTGAAGTACAATACTATTGTATAATAA
This sequence comes from Druceiella hillmani, assembly GCA_039881145.1. Classification (NCBI taxonomy): domain Eukaryota; kingdom Metazoa; phylum Arthropoda; class Insecta; order Lepidoptera; family Hepialidae; genus Druceiella; species Druceiella hillmani. The sequence goes on along the minus strand of JAYKKI010000044.1, from coordinate 6,595,667 downwards.
ACCTCTAGGTTTTTAAGTCGTAAAACTGATAATATGGGAACATGCAGCTCAATATTATTATTATTATTTTATTTCCCTTAAACTATTCTTCATTTAATAAAAAAGAAAAAAAAACTAATATCAAACTACAAACCAATTTTGTTGTGGGTAACACCAATTTTTCACTCTCCTACTTTGGTTTACGGTATTGACAAGTTGCATTACTTCTTGTTCAAAATTTTTTTCAGTAACTCTTACACACAAAAGATAATTTGATTTTAATGTTTCTCAAACAGAAAATTCTGTTCATAAATGGGTTCTTTTATTGTTTTTGCTTTTAATTAATTAAGTTACAATAGTTGTGGGTCCAAGAGAACGACTTTGATAATAATAAGGCTTAAAAGTAATGAAGGTAACCAGTATCGGAATCTAAACATTGCCAACGAAAAAGAACTGCAAATAACGTTAACTTCAAATAACCTTGAAAACTTCCAAAAAATATACTTGATATATATTTTAATACACGACACTAAAAAGCGTTAGAGAAAACTGGACTAAAGCATGAAAGTTAATGAATAACTTTCTTCTTAAAGCTTCAAAATCAGCAGTATTAAACACATGTTTCGTCGTTTCGTCAGTCACTTGAGTAGTCTAATTCAGTTAAACAAATTTGAAAAGGTGTGATCTAAAATCATAGAATTCGGGGGAAATGTGAGCAACATATAACGCCATAAAATAGCACGCGATAATGCTCCTATTTTAATTGATGTTATTCTGATCTTGATTCAATTTTCGAGTACATGAAGCACCTTACAGGTCATAAGAAAGATACTTTATATTCTCAATTTTCTTCTTTCTACGACAGGACTTTAGATTCGAGTTAAACAAAATAGTAGTAGATGCGGTAATTTTGTTTTTGGGCTCCATATATTTCAAAGTATATTTTTCTATTCTAATTTGTACTAGGTAATTGTGATGTTTTGATTGAGCATCAATAATTACGCTTTACGTAGCACGTGGTAGGTATTCTCCAAATTTCGCATATGAATAAAAATGTACGTCGATCGTTAAAAATATTTGTCCATGGCCATAAGCGTCTAAGTTTATGTAATAGGGATACCTGTCTATCGTTTTTACTCCTGCGGGCATGTCCTGATACACATTAAGAGTGTCTTAAACCTTACGAATTTTACGAAGTAAGCTAGAGGAATATTTTAACTGAACGAAATCTAAAACAGAAATGTATTTGGTTCTATTTACGAAATGTCTTTTCGTCAGCATTTTCATTTCTTTTTCATGTCATTCTCGGACGAAATTTCTGTCTTAGTTTTAAATGTAATTTTGTTAAATTCCTTTGTGTATATATATGTATATATATATATATATATATATATATATATATATCAATTGGCCTTTATCTACATGAAATCAAAAAGGAATATTCGTCAAAATAAATATTAGCATTATTAAATAAATATATGACTTCTGTAAGTATACTTTTTTATTTCGTAATATAATTCGGAATATCTTAACTAATGATTGACCTTCCACGAAAATATGAATATGTTCCGTATTTAGTTTTTTAATTTAGCTGGTGCAAAACATTTGGTTTAATAATCAAATATAATCCGACATTTATTTTTAAAAGCGATTTAAATTATAATTTTAAGAAACCCTTTTTGAACATTCCTAAAACTTCTAAACCTGCGCCAGTACGAACAATTCCTCATAGTATCAGTGAATATTCATATTCATTACAAGACTTTAATTCTCAATCGTTACCACATTCGAATCTTTATGCTTATGCATTTTTTTCAAGGAAAAGTGTCCATCGTTCTACACTTTTTTTTTTAAATCAATTGGAATGGTTTGTGTTTGATCAAAAACTGGATATCGGATATATTTTACAAAATTCCGTTCTACAAACTTGTAGTATCAGATTCGGTTCAATCCGTAATGTATTGCTAATGATAAATGAAAGCATATATTTTTCATATCGTCATGATCTGCCATTGTTTTATTAGATGACGCTATCATAGACGCGGTCCAGTCGTGGCTGAACTGAACCACGGACGTGCAAACTATGATGTTATGGGGATGAAGACTTATCCTTTGCTTTTTTAACTTGAAAAGATCAATAAAATCGAGCACCCGGTTGTAGCTTGCACTCATATATTTAATTCAAAGGAAAAATTATGTCTAACTTATAGGCGGCTCCAAAACGCCGGACATGTGTAAGCACTCAAAGTACAATAAGAAGAGAATTATATTTGACCATAACCATTATATAATCTGAAGGAAACCAATTAGGTTAAGACCCTTACATTTTTTTATATTTAAATCTATCAATTTATCTTTAATATTTCTTCAAACATGAGTAAATAAGTTACTTCGTGGGAAGACCAGATGACTGCAATGTTTTCTAGGATACTATTAATTAAATAACAGAACAAAGTCATAATATACACATTATCCTGGGAATCGTAGAAATATCGCGCGACCAGTTCTGGCACCCGTAAGTATTCTAACAGATTTCGTTTATGTGAATGTGAACCATTAGATGGTCTTCTAAAATCACATTGAGTTCCGGTCCGGTTTTAACCTTTCGAGTGCCATTCCTTTCAACTCATAATACTGCATCAAAAATATAAGTAGGCGGTAGTACCTAATCATTGGACATTTTTTCATATTAAAAAGTAACTTGTGCCTCCGAAATCATTGAAACACAAACTAGATATCACTTTGAAACATTTCTCAAACAGTTTTTCTACCTCCGATAATAGCAATAATTGAAAAACTTACGACAACAAGTAATGCTGAAAACATAGGGCATATTTTTTGAACCATAATAAGAAACAAAAGTGGGCCTAAATACTACCTTGGCTGACTCTAGATGGTGTAACATAAGGTGGTAAATTTCCAAACAGAACGTATTACTTTCGAGTTCAAAAGTAATTGGAGAGAAAATTTGCAAGATTGGAAGACACGCCATCCTGAAATAATTTTACTAGGCGAATATAATTGTCGACTTATGAAATGTTTTCATAAAATCAAAATAACTTAATCTACCATTCCACATCTAACTCCTTAGCTTTATAATCCAGAAAACTATATTTAATTATTTTTACTCAACCTTAAAACTTATTTATCCTGCGCGAAGAAAAATTTCTTGCGTAAAGCCTGAGGATATCAATCTCCCGAAGGTAACTACGAGTTGTTTTCTGTCAGTGATGATTCCCTTCGCACTGACTAAATTAGCCGATTTAGATTTGCTTCGCAACATTTATTTAGATTATAGAATTCTTTATAATGAGCAACTTAAATTTCATTCTAGGCGTTCGACATTTTCAAACCTAATTTGATTCATCACCTATTCCTCCTATCAATATCCTATTATACTTGAAATACCAAAGGTAACTAATCGTAAAAATAATGGTATTTTATTGAAAGGCTTTGGTGAAGGCAGATTTTTTTCCTATTTTACGTTTTTTTCTTTTCATCTTATATGTTGCACATACCAATAAAAAATTTCATCAATATACAGTGAGCCAGTGATATCTATATGCTAATAAGTTATATCGAATAGAGGCGAAAACTACGTACTGCATCGCATTTGCGAAAAATAAGAAATTTTTATCACTTGTTAAAAAAAATCACAGATAATATTTTTAATATTTTTATATCTAGTTTTGATGGATGCAAATAAATAGAAAATAATTGTAAATAAGTGATCTGACGAATATACAAGAATCATAGAACTTTTGTTTGCTAGATATACTTGTCATACCAACGAATAACTTTCTTTTGTAAAAGAACAAAACAAAGCAGAAAGTTATATTTTCCTTCGATCCTTGTTGATAGGACTTATGTAATATTAATTGTATTATCCTACAAGAATATAACATAAATTTTCACGAAAGTGGTTATGCTTAATTAGGTTAAGCGAAACATTTTAACGTAAAGAGAACAACGATAATAAATACGCCTCCTTTGACATTCATTTTAATATAAAGGCTGTTGTGCTAAGACAATAAATAATGAAATCCATTTGTTGCGGTTTGGTAAGAGTGTACGTATATAATTGCAAATGTATGCAAATTATTCGTTTTATATATCACGATAAATTATATTAGACTCCGAATTGTGTTACTTTAATGCAAATTTAATGTAATTATGGTGATATTTCACAATAATTATTTACGATATTATCCCATGTGTAATTTTCCATGTACCTATTCGTCTTTATAATAAATTTGTTTAAAAAACGTGCTGGTTCAAGAATTAATTTTAATGTAAATGAAGCATGCTAACAGGTGAATTTAAAAACGACTTAATTTTTATGGATTCATTTACACTTTCATTGCTTACTTATTGGTAATTCATGACAAGCTTTTTATTTAAATACTATATGTAGATATATATATATATATATATATATATATATATATATTTATATATGTATATACGAGAAGTGGTTGAAAAGTTTTGAGCATAAGTACCTTTAAGTATTACTAATAACCCGCGCACATCACTAATTGCGGGTATCCTAAAAAATAAAAATGTCCAGTCTCATGTCATTAGCATCTTTACGCTTTTAGTAACGGAATCATAAACGTCACCATGTCCGAGTCATTTGCACTTTCCACGAAATCGGAGTATAAAGCTGTCATGAAATTCCTCGCAAAGAAGAATAAAACGCCGGCGGAAATGTGTGAAGGTATGTCATCGGTTTATGGGAAGTCTGCACCTTCATTTGCCACCGTGAAACGTTGGAGCTGAGAGTTCAAACGCGGCAAGGAGTCGCTCGAAGATGATTCCAGGTCGGGACGCCCAAACACCACCGTTACCGAAGAAAATAGCCGCAAATTTAGCCGCCCCTCGTGTATATATATATATATATATATATATATATGTATATATATATATATATATATACGAGGGGCGGCTGAAAAGTTTTGAGTCTAAGGTATTAAAAATACTGATAGAAATGTATAAATAATTTCCCTCTATTTCAATACACTTCTTACATTTATTAAAAAGGGATTTTAACCCGGCCAAAAAATATTCGCCGTTTTTGTCTTCGAAATGTTCGTTTGTGGCCGTCTTCATTTCTTCGTCACTAGGAAATCTCCGTCCTCGGAGGTCTTTTTGCAAATTTGAAAAGAGGAAATAATCGCTAGGGGCCAGGTCTGGACTGTAGGGCGGGTGGTTGATTTCTTTAAATCCTGTCTTAGCGAGAGCACGCTTTGCAACTCGCGCAGTGTGGACGGGCGCATTGACTTGCAAAAACAGAACTCCTTTCGTCAGGTTGACTCTCCTTTTCTCAACAATCGCTTGATGCACTTTTGTCAACAATGAGGCGTAATAGTCTCCGTTCATTGTAGTATTTTAAAGGAAGGTAATCGATGAACAAAATTCCTTCACAATCTCAAAAAATAGTGGCAATGAGCTTGGACGCCGATCTTTCCATTTTGAAATTCCGTGGCGGCTTTTCTCCCTTTTCTATCCATTGCATTGATTCTTGTTTTGACTGCGAATCATACTATCGAATTGATGGTTCTTCAACAGTCACAAAGCGAGAAAAAACGTCATCAGGATTATCGCCACAGATGTCCAAAAACTCCTGCGAAGTTGTGACTCGATGCTGCTTGTTCAGCGGCGTGAGCACCATCCATCGCGCGTACACCTTTTTCATATGGAAATGATTATGCAAAATGTTGCCGATTTGTTCCTTGCTAATATTTGTTCCTTGCTAATTGCCCATGGTTTAGTGTGTTGTGGACCACTACCGGCCACAACTTGATTCGTCGATCTTCGAGAACAAATTTTTTCACTTTTTCAACGTTTTCTTCGGTAACGGTGGTATTTGGGCGTTCCGACATGGAATCATCTTCGAGCGACTCCTTGCCGCGTTCGAACTCTCGACTACAACGTTTCACGGTGGCAAATGAAGGTGCAGACTTCCCATAAACCGATGACATACCTTCACACATTTCCGCCGGCGTTTTATTCTTCTTTGCGAGGAATTTCATGACAGCTTTATACTCCGATTTCGTGGAAAGTGCAAATGACTCGGACATGGTGACGTTTATGATTCCGTTACTAAAAGCGTAAAGATGCTAATGACATGAGACTGGACATTTTTATTTTTTAGGATACCCGCAATTAGTGATGTGCGCGGGTTATTAGTAATACTTAAAGGTACTTATGCTCAAAACATTTCAACCACTTCTCGTATATACATATATAAATATATATATATATATATATATATATATATAGATATATATATATATATATCTACATATAGTATTTAAATAAAAAGCTTGTCATGAATTACCAATAAGAAAGCAATGAAAGTGTAAATGAATCCATAAAAATTAAGTCGTTTTTAAATTCACCTGTTAGCATGCTTCATTTAAATTAAAATTAATTCTTGAACCAGCACGTTTTTTAAACAAATTTATTATAAAGACGAATAGGTACATGGAAAATTATACATGGGATAATATCGTAAATAATTATTGTGAAATATCACCATAATTACATTAAATTTGCATTAAAGTAACACAATTCGGAGTCTAATATAATTTATCGTGATATATAAAACGAATAATTTGCATACATTTGCAATTATATACATACACTCTTACCAAACCACAACAAATGGATTTCATTATTTATTGTCTTAGCACAACAGCCTTTATATTAAAATGAATGTCAAAGGAGGCGTATTTATTATCGTTGTTCTCTTTACGTTAAAATGTTTCGCTTAACCTAATTAAGCATAACCACTTTCGTGAAAATTTATGTTGTATTCTTGTAGGATAATACAATTAATATTACATAAGTCCTATCAACAAGGATCGAAGGAAAATATAACTTTCTGTTTTGTTTTGTTCTTTTACAAAAGAAAGTTATTCGTTGGTATGACAAGTATATCTAGCAAACAAAAGTTCTATGATTCTTGTATATTCGTCAGATCACTTATTTACAATTATTTTCTATTTATTTGCATCCATCGAAACTAGATATAAAAATATTAAAAATATTATTTATGATTTTTTTTAACAAGTGATAAAAATTTCTTATTTTTCGCAAATGCGATGCAGTACGTAGTTTTCGCCTCTATTCGATATAACTTATTAGCATATAGATATCACTGGCTCACTGTATATTGATGAAATTTTTTATTGGTATGTGCAACATATAAGATGAAAAGAAAAAAACGTAAAATAGGAAAAAAATCTGCCTTCCCCAAAGCCTTTCAATAAAATACCATTATTTTTACGATTAGTTACCTTTGGTATTTCAAGTATAATAGGATATTGATAGGAGGAATAGGCGATGAATCAAATTAGGTTTGAAAATGTCGAACGCCTAGAATGAAATTTAAGTTGCTCATTATAAAGAATTCTATAATCTAAATAAATGTTGCGAAGCAAATCTAAATCGGCTAATTTAGTCATTGCGAAGGGAATCATCACTGACAGAAAACAAATCGTAGTTACCTTCGGGAGATTGATATCCTCAGGCTTTACGCAAATAATTTTTCTTCGCGCAGGATAAATAAGTTTTAAGGTTGAGTAAAAATAATTAAATATAGTTTTCTGGATTATAAAGCTAAGGAGTTAGATGTGGAATGGTAGATTAAGTTATTTTGATTTTATGAAAACATTTCATAAGTCGACAATTATATTCGCCTAGTAAAATTATTTCAGGATGGCGTGTCTTCCAATCTTGCAAATTTTCTCTCCAATTACTTTTGAACTCGAAAGTAATACGTTCTGTTTGGAAATTTACCACCTTATGTTACACCATCTAGAGTCAGCCAAGGTAGTATTTAGGCCCACTTTTGTTTCTTATTATGGTTCCAAAAATATGCCCTCTGTTTTCACCATTACTTGTTGTCGTAAGTTTTTCAATTATTGCTATTATCGGAGGTAGAAAAACTATTTGAGAAATGTTTCAAAGTGATATCTAGTTTGTGTTTCAATGATTTCGGAGGCACAAGTTACTTTTTAATATGAAAAAATGTCCAATGATTAGGTACTACCGCCTACTTATATTTTTGATGCAGTATTATGAGTTGAAAGGAATGGCACTCGAAAGGTTAAAACCGGACCGGAAATCAATGTGATTTTAGAAGACCATCTAATGGTTCACATTCACATAAACGAAATCTGTTAGAATACTTACGGGTGCCAGAACTGGTCGCGCGATATTTCTACGATTCCCAGGATAATGTGTATATTATGACTTTGTTCTGTTATTTAATTAATAGTATCCTAGAAAACATTGCAGTCATCTGGTCTTCCCACGAAGTAACTTATTTACTCATGTTTGAAGAAATATTAAAGATAAATTGATAGATTTAAATATAAAAAAATGTAAGGGTCTTAACCTAATTGGTTTCCTTCAGATTATATAATGGTTATGGTCAAATATAATTCTCTTCTTATTGTACTTTGAGTGCTTACACATGTCCGGCGTTTTGGAGCCGCCTATAAGTTTCATTTCGAAGACAAAAACGGCGAATATTTTTTGGCCGGGTTAAAATCCCTTTTTAATAAATATAAGAAGTGTATTGAAATAGAGGGAAATTATTTATACATTTCTATCAGTATTTTTAATACCTTAGACTCAAAACTTTTCAGCCGCCCCTCGTATATATATATATATATATATATATATATATATATATATATATATATATATATATGTAAATGCTGGTAAGAATAGGTTCTATCTATTTACTCAAAAAAATAATGAAGACACCATTATCCGATATTATTATGAATTCAAATGACTTTGTTTGGTAACATAATAATAAAATGTGTGAATAAAAATAAGAGAGTACAAGTAATGTACATTTTTAAATAAATTAAATATATAGTCAAATTACGGTTAGAAAACCAAGAATTTTTAATAATTACTTTAAACTATCAAATTGTTAGACGTAGATATGAAATACGGCTTGCCCAAGTTTCAATTTTATAGAAGTTAAGACGTCTACCTAAAATTCGTTGGAAAATATCAAATAATGTTTTTCTTTTCCAAATCATTTCGTGGTCGCGAGTGAATGAGTGCATGAAGCTTATAAAGTGGGTGACTCGATTCAGTCGAACTACATTCCTCAATAGCAATTTTGACAATAATAAATGTGCGCACATATACATTGTCATTCAAATCAATCATGATTTAAATCAAAATCGATAACATCTCTCTCTCGACCTTCATACAAGAACAAGTCCTAATGCAAAATATATGTCATTGTTATTGAATAATCGAAAGCCTAGATTCCTAAATGATTGTGTAGAATTCCCAACTCTGTAATTCAAAGAAGAAAAAATGTTTACGGTTAATTCTCAATCTTTAAACTTCTTCATTTCCGTACTTCTTTTTAGTTTTAGCTTGGCCAATTGAGCTTCTATCGATTCTCTGCCCAAACGAAACTGTTTGGCGCATTCTTATATAGTGGATAAGAGTAGCAAATAATAGCCATAAACAACATTTTTGTATCCCTTGATCTTCGTCAGTTTCTCTGAAATTTCTTTTCTAGTTCGACTGAACTGAACCACCCACTTTATGAGCTTCATGCACTCATTCAGTCGCGACGACGAAATGATTTGAAAAAGAAAAAAAATTATTTGATATGTTCCATCGAATTTTGGGTAGACGTCTTAACTTCATTAAATGCTCCACTTAAGAGGATCGTGAAAAAAATTCACATGATCCTTAATTAGATGTACGTATTTCCAAAGAAAAAACAACTGTTTCTTTATATTTCGAGTATTCTTTCGTGTAAAATTTTATCACAATCGGTCTTAAACTGAAAATGCTCTTTATTATGCAGTATGTCATAGGGATGGACATATGGGTTGTCCGAACTAATGAAGTACTGGTTATCCCTTTTTTCCATTTGACTGAGAAATCCGAAACAATTAATAATATAATATTTATAAATTATTGTGTAATGGAAATAACTTGTAAAAACCGGCAATTTCAATGTTTGTTGACTTTACAAATACATAATTATTCCGCCCATACGAAACGGCGAGAAGAAGATTTCGCTTGATCGTGTCTGGTATAGTGGAGATGGAGAAAAAATATATAGTGGAGATACAGAAAGATATTTAAGAATATTATGTACTTAAGACTGCACAAAGTGACTAGTGTGTTATGTTCCCATATTACATTAGATTCTAGTAGATTACATAATCACTTGTTATTATCAACTGTCATTGAATTATTTCAAATAAGTCAACTAACGCATTAAAATTATATATGTTAAAACAACACCCATATTATTTTCTTGATTATTGATCAATTTTAATCATATGTATTTGCAGAAATTCATTTTTTGTTTTATAAATATAATCATTAATGTAAATACGAAATAAATTGCCCTACAGAGACATGCCATTTTTAAACATTGAAGCTACTTGTTATATGAAGTTAAATTATGTAATAAATAATTAAATAAAAGTTACTTTTTAGTGTTCATAGTTTGTTAACTTGGATTTTTAAGATTTATTTGTGCGGATTTTTCATACAAATTTTTTTATATAATAGTTTAAATAAATAAAAGAGAAAGAACAGTATGCGAGTAAGGCGGGCCCAGTTCACGCGCAGCGAAATGTATATAAATGCATTTCTAAACAGGTAGATAAACTAAAAATAGTAATAAACACTTATGATTTTTAATCGATAGAAACTTATGATTTTATAAATTATTGTCACTAATTAAGGAATCGTTTATCAGATGATGACTTGAAGGAAATATTTTTATTTCTTTCTTTTAATAGAGACACACTGGAAAATGATACTGATGCAGAATACTTTGATATTCTTCACGACATTTTTTCCCCACTGAGATAACATTTTTTAATATTTTTTTGCTTTTTTAAAATAGTTTATTACTACTTATATTTATGGAAGATAAAAAAAGAGTCTTGCTAAAAGACGACAATGTTAACTTATAAATTTAAAAAAAATTATCACAAAAAAAACTTGTAAGTCTGTCATGAGTAAGATATCGAACATTTTCAGTTTTATTAATATTATATGAATATGAAATGACCGTGAATGATTTATAAATAAAGCTTATAAAGTGGCAATAAATGCACATCTTCATCTCTCCATCAAAATCATTTGCGCAAGAAAAATATTGAAGAATTCAATATAAATTACACTTATGTACGTTTGCAGTAAAGCTTTCGTAAACCTCGCGCTGCTTGAAGCACAGCTCCAAGTGTATCCGGTTGTGTAGGTGGGTGTCACAGCCCAATCCTTTCGTACTTTACAGGTGTATCGATTTACAAAGTTATGTGCTGTACAAAACTTCATGTGAAAATTTACATTTAATGGTGAAATATATTTTAGGTTTATATTACGTTTTTTCGTATTTTACTCTGTTTGGATTTCGGTCACTTTTAAGAAAACTGTACAGTAAATTTATTTTTAATTTTGTTAAACAAAGCAACTGCGTGAGAAGAGTACACAAGTACTTTTCACATGGATTCTGTGCTACCAAAAATAATTTACTTTACAAGATAAAATTCAGTATGCAAAATACCAGATTAATCATACTTATAAATTCATAATAGCATGTGCTTGCGATTACAAGTTCGGTTTGTCTTAACATTTTTTTTTTAAATATGGTGAATTGTTCAACTCAAATTCTCGGAGTGACATATCATGCACCATAACCGTGGATTAAGAGTATTTAGCTTTTAAAAGTATACATTCGCTCTAGATCAGTAGTTTCCAATATTTTTTGACCAGGGGCTATTTTGATTTCATTATTATTAGCAGGGACCAAAAGGTTAACAAAATAAACTGTATCAATCTAAAAATCAACTTTAATCGAAACGTTTAACATAAGTAATGGTAAAATTCGAAAGTAACATTAAGTAACCGTGTTATAATTGAAAACGTAATTGTTAGTAGACAATTCAATTTGCATCAAAGAGATTTTTGAGCTTGCATCTTCTTTTAAAGGTTTTTTATTCTCGGGGTGATATTTTTTCTCAAAGCTACACGCATATCATCACTTACTTTCAATCGATTCCTGGACTTGTTTTTAATTATCATTAAAGCAGAAAATCCTTGTTTGTTCAAATAAGTTATGGAGAAAAACATAAGATAGAGCAAAGCGATTTCACAAATTTTATTGTATTTAATTGCTTTTTACACTAAAACTTCTCGAGAAAATCAGATTCACATGCATCCTTACAGTTTCCATCATTCTGTAATTTAATCAGTTCTAGGATTTCTTCTGCAATTTCTCTAGTATTAGTGCCAAAAGGGTTGCGTATTAGTTTTTGGTCAACTTGAGCTTCTATATTGCTATATTCTGGGATATAATGATCCAATTCATCGGCCAATATTTGCAGATGACATTTGATATTTTGAATATGTGACATTCGATATCTTGATCTTTGCTTTCCTTATACGTGTCATACTTTTTGTCGTTAAAGAGTGCCATACTTGAAGTTTACAAATAAAAGCATGAAGTTTATCTTTAAAGATAAATATATTTTCAAGGCCTTCAAAATGTCTTTTTTCTGAACCTTGCAATTGAAATTAAACTTTTTTAAGTACATGAAAATATCCGCAAAATAAGCAAAATGCATCTGGGATCTCCGACTAGAAACCGGTTCCAATAAGTCTTTAGTTTTTTTCTAACCTAGAAACTACTAAACCTCTCCTCTGAGCTCGTATTATCTTTCTGGCATGTTCCTTGAGATAATTCTGGCGGTCGATCAGAAAAAATTGAATGGATCGTTTCAAGGTGGCGTTTTAATTTCTCTGGCTTCAAGGCATCGTTGGCGAGTATGGTTGCGCACATAACGCCCTATTTTTTTTTTTTTTTTGTATTCTGCTTAGCACAGCAATCTGTTTTTCACATTTAGCTGTTATTATTGGTGACTACAGTCTGCGTATGTAATTTAGCTGTGAGGAGAATCCATCGATCTCTCTCACTTTGGGTTTAGAAATCTGCTATGAAGGGTGGGAATACTGTTCCTTCTTAGTCGTGAGTGTTTAACACTGCCATCTCCTGATAGTTTGGTAGCCAGCACATTCACATGTTCAGATAGCTTGGTCTGGTATTTAAGACTTCTGGTGGCTATTTCCTGTTTTACAGTTGTTAGGTTCAAATCTCGGAGTATGTATTTGTTACTTATACAGTTTGGGATTTGGAACATATATCTCATTGTCTTGGTTTGAAATCTTTCCAAGATCTCGATGTTACTGTTAGATGCTGTACCCCACAGCTCGATCCCGTATGTCCACACTGGCTTTAATATTGTTTTGTAGACAGCCATTTTGCTTTCATTAGATAGTTGAGATTTTTTCCCGATGAGCCAGGACAAGCTTCGCAATTTTGTATCTAATTGTTTACGTTTATTCCAGATGTGTTTTTGCCACGTCAATCGTCTATCCAAGTGCATGCCGAGGTATTTAGCAGTATCTGAGTGCTATATCTGTTGCCCGTTTAAAGTAATTGCTGGGCAATCTCCTTTTCTGAGACTGAATGTTACGTGAACGGATTTACTGTTATTCGCTTTTATTCTCCATTCTGCAAGCCACGCTTCAACTTCAGTAAGGTGTTTTTGAAGAAATATAGACGCGGTTATTGCTTCTGAATGTACGGACAGTATAGCAGTATCATCTGCATAGGTGGCCATTACTGTGTCAACATTTTTAGGAATATCCGCAGTGTAGATCAGATACAATACGGGTCCGAGGATACTGCCCTGAGGGACACCCGAGTGGATTTCGTAGAGTTCTGACGTTTCAGTGTTGACTTTTACTTCAAAGCATCTTTTATCTAAGTACCTTTTTAGAAGTAGATAAAATGAGTACGGTAGATGCTTCTTTATTTTGTATAAGAGGCCCATGTGCCAGACCTTATCGAAGGCCTGACTTATATCAAGAAAAACAGCGGAGCAGTAGTCTTTGTTCTCCAAGGCTTCGTTAATTGTGTTTGTTAATCTATGAACTTGTTCGATTGTGCCATGTTTTTGCCTGAAGCCAAATTGATGGTCGGGAATTATTTCATTCAGTTTGGGTTGCAATCGACTCAGGATTATTTTTTCGAAAAGTTTGCCGACCAGAGGGAGTAAACTGATTGGCCTGTACGATACAACTTCAGCTGCTTCTTTACCAGGTTTCAAGATCATTACGACCTGGGCAAGCTTCCATTGGCAGGGGAAATGACAGAGTCTCAGACATGCGTTGAATAGTACTACCAGGTACATTAATCCCTTTTTTGGTAGGTTAGTTAAGAGAGTCGTATCTATTTGGTCATAACCGGGAGCTTTTCTGACCGGGAGAGATTTAATTTGTCTATTAACTTCTCTGGGGCTCACTGGTTTTAATGGAAGACATAATTGACCTGGAGAGTTTAAGAAGTCTGTTATTTCTTTGTCTTTTTCCAGGTTGCTGCTCGGTAAAGGCGTAAAGACGTCTTTGAGGTGTTCTGCAAAAGTTGTTGCCTTCTCGTGGTCCGATCTGGCCCAACAGTTGTCTCTTCTTATAGGTGGCATGTGTTCTTTCGGTCGCTTAAGATTCTTAGTAGCACGCCAAAGCGAGTAATTACTATCCTGGTAAGGCGTGAGGTGGGCTAGATAATTTTGAAAGTTTAAGTTTTCATGCTCATTAATCATTTTCTTGAGTTCCTCAGTCGCTCTGTCCAGGATTGTTTTATCTGAGGGATACCTAGATCTATGCCATTCTTTCCTTAATCTACGTCTTTCCAATACTTTCTTCATTATGTTCTTAGGATATTCTTTGTTTGTCATTTTATTTATTTTGCTTGTTGAGGTTGATTCTTTGGCTGCTAGGTGGATTATGGAGTTGAATTTTTCTATACTTTTTTATATGTCTTCTTCTGTTTTTAATTTTACATTCAGGTCAATGTTGGAGGAAACAATTTCTTTGTATGTGTCCCAATTTGTCCTTTTATTGTAAATTCCGATAGGTGTTTTTGAGTAAATAGCTACTTTGCTCAAAGTAAGGATGACTGGAGAGTGATCTGACGATAGATCGTCGCACTTCTCAACATTTGTATAATTTCGACCGATGTTTTTTGTTATATAAAAATCTAGTAAATCAGGTGTTTTATGGAAATCCGTAGGCCAATAGGTTGGCTCTCCATGCGAAATACATTCTAAATTAAGATCTGATGTAGCTTTATAGAGTTGTCTACCCTTTGGATTGATCAGTCTTGAGCCCCAGAACTTATGCTTGGAGTTCCAATCCCCTCCACAGATAAAAGTCGGACCAAGCTCTTCGAAGAATTGCTTAAATTCATCAGCAGGAATTGAGTGTCTTGGTGGACAGTACACAGCGGCTAAGGTTGTCTCTGAGTTTTTAAGGATGACTTTTATTATGCTTGCTTGTATCTTATCGGTTTTGTAAGGGTTAAGAGTATAATGTTTAATGTTGTTCTTTAGTATAACTGCAGTGCCACCGTGAGATCTGCCAGAAGGGTGATCGGTCCTATAGATCGTATAGTATTTCATTTTCACGTGGGAACGCTGGGTTAGTCTTGTTTCAGATATCAAGGCCACATCTATATTCTCCGATATCATAAATAGCTCAAGTTCCTGACATTTCTCAGTAATTCCGTTGGCGTTCCAAGTGAGTATACGCATATTTAAGCCCTCTGTGTGGCCAGACCTGTGATTAGTTGAACCATCCGGTCCATCATGCTGTCCATCATGTTTTTCATGATTTCTTGAAATCTATTAAACATTACGTCCAATAAATTGCTGATTTGGCTGTTGTCTGTTGTGTTAGGTGGAGTGTTACTTGACTGCAGATTAGTTGTTTGCTCCATACGGTCTTTGAATTTAGTTTTAAGTGCATCTGAATAACTTCTCGAGTGCTGTACTTTGGTGTCATTTGTAATGGTTTGCGATGATATTGGGACATCTTCTGAGGGTGTTGGTTTACCCTTGCCTGGTTTTGTTTTGATTTTGAAAATACGCTCTTTGTATTCTTTATATTTCTGACATCCTCTGTAACTTGCCGGATGGTTACCTTGACAGTTCACACATAGGGCGTTTATCTCTGGAGGTTTAGTGCATGAAGTCGTCGGATGGTCGTTTCCACATTTCACACATCTGAAGGGGCGGAAACATTGATTTTTGGAGTGCCCAAATCTTTGGCACCGTTTGCATTGCAAAACATCTCTTTTTTTTTGTATGGTGCCTCTATTGTAACTTTAACTTGGCTGATATGTTTGATATTAAATACATCTTTATTATTAGGTCTCTGTTCTAGGTCTACAAAATATAGAGGAAGTTTTTCTTTGGTTACCCGATGTAGCACGTTGACAACTTGTCTTACTTCGTGTCCTGTAGCTTCAAGTTCAGATTTGATCAGTGATAAATCTTCCGATGCATGCAAACCTCAAATTACCACTCGATAGGCTCTCTCACTCTTTAGTTTGTAAGTATAATGATTTACATTTTTTTCGATGAGAGTGTCTCTTATAATTTTATAAGTTTCGATATCCTTAGGTATTAGTTTGACAATATGCCCTGATCTGAGGGTGGTCAATGTGTATTTCTCTGTGTCCACGACCCTGTTAATTGTGTCTCTTAAAGGTGAGATGTTTATTACACCTGTGACAAAAATAGGCTCCGGTTTAGGTACATATTCTTTGACCTGGTTTACAGTTTCGTGATCTTCGTTGCTGAGAATATCAAAGCTATTATGTACAGTTACCGAAAAGTTGGTACGCTTAGACGCTGGTTGTTTGTTTTCTATTTCAGCTGGGCTTTCGTTTCTTTTTCTTTTGCTTTTGACATAGTCCTGCTGCCAATTTTCCTGAGTTTGTTCTGCACTTTGTATTTCAGAAGGATTTTTCTGACTAGCAACGGGATCCGCTTTACTGCTTTTAATATATTGCCATAGGGTCTGTTGGAGGACGGTAGTGGAGTTTGAGCTGCCACTAAAGGATGATGATCTCTGCCTAGTTTCGCAAAGATCTTTGGATAAGACTTGTGTTAGATTGGTTTTATGTTGCTTTATGTTTTGTAATTTATTTTCGGTTTTATTTAGACTCATTTTGTTCCCACGAGTTTGGACGAATTTGTAGTCACTCACAGGGTGACGCCTTTCCTGTGAGAAGGCTATATACAAAGGTGTTCGCCAAGTTCACCAAGGTTGGCGCTAGAGACTGGGCGCCCTCCCAGCCATGCATCCTTTTGGCGCGGTCTCCACCGTAGGATTAGGGTGAATTTTTAATGAGGCTTTCTACCTCATGACACGGGTGATTAAGCCAGTGCCCCCGATTCCATAAACAGGAGTAGCGGGTCGTGGGGATCATTTCCTATCGCCCACTGGAGGGATCATTCGGGTTTATTAACCGCCGCCCGAGGCTCGGCGTTGACCTTCTGCGGCTGGTACGGTCAAGTTCTCAGCCAACCCTCCTCCTTTTTCATCCTAGCTTGGGACCGGCAATGGCGGATTTAATAGCGCCCTATGATTTTATTTCTCTATTACTTTCATTCAAAGTAAATTCAAATTTAATATAACTATTATCGTATTTTCTCTTAGGCGGCATTTTCTGAAAATAAAACAGATCGAAATCTTACGTTACGTATGTATATGAGCATAACAAGTAAAAGCATAAATATATAATTACATATATTCTAATAATATAGTTATATATCTTCATAATTCATAAACAAATAATTTAATAAATAGATAAATATACACTGACCTCCAAAAAAATCGGACCACGTTATCATGTAGTTTACAAACTTAATTTTTTACAAAATGTCTATTCATTAAAAACAGTGGGCTTTTTCCTTTAAACCTCCCTTAACAGTGTCTTTATTCCCTAATGACAAACCTAAAACAGCAATTAATAAAAAAAAGGAAAACCGTCATGGGACGCCCAGTAGCTATGAAACATCGAAATCTTACATTACGTATGTATACGGTAGATGATGCTGCGCGTCGAATAGAAAGCCGTAACCGTCAAGACCACATGAAGTAACCGAGATGTTTTATATCAAGAACAATTCAACAATTTTGACTACATATTTTTAAGTATTTTTGTGGCTGGCTCGATTTATTTCCGAGGCCAATGTTCTATTACTTTCTTTATATTTAATTATTGTATATCGCACTAATTAACTATTCAACGAAAGGTAACTAACTGTTGTGAATTTTTGTAATATATAAACACGCACACACATAGATAAGGGAACGTCCTAATTATCGTTTGTAATAGCATGTCTTTATTAAAAAAGTTTAACATAACAAAATGCGTACTTACCCCGTTTGTGTTATATCAAAACACTGACAAAAATATTGAGAAGTAACAGTTATTTATTGTGGTCGAACTACTAAATAGCTCAATTTAATAGAATCATTAACACAGCACTGTTGAACAAGACAAAAGAAAATGTAGGTGCTGTCATATTGTTTTGTCAGTCGCTTGTCTTCCCCCCGGTCACCCGCGCGCCGCGCTCTGCTTTATTCCCCAGCACGCGTTCATTCAAAGTTTAAAATGTTTCACGGAGCATATTTTGGTTCTTGCGGACCACTGGCTGGGAACCACTGCTTTAGATATTTTAGCACTGATCGCCAAAAAACTTATACCGAGCACGATTGAGTTTATCACAATGTTTATCTTATCGTCACACGTAAAGTAGCCTGAACATATTGCTGACTGTTACCCATAGCTTAACATATGGCATCAATACGAACATTATATTGGGGTCTTTTTTGTGGGTCATAACTTATATGTCCGAAACCACAGATTCAGTTTATTGTATTGAACGTCTCAGTTTACTAGGAGGCAGCATTGAAAACTCCTGCTTCCAATACTGTACTGTCCATCGTCCTATAGAAGAACGAATAAGAATTCACGAGTCGTATTACAGTATGTTCCGAAATCGTTCAAAATTATTAAATATAAACTCGTTTTTACGAGGTTGACTCATAGATAAGAGAAACACATGATGTGAAAAATAAATTTGTTTCATTGAAAGAAATTTCAGATAATATAGGACATTGATTTAATTTGAAATGCCAAGCCTTATTTGTATTTTTACTTGTACTCGGTAAAGATATACTCTATTGTACTCGGTAAAGATATTTTAAATGTTACTATAGAAAATTTACCATTATTTTTTCTTTTAATCTATTTGAAAAAAAGAGAATAACAAATTAAAAAATTATACAACCTTTTTAGCAGATAATGTCAAAAATCTTTGGAATTTTGCACCTTAATAGAAATTAAATGAAATGCATTGAAATTTAAAACAATGTATTTAATATTTATATGAATGTCAAGTCTTATTTCTATTAGCGTTTATTTGATTCAATAGTAACATGAAAAAATTAAAACTGAAATGAATTGTATAAAAAAATAAATGCGAATACAAGCTCGAATTGTGTTTTTTTTAAACTGTTACTAACATGAAATTTTAAATTTCAGGGATATTGCAGGAAATCAAGGTAAAGAACACATGCTAATTATGTATTTGTATACGCTCTTAGCTAACGTAACTAAATAAAATCAAAAAAATATATGCAATAATTATTGAGGTATACTTTTTGTCAAAAGAAACTCAATAACCTACAAATTTAAAAATTTAATGAATTACAGTTCCATTTCGACCATTAAGCGCCCACTAGTTCTTCACATTAATTAAAATATGAATCTACTTCGCTCTTTTCAATGATACTCCACATGCTATCGCAGAATACGAAAAGTTCAAATGCCGCTTCTTTTACAAAGAAGCCCCTTCTAAATATAATGTAGTCATTTTAAATATCAGTTTTACATTTTTGCCTAACAATAATACATAAATTTTAAAAATAACTTTTAATTTAGGGCGGACTGACGCCATTGCAAGAATAAATAGACAACAGATACTTCAGATACGGAATACTAAAAAACGATGCTCGAAATATATGAGTAAATATAGAATTAAAACCTTTTTTGGAAGCTCTCTTTTAACTTTTTTTTTACTGTCCGTCTACTACAAATTTTATTGTCAGTATTCCATAAATTTTTCCTTGCTTTGGAGACTTGTAACGTTTTTACATTATGCATAATTTATATATTCTATATCTATCTTAAATATTTTATGGAATTTATGAAGCATTCCTTTAGTAAAAAGATCTATAATCAGGTGTTGTTTCAAAACAGTAAACAAATGTATTACTTTTATTGCTAATTTAGGTTGGAACTTATATTAACTTGGATAAATTAGCAGGATGTGAATTTTTCTTAACCCTTAATCAGTCTATTGACCCAAAATATCGAAGATGTAGTCTCTTCAACTAAGTTCAACACCATTATCACTTGTAGTTAGATACTATGATTTTAGTTTGAATGTACGTAATGATATATCAAAAACTCGACATTGAATGGCAGCGTCATCTTTTTATCTACAGTTTTAAAAGACTTGAATCTTTGATTTTGTAGACAGCCTCAATCAGCCTCGACAGAATGGATTGTGTTTCTTCTGCACCGTTAGTGGAACTGAATTCGATTAACGCATGACATTTAAACATGGTAACATATAATTCATTCCTTATAGTGAAACTCGAATGTGTGTTTTCTTAATCGTTTACAATTACATTACTCGTTAACCAGAACATTTGTTAACAAAGATATTTCCATTTAAATTAATTGTTTTTCGATTTGGTTATTAAGCGTTAAGAAAAGTTTATGAAGAAAGGGTTATAGTCTACGATTATAAGAAATTCTTAACCCGTCTTTGAGCCAAAAATTTACCAAATTTAAGAAAACACCCTAAAATCATTTAGAGACACATGACAATGAAAAGTCAATTTTTAAGTTTCCTTATCTACGTATATTAAACGTTTGTTATGCAATATATTATAAAGTCTAGTATCATTAATTAAACTACAGAATGCTGTCCATCACAAAGTACTGGTAAACTATGTTCATTGCTGTTTCAGTGTATTAATCTTATTATAGAAAACGTAACAATCTGGTCATATAAATATATAAAATAAATATTACCAAACACCATAAATATATTATAAAAAGCATTAAGTAAACTTTCGGCTGTTGTCTATCAAATTAAACGACATTATAATTTGCCGTATCCTAAAATATATTTATCAACCCTTAAATAAATAAAAAAAAACGCATAAAAACATCAATATTTTTATTAAAGCTGTAACGCATTTTACCCAGTTTAATATTAATATAAATAAGTACTTTCCCCAGAAACTTCCACTACAGCATTCCGGGTATGTAATGCTGCAAAAGTCACAATATTCACAATACTGTGGAAAGTTAAAATATAATAAGTTACTATATAATAATGTAGTCACAATCGTCCACGAGAAGTTACAATATAATATTGTAGTCACGAACGTCCTAATTCGAAGAAAATGATGGCTACAAACGTATGAAGTCATGGAGATGACATGGTCACAACAGGGTGAATGAAAACCTGTTAAGAAATACATCTCACATTTTTTTATTTTTTTATTTTAGAAACCGCATTTAATATATATTTTTAAATATTATAGTGGAATATTCTGTATAATATAATTGACTCAGACATTCTTCTTTGCTTAAATATGTGCAATTTTGTAGATATGATAATAATAAAGCGAAGTAGAGGATTCTTACCATTAATAATCCAATTATGAATTGTTTCTCCTCTGTCGCAGAGTGTCTAGGAGAAAATTTGTTATAAATATAAATTAGAAAATTATCACTTGAAGATTATACAAACCTATTTTTAAAAGATAACGTAGGGGTTATTTAATATTTTCGTATGTCGTTTAGTTATTTAATTTCGTGTGGTTTGTAAATTACAGAGCCGCGTTTTACTTGTTTTCGTTGAAATGAAATTCACAGCTAACGAAGAGACATACTTTGGAAATTCTACTAGTAGTTAACTACTAGTTATATACAAATATACGAATAATATACAGATAAAACCTAATATACGAAGTAAAAACGCAGTTTCCAACGCGTTGTGTTATTTAGCTAATGGTCCTACACTCGATTCAACCGAAATTTATACGAGCGTTTTTAAGAGTTTAATAATTTTGAAGAGCATCGGTAAATAGAACATGTGTACTTGTGTTTCTTATACCAATACGTTTGGCTTAAACATATTTTTATGGAAATATCATGCTAGTATTCGATAGTTGAATTAAGTCTAAAGATACGTAGTATAAGGCCGCTGTAATTATTTATTTAGTTACTCTTTTTTTTCTTTAAAAATATATATAATATATATATCGCTGATATTATTCCTGTTCTTGCATAATGATTTAAATGAAAAAGGTATTAATCCAAAAAAATTACTACCACCGAATTTGTGCTAAAAAGTTTTTATTGTATAGTTCCATATTTGTGTTTGTAGGTAAATATACAAGTATGTCTTTATGCACATAAGCACTAATATTAACACATAAATATTATGATTATTGTTTAAATAATTCAATTAATTTTTATTTTAGTGGAAAAAAATTAACTTAATTAAGCGTTAGGAACACTGACCGGGAAAAAAATATTTTCTTTTCTCAAATGTCAAATATTTCAACAATTATTTATTATACATAATTTTATGTAAAACAGTGTACATAATAGTAATACAAAAGAGTATATAGATGCACAATATGTTAAGGTGCTAAGCTCGCATTCGTTTACTATCTTATTAAACAGAAATAACTGTCTTGCTTGATGAGTTTTAGCTTGAGCGCAGGAAAGTAAGTGTCTAATTTCGGCGCTGAAAGCAAAGTGCGGTACGAGTAGGAACCTGGAAAATATTCAAGTTTAAAGCATTAATTAATATTGAATTTGAGAAATGAATAAAAGTAATATAATCTGTCTCAGGATATAAACTATACATACGCTTATTTATTACTTTTTCGAAATGAGTAATACTTAGTGTTACCGGCAGTCTTTTGTTGTTAACAACAACGTTTAATTTTTACATTACATTGAAAAGAGCAGTTAATTAAATGTTAGAAACAATTTTTTTGTATATTAGATAAGAAAACATCTTTATTTCGTAATTCATTTTATGAATTAACTTAGTCTCTAGTTTACTACTCGCGGATGATTTGGGAAGTTTAATATTGTGGCATTATGTAGTTATCTCAAAATAAAAATCAATGTTTTAATTGTATAAATCTTGATACACGTATACTGGTATAAATTCTGTTACATGTTTGCTGCATACAATTATTTTTGAAGTTATTTTTTGGTTTTTACCTACGGAATGTGTAATTTTGGTCTCGATTATAATTTGGATGTCGAGTCATTATGTTTCATCCCTTTAGAAAGCGCATAAAATTTTAATGATTTACGTACATTATAATATTAGATATGTTTTAATTTAATTTTTAAAATGAATATTCATATACTCTTACATTAATCAGAAGGACATTAAAGAGCGTTGCATTTTTTTATTCTAAAGAGACGAGGGTCACTTACAAAATACGCATATTTCAAACCTTATTAGTTTAACAGATTTTCACTTTTTATGTCGAATTTCTACGAAATTTTCTGAACTCTTTAAAGTATACGAAAGGAATGCAGAATTGTTTGAATATACACAAAAATAGTTTTTGTCCATAATTCGGAAACCGGTTTAAACGTTTTTTTCTCTCGTCTCGTCTCTCACGTCTCGATTTCAAATATATGTTGTTAGGCCTGTCTCACGACTCATAAAGGAAAACTACGAATTTCGAAGTCAAACAAAAAGAAAATCAAAATGTTTATTCACTTTCCCAATTAGGGATACACACGCTTGCACACACACGCACGGACGCACGCAAGCAAGCACGCACGAGCTTGCGCACGCACACCCCCACCCACACACACATACACAAAGAAGAGCGCGCGTGCGCTCTCATACGCACACGCACGCACACGAACGCACCTACGCACGCCCGATTAAATGCTGTATTTGAATAAAATTGTTGAATTGTTAAATGAGTTGACAATAAATACACTGAAACGTAAGTTATTAAATTAACATCACACACGACATTAATTTGACTCAATTATCAAGTTTTTTCAAGCATACGGGTAACTTACTTTACCGAATTTAGTGCAGTAGTATTCTTATCCGCAGTGTAATTAGAGAGTAAACCTAATTTAACTTGGCGAGTTAAGTTCACCGCGTTTCACCGTACACAATTACATCGTTGTTTTAACTTCCTTTTAATCTTGTTCTTGCTCAATTTTAAAAGATTATCAGCAAAACGTTACTACTTCATCATACTAATGTCACCAACATTAATTAACCAACGTCTTTTCAGTATACATAAGTATTCAACCTCGTTGACGAATATATTAGATAACATATTCGTTAATAACAAAATTTTTTTTTTATTCTAGGTGCAAAACTAGATTACGTATATATATATATATATATATATATATATATATATATATATATATATATATATGTGTGTGTGTGTATATAACGGAAAAATAGTCAACAATATTTATGACGAACGATGGAAAAACTATTACAAACGTAATTAGTACTATCCATGTGTAAATGTTACGATTTAAAATTCTGTAGAACAGTTCGCTAGAGCGAGTATCTATAATTATACGGATAAACTACACTAACAGTTTTGAAGTTAAAAGTGGTGACACATCTTTGGAGATAAAGGTCACATTACACAACATCATGGTCATCAAATTTATATCGATTTATTAATCCTTGTCAAAATAAACGTCATATACATTTTAAACGTTTTCTATAAATATGCAGTATAATTTCGACCGATAGTTTAAAGGAAATAAAAAAGGTTTTTGAAAATAAACTAAAGTGAAAACGGTTCTTTTGATGACGATCGATGTATGCACGATGCATTCGCGCTCAAGGAGAAGGAATGCGTGGGTTGTACTTTTGCAGAAAACAGGTTTTCATACGGTTATATGCCGCACATTCATTTTGCGATAAAATATTTTCTCTACAAGAGTGTAAATTTGTAGTTGGTTCAGTTTTTACGTAAGAGTGATTTCACTGTTGATGATAGTTTTATAAGGTTACATCATTAATTAAGTTAAAAATTAAGTATAGAATTACGATCACGAAAGAACAAACATACATCGAAAAAACCTTAGTTAAATAACTTAACTGCAACGGTATGAAGTCAGGTGCGCCGTTAGTAATTTCACTTAATATGTATGTGCACTTTTCACGTGTGTAAATCTCATATTTTAAAAATATATTTGTTAAAAAAATTAATCTGTAATTTTGACTGCACATTTAATAAACCACAGTTTTCTCGTCGTAGTTCCTATTATTTTTTATTTATTATATTAACTTTTCCTCACTTAAACTTTGGAGAAATACAAATTCTTTCACCTCGTCCTTTCGAAAAATGGCCCCGACTGATTATTTCATAATTAGCTCAAGTTTTGGTCGATCAATCTATGCTTCCACCTAATTAAATGATGTTTGTAAACAGAACTCTTCGAATGCCCAAAATATTCTACTCTAAAAATTTGTTTAAAACCTAGCTTTTGTGAGATTGTGAAAATATGACAACTGATGCATATATATATATATATATATATATATATATATATATATATATATATATATTTATATATATATTTATATACATATAGTTATATAAATTTTTAAATCTTAGAGGTTTAGTCAATATTTCGAATAAAAACAGCATTTACATCCATTATTATTTATGATGTTGAATACAGTAGCGTAGATAATTCTGGTTCCAAAAATAGGAGGGCATCTTTCATAATTAAAACGTTTTGAACAATTAATATTTTAATATAAACGAAATATATACTTTCACTAAATGAAATTTATTTTTGCGACATCTCCAGATATTAATAGTTCTGAAGATTTCGGAAATGGTCGGCTATCATATGAGCATTTTAGCATTATAAACATCATTCATCCGTAACTGTAATACCTTATGAAACATTTCTTATTACCTTACACGTAAATGACCAAGTTTTTTGGGAAACCGTTCCATATGACTATAGAGGAAGTAAAACTCAATGCTCGTATTACATCCAAACTATTAAAGATTGATCACCATGATGACAATTGTCTTTCTTTTATTTCCTGAGAAAGTGAAACTATTTTCAGTGTTACTCATATAATTCAAAATTTGTTTACTAAATTTCTGACGTCCTTAATCTGTAAGCTGGTTTCTCTGGAGCATAACAACTTTAGTACTGGAACTTTTAGATTCTAATAACTCAGTTTAAAAATTCCCTTCCAATATATTAAAAATATTTATTGAAAATAATGACAAATTGCAATTGAAATATCTCGTGCAATAAAGATTAATTTTGTTGTGTTATTAAAATTTTCACGCTATTCTTCAAGGGGTTGAGCAGTCGATAGAAAGATTATGATTTCATTATATAACAGCAACCTTATCTTCTTTATTAAGCAACCGTAATAATCATAGTTTTTTATTTCTCCATTAAATGATGATATTTATTTTATTTGAAATAAAACATATTTCTACCATTCCATGAAATGAAATAAATAAAATTATCTAATACATATTTACTTACTTAATTTCATTCAATAAGATTAGTTACTATTATTTAAATATGAATATTATAATAATAACTGGATTATCATCATTATCTATCATAAAAACTAGCCACAGTGAGAAACTTTGGCTATCTAAAAAATTGTAAAATAATATACTTTTCCCGCTCGAAAAGAAGGTAGAATAAAAATATGTGGGTTTATGTAAAATTCATAATGTATGAAAACTCATTATTCAAGGGATGGCCAGGAAAATTGTAATTTCTCTCATGTGTAAACATTAAAAAAGTACCACGGTTTTGTCGATATTTGCTTTACGGGGATGTGTCAGACATTGTCTTTAGAGCGCTTCTTCCGTGCCAGTTTCAACATCCGAATTCACTTTGATCACAACAAATTGTTTTCTAACTACGTCATGTTACCATCGGACTCGTAAATCTTAATACGTATTATTGATAGTGAAAATATCAAATTTCGTTACTTATATAGTGCATTTATATTATGTAAGTAACATGTTAGTTTACGTGACCATACTTATATGCGTTATATCAGTGTCGGCCCTGTCTGCCATTACGTATACGGTTAGAGCATATATATTAAGTATACAGTTAGGATTAACACTTCAATAGCAGCGTCCCAGAACAGTATATATTTTTTAAATAATCCATTTTCAATTATTAATCCTAGTAACTTTGGTAATCGACAAAAATCATTGTCATATCACTTATCGAATATGAAAAAGTATAACTGTATAATTTTTTTATGTACATAGTTTCACAAAATAAAATAAGGGAAGAATAGACACCAAGTTGATTTCATAGAAGTCTCGTTTTCCAGTCTTTTACGGAAAATTAAAATACGCGCATTACATATTAACACATATTTTAAATGATAAATTAATAAAAATCCAAAATTGTCTTTGGTGCTCATCACGGCTACATTCTTAATATTCATATATATAATTTGATAAGTTAATTTCATTGAATTTCGAAGTTTTTCCAGGAAGTCATGAACCTAGTGAGGGGACGGTAAAATTTGGCTAACTTGCTTTTACTTTAAAATACATTAAAATAAAGTGGAAAATTGAAAAAATTGCATTAGTAAATTGAATGTATCTTAATGGTATTCTTTGTCAAAATAACGTGATACGCCAATGAAATTAAATAAAGCTGAGGGTGATACGGACCCGGGCCGGCGTGCGTGCGTTAAGGATACCATAACAAGCCGCCCCGGGTATGACGTTTATTACCCCTGACATTGACTAAAGATGATGTCAATTTATTTACTTGCAAATAACAGTGGGTGTAGCCTAAAATGGGGTCAACTTGATTTTGTTATGAAAAATGTAGCAGGAAAGTAAGTTATGAAAACCTTTCATCAAATGTTTGTCGTGTGCGAGGCGATATTATATTCCGTCAAACGTTTTTTATATGATTCATAAATGTAATGGTTTAACCATATCCATTTACGGAATATAAGTATCTATTTGGAGTTTTATTTTCCTTTATTATTGAATAGGATAATGTTTGATTCTCTTAAGAGATCACTTTTATTAGTGAATATATGTGGCATTAATTTTGTAGAAATTCATTATTCACAATTAAATGAAACTGCGTGATGTAGTATTATTTCTACTTTCTTTAATTTCTTTACCACGACCTAGGTTTCGTTGTGTTACAACATCTTCAGGTGGGATATCAGCAAAGATCTATCTTTACTAATTAAATTAAAAAATGAAAATTGTAATTTACTTTAAAGAATTCAATCAAATTTGTTTAATAATATTGCTAATAAAAGGTGTTTAAATTCATTAACAATTTCATAACAAAATTCACAACCCTGTCAGGGTTTAAAGTTGTCTAAAAATAAAATGTCTGTTGAATAAAAGAAAAGTTCAAAAATTTCAAAATAGGTAGAAGACTTTGAACAAAACACTAATTTTCAGTCGAAGTTTTTTTTTAACTTTCAATAATTGCTCAAAAATGGTAAAATAATAAAACGAATATTAGTTACTGTACCGTAAAATATAATTACTTATAATATTATTGTAATGTAGGTAAGGAGGAACAGTCAATCCAAATATAAATATATTTTCATCCGCCACTTTTACTCAACAGCTCGATATGTACGTCTGCTCTGTTTTGATGTTGCATGGAGGTTAATTCATGCGGACATAATAGATGCCAAACTATTATGTGTACACACAGAATATAACAAAGAAATTACCTAATATTTACACAGGTGATCTTGTCATCAAACTTAATAGAAATGTCAAGGAATTCTACGCAAATTCTCAACAGTTTCGGAAAAACCGCTATTAAAATTGTGATTTCCATCAAAGAAATTCACATTTTTTTACAGAAAGACGTTTGAACAAAACGTGTGTGCACAGATACACGCGCGCACACATGTGCGCATATTTTTATAAATATGTATATATATATATATATATATACCGCATACTTTTCAACTTTTTATACGTAGTCAATAAAATCAATCGGTAATTATACAAGCACCGTCAGTACGTTACACTTGTTCTACAGTTAAAATCCTTGCAGAAATCTTTGGGCTTTTGACTGAAAGACGGGTGAAGTTCAATTTTGACATCGCTTTGGTCTTAAAATTTTCTATCACGTAAATTATTAGACTGAGAGCGATATAGGTGGTATTTAGATTGCGAAAGATCTGGGGAGTACTGTGGGTGAAATATCAAATTCTCTATCCAAGTGAAAGAAGTTTCTCACGCGTTACTTTTGCTACGTGAGGTCGAGCATTGTCATGTTGAAAATAAACTTTGCTTTGATTTGAGAGAAATTCAGCGGTAACCTTGCTCAATTGTTGATAGTAAATCTTAGTTGTAATTGTACTATTAGCTTGAAAGAATTCCTGATGGATAACTTAATGAATAACTCTTTTTATACTCCACAATGTACTCAAAATTATTTATTGTCCAACATCATATTTTGGTCTAGGTACACCTTTTTCCCAGCTCCTAGCCACCAGTGTTTACTCTGAAAATTAAATGAGCTTTCCGTCCCCTGTAATCAGATTATATAGCCACTCGTTAGTATTATGGGACCTCAGTAGTTCCAAGCATACATTAGTACTCCTCTGACTTTGAAAGAGTGTTAGCTCATATGGTAGCCAAACGAAATATTTCCACTTCTTTCTTAAAGTATGAAGTTGTTTATCCATTGTAGTATGAGAGCACAAATTGGAATTTGTTTCAATAAGGGTTTAAAATTTTATTAAATCAATTGTAGGAGGTCACTTTTGTTGAGCTTTGTCGGACGAGTCAGAATTCCCTTCTTTGAATCTTAGGAACCAGTGCTTAGCTGCATCGTAGGAGGGAATACCTTCACGTATCGTTGTGAATATACTGTGTGAAGCTTGGTTGGTTTTTCGCCCTAAACGAACGACAATAATGAAGAAAGAGTCCTCTAAGTTCACTTCTAAATACATCCATTGTTAATTTATTCTTTACTCACCGATTACTTAACTGTAAACCGAATCGACGGTCGAATGCCGTACCTTTATATACCCTTCAATAAATATTCTAGAATCGATCGAAAAGAGTGGCGGGTTTATCAGTTGCCAACCTAATATTTATGTACGTATATATATATATATATATATATATATATATATATATATATATATATATTGTAAGACATGTTGCATATTTTAAATTGATTACAACTGATCTAGTGATATATTTCAGTTGGCAAAAGAAATGCATGTCAGGGATGCAACTGCGTTGTTATATTCATATTTTCAAAACATAATGTTCGTTATTTTAATTAACTATTTGGAAGTATGAAAGAAAGAAAAGTGTTTGAATGTGGTCTCAAGGCAGAAAATAAAAACGGAATATACAACGAAACCTAGGTCGTGGTAAAGAACCTAAAGAAAGTATAAATAATACTACATCACGTAGTTTCATTTAATTGTGAATAACAAATTTCTACAAAATTAACGCCAAATATATTCAATATCTGAAATTATGTGTAAACTAAGAAAAATTACAATAAATTTCAAAGAACAAAACATAGAGGATTATTTCAATTTGGATAAAGGTTGCCATTCCATTTTTTTCGACATATTCGAAATAATAACACCATTAAACGAATTTGATAGTCTAGATAAACAGAAAGGCGCTAAGATACAAACAGATTTAATATTAATAATTGAAATATAATAATTACGACACAAGAGCACTGAGTCCTCCCCAGCCACCCTCAAATTGCTCACTCGTAGGATAAAGTGAAGTATTGATTCAGCTTGTTTGGGCCAACATTCGCGAAGAGATCAAATATTTTTCCGAAATATAAGGTAAACAAGTGCAAGCCCAAGGACGAAGTAGGGTGTCTCGCGAGGCAGCCGCTTGAATAAATATGCGACAATAGT
Source organism: Druceiella hillmani (assembly GCA_039881145.1). NCBI lineage: Eukaryota > Metazoa > Arthropoda > Insecta > Lepidoptera > Hepialidae > Druceiella > Druceiella hillmani. The sequence continues at coordinate 6,564,741 of JAYKKI010000044.1, read as the reverse complement.
GAAGTGAAATATATTTACATGCACATAATAATATTGTTATTATAATACTAAATTAATATAACGTGAGATATGGTGCTGGGAAATGGAGGGCAGGTGAAATAGGCCGCAGACCAGGAATTATAAAAATAAAATTAATAACAGAAGAACATGCTTTCACATGTGTTATCTCTGAAGCCATAGACTTCAATTGCTATCTTAGAATCTATGGTATCAGATACCTGTATAACGCATGTGAAGCATATAATGCAAATAAATAATTTTAGAAAGTGATTGGCAGTCACCCATAGTAGACAAAATTTTTAGTTTAAAAGAAGATTAGGCGAAAGAAATACTAAAAGCGCTGGATAGTTCATTGGGAAATATTGAAATACCGGCACATTAAAAACCACGAACGGCTTGGGATATAGTTCAGACTCACCGAGTGGTCCTAGTAGATACTCCGTGTAACTATAATAGGGAGGTTAAGAGAACTAGGAGTTCTCATTTTAGTAACTTCATGACTTTAAAAGGTAACTCGGATTCCTTCGGAGGCGTAAAAAATTATATGAACGACCGCCTGAAACCCTTTATTTCTTATCATATCTTTTGACATAATTTTTCCCGTACGATGACCATGGTCTTGAAATTGTCTTGCAGCGGTCTATCGGTAATATTATGGCCATACGCCCAGTTAGTATTTTTGATTCGGAACAACGTCATTCAGAATTAGATGAAATCATATACACTTTAAACTAAACTTCAGGCATGGCCCTTTAATCTGAATAAGATATCAAACAACCATATCTATAATAGTATAGTTAATGCGGTATAGAAGGCCGCGACGACAATTGTGGTCTTTAACCGCTGCCTACGTGAACGATCGCTACCTACCCAGAGAAATGTGTATTTGATGTTTTTTTCGACATTTCTGGCATGTTTGATAATATCTGGTGATCGGTCATCTTCACCGTGCTTGAATCCCGAGGAATGTAAGAAGACTTTTACCTGATTATTACGGATTAATTTAGTAATTAAGAGGTCCATTTTTGCTGCCCGCAGGGTTCGGTCCTTGTTTCATTCTGTGAAATGTGATTTTTGATAAGATTCTCACAACACACCTTTAAGGATGCGGATCCATTTCTTACACGGATGATACATTACCGATAACCATAAAGTAGTTAGCCGCAAGAGGATAGAGTTTCGAGCAGTAGACTCCCTTGCTTGAAAACTTGATTAAGACACTAAGAACGATCTTAACCTTCTCTCTCAAAACTGGCAATGTTTCCTCTTCAAGAGCATACTAGTGAGCCAACCGAATATGGCGATAGACTGGTTCAGGATCGCAGGTGCGGTGCATCGGAAAGAGGGCTAATGGAATTTGTCACGTTATATAGTTCGGCTTGCCTGATTGGGCTGGAGGCCGATATCTTTGACCCACAATATTATTTATATGCCACCATATCTCAGTATACCTTTGTGCAAGTTGTACTGAGATCACAGTGCACATCTCATGGTGCTTACAGCTCTGAATAAAACTTGCAGAACTTGTTCGTGGGATCCGTTGTCTATTTTAACGGATCTTCTGCCTGCCGATATTTTAATAGAAGAACGCATCTCTAATTTCATTTTGACACAGGGTAAGACTTTTGATACGAATTGGGTTGGCTTTTGGTTTTTAATAGAAGAAACATTGTTTGTCAGAAAAAGACTTATTCTGAAGATAATCTTCGCCGACTGGCAAGAACTTAACGTGTCGAGAATGGAGAGATAAGGAGGACTTCCCACTCGGGATTCTGTAAATGTAAGTAGATCTGTTATATTGTATTTTTCAGTCATCGTCATTTGTGTAACTCGATACTGCACATCTGCGTAACTATCATACTGGATTAGTCGAAGTTATAGAGGGTAATATAGGCACAGTACTACCAGATCTTTACTGCCAAATTGAGTTTTTATTATAATATAATCCCTGCCACGTAATTTTTCACATTTCTACAATGGTAAGGGTAGATATATCCTAACAAAAAGAAACCAAAAAAATAAATAAATTTTTAATTATAAGACGAAAACATACATACTGAAATTTTAAATAATGGTAATACATTAAAAGCCATTTGTACAAAAATCGGCAATACCTCTGCAAGATTTTCTTCAAGGATGAAAGACAAGGATGAAATTTTCGAATTTAAATATTTTAGAAATAAGGAACCATCAACGACACATGATTCAGGTTTCTTTTTAATTTCTGTAAGAATTTAAGAACTAATAAACCGGAACGTGAAATACCTTCTTATTTACTTCCGTTAAACAAAATGTTTATTTAATGAATATTTTAAAGAATTTATTATAAATGTCAAATGTTGTATATATATATATATATATATATGTATATACATATATATATAACACGGAGTATCTACTAATACCACTCGGTGAGCCTGAACTATATCCCAAGCTGTTCGTGGTTTTTAATGTGCCGGTATTTCAGTATTTCCCAATGAATTATCCAACGCTTTTAGTATTTCTTTCGCCTAATCCGCTTTTAAACTAAAAATTTTGTCTACTATGTGTGACTGCCAATCACTTTCTAAATTATTTATTTGTATTATATGCTTCACATGCGTTATACAGGTATCTGATACCATATATTCTAAGATAGCAATTGAAGTCTATGGCACCAGAGATAACACATGTAAAAGCATGTTCTTCTGTTATTAATTTTATTTTTATAATTCCTGGTCTGCGACCTATTTCACCTGCGCTCCATTTCCCAGCACCATATCTCAAGTTATATTTATTTAGTATTATAATAACAATATTATTATGTGCATGTAAATATATTTCACTTCACTATTGTCGCGTATTTATTCAAGCGGCTGCCTCGCGAGACACCCTACTTCGTCCTTGGCTTGCGTTTGTTTACCTTATATTTCGTAAAAATATTTGATCTCTTCGCGAATGTTGGCCCAAACAAGCTGAATCAATACTTTACTTTATCCTACGGGTGAGCAATTTGAGGGTGGCTGGGGAGAACTCAGTGCTCTTGTGTCGTAATTATTATTTTTCAGTTATTAATATTAAATCTGTTTGTATCTTAGCGCCTTTCTGTTTATCTAGACTATCAAATTCGTTTTATGGTCTTATTATTTCGAATATGTCGAAAAAAAATTTCAAGTGTATAGTTTAGATGTATCACAATTTGTTTGGGTAGCTATTATATTTAAATTTCTTATTTATTTTCAGAATGGCAACCTTTATCAAAATGGAAATAATCCTCAATGTTTTGTTTTTTAAAATTTATTGTAATTTTTCTTAGTTTACAAATAATTTCAGATATTGAATATATTTGGAGTTAATTTTGTAGAAATTCGTTATTCACAATTAAATGAAACTACGTGATGTAGTATTATTTCTACTTTCTTGAAGTTCTTTACCACGATAGGTTTCGTTGTATTACAACATCTTCAGGTGGGCTATTAGCAAAGACTCAATAGAATCTTTGCTAATAAATTCAGATTGAAGAAAAGTTGTCTCCTTTTTGCGATGGTAAACATTTGATGTAGATTTATAGTAGAATATCAATAGGAAATTAGCATTGTTGGCGGACTTTGATTCTCAGTCACGTAAGCAGAGCTTGCCTTGTGATTGCAAAGAGTCCCATATAGGATGAGGTCGACCGTTTTGATTTTCTGCCTTGAGGCCACTTTCAAACACTTTTCTTTCTTTCATATTACAAATAGTTAATCAAAATAACGAACATTATGTTGTGAAATTATGAATATAACAACGCAATTGCATCCCTGACATGCATTTCTTTTGTCAACATAAATATTTATAAAATGGAAATGAAGGTTTAAATGAACATTAATTCATTGACGACAGAAATGCTGCCAATTTTTTAAGTTTAATGGAATATATCACTAGATCAGTTTTAAATAATTTAAAATATGAAACATGTTTTACAATATGAACCGTTTTTTGTTATTTTTCCCGTAAAAACATGTTTAAAATACAGAATTTACAAATGTCTCTAAACGCCTTTTGTAAAACCTAATCATTCGCACATACAGCCATAGAATGAATGCAGAAAAATATATCACCTGATCAACATGTTATATTTTTAGTCTAAGTTATTTTCACGAACTCAGGATCGTAAAAGAAATGTTCGCCACAGATTTATTCTGATACAAGAGGAGGAAGGACGTGTCTGTATTGAAAGAGCGATACTGAATTTAGCCGAGTATAATATGAAAGAGCAAAAAACTGCATTGAAATGAAAATAGATTACCGGGGATTAGAATGTCTTTCCCTTCTTGTCTGATATATTATTGAAGGGATGAAACTTATCCGCGTAAACGTCTTTTTTTCTGCATGCGGTTTTATGTCGCAGACGCAGTGCATTGTTACTCGAAATTTATAAATCGCAATATGATTATGTCCATGGCCATATTAATTACGATATCTTATAATTATTCTTCAGGTTTCCATTAAAGTTGATTAAAAACTATCTCAGTTTTCTCCAAACAAATTACTCGTTTCGCCCCTTGGATGTAAATAAAAGGTTAAATCTGACACGTAAGTAATATTCGATTAAATATAATATCAATTTAAAAAATTATTTATTTATAACATTTTGTTTCTAGAAATCCTTAACAACTTTTTCCTGTAATAAATTAAAAAAATAACAGTATCATATTCAAGTTCGAAATATTATGTTTTATTACTATATTTTAAATTTTAAAAATATTTAAATTTTTCCTAAGTACTTATATTGTAAAAATTTTTATTCATTATAACATTTATGTATTTAATGAATTTTGTGTTATCTTATTTTGTGTTATTTTTTTAAATTTTATCTTTGACGAACATTTCTTTAAACTCTTTAGCTTTATATTTTATCCAAATAATGATTATATGTCATATAACAAACAAATTAAATGAAATAAATAACATATAAGGAAATCATAAGTTTTTTGACTTCGAAGAGAAATATGCTATCGAAATCATCATTTTATAAGAGATCAACTAGCAAGAAAGCTTACTTCAAAAAATTAACCTTAAAGCCTTTACTTATATCATTTTTAAGCCTTTACTTATGTCAATAAAATTTAATTAAAAAGACAAGTTTTTAATTTTGTGATGTAATATGAAAGCATCCAACTGTATTGTTTAGAATATCGGAACGTTCTTAAGTTTATTCGGATACGAACTGTAAACATTGTTGTTTTTCTTCGTATCTTTAATCTTATTAACAAATCAGAAGTTTAAACCGAGTTCACGTATGTTATTCCGAACAACGCATATATCGTTCGTGGTACGTTACAGCGCATTGGCCATTTAATATTTATACAAATTCTTGGGTATATTTCGTGGAAGTGTGTACCTTTCGCTAACGGGCTTGGCACGTGATTTTTCGCTATGGGGCGTAGCCGGAAATAATATCGCATTAATAAGATAGTATATTCCCCCAGCACTCAAGTAATATTTCAATAGAAGTGGATCAACTTTTCGTTCCGTGTTCATGATTATTCAGTTAAAATACGTTTCGTTCGTCATTATTTCCACCGTGAGGTAAAAAAAGTGATGGCGCACTACAGCGAAATGAATGCACTTTTTTGGGATCCACGGATTTAGTCAAACTCCGTTATATGTTTGGTGAACTACTTTCTACTAACCGAACGTTATACAAGTGCTATAATTTAGTATAAAGGATTAAATTTTTGGTGAATACGCGTTAAGGTTTTCACCTAAATAATTAAATTAAGCGCAGGTAAGTTTGTTCCGAGATGAATAGTTCACTTCCCTTTCAACGTAACAATTTCTCATGTGCTTTTAACTTGATAAACAAGAATGAGATTTATATCCCTATTGCAGAGGTTTTAGTTAGAATGTTTTGAATATATTTTTGTGATTGATAAGTATAATAACTAAAAAAAACTTGAATTTTTATTTTAATAAATGGTATGAATTTACGTAGGTTATAACATTGTCGATATATAAAAGATATATCGACAATGTTATTACCTACGTAAATTCATAAATATACTTTTTGATTTCGTCAAGATTTATATATAGAACATTGTACAAATGATATTTGGATTTACGATACATCTTAAGTATAAATGTTAAAACCTTGTTTTATTGGTTTCTCAAAATCAGCTATTTCACGCCCTTATTTTTATTAATTTAATTTTTTTTCTTCGATAAATATTGCAATGTTTTGTTCTGTTAATCATTTCCTTGTTAATTTCATATTAGAATTTATAATTTAATATTTCTAGGGAATAGCCAAATCATGATTTTCTCTGGAAATCTACCAATTTAGTAGATATCTGCCAAATAACCCTAGTAGATGAATTTTTTAAAAATATCTATCAAATAAATTTAGGTCATAATATTTCTATTCATTCAACAAGTATCTCTATTCTTCAAAGCTTATTACGATTGCAATTTCCATTATGAGGGTTCAGTGCATATTTAGTCACTTATAAATATTTAAGCGTGCATAGTATTTCTATGAAATTATATACAATGCTAATTTTCTACAGTATATATATATATATATATATATATATATATATATATACATAAAATATCTTTCACTGGTGTAAACACTTGATGCGTCCTTAAAAAATTGTAAGGTCTCAGATAAGCATGATTTCAGATAATTTTACTTTAATATTTAAATCATATTTTACCAAATTTGCTTCCCTACTTCTTTCATTGTTCAGTAGATCTGCAAATCAAGACAACGCTTTATTTTCCATATTTCTTTGCAATATCTTTTTAAATATGAAATTATGACAAATATATTTTTGTATTCCTTATGACGAGTCCTTTCAGTTTATTCTACTTGATGCTAAAATATTTTTACATGATACATGAGACTTAATAAACGTTTTCGTATATTATTTAACCTCTTTTGCGGTGGGGAAGTCTAAAAATGCATTAGTCCTTGCAGCAAATCTACCCTTATGAAATTTAAAGTCGACAACTCACATCCATATTTAGACTTCCATAGATAAAGTTATCATGTATGGATTTATTTGAAGGTTTTTTAATATTTTATATTACTAGCTTTAATACGATATAATTTATTGGCATATAGTTTGGCAACTTTTAACAAATTACTTGGAAAAAATGAAGGCGCCATAATGTCAATTTCATAGTGAAATTTTGTGCACAAACCACATTACAATAAAAACTATAAGTCAAATTACGTCCTATTGTAAAACTTTCTCATTGGGAACTAACAGCAAATGATCAAATACATTTAAATATATTTTAAAAGATAGTCTCATTACGATTTTAATACATCGATATAACGATAATTTGTTTCCGATAATTTGTGACTTAATTTTTAATTTCTCAATATCTGTTTTTGGCACGATAACCGAAAAAAAGTTCAGTATAATCGACTAGAAAAACGAATATAAAACTTTTAATGAACTCATGGACCCTTATCAACGCAACAAGATACTCACACTTTGCTTTAATAGAGAAACAAACTAACAAGATGAAATAATGCTAGATACATACAAAACACTCATTAACTTGAAATCTGTAATTGATAAAGACATAAATTATACTAAAATATACATTCTAATACCCACTCTTAATGCAATCTTCCGCAACTGGGATAAACATATTTTTATTAAGTGCAAGTATGCGCTATCCCGCAATTATATTTTACATACTAAATAATTATTAAAAGTTCTCACTCTCTGAATCTACTACGCAAATAATTCCAACTCTTGAGCCTGAATAAAAACAATAATTTTATATTACCACGTTTCACGATAAGTAGGTCATTAAGGTATGGCAGACACAATTAGATGTTTTAGATGACGTTTCGATGATGATTTGTGCCTACTCATCCGCGATGTAAAAGATTTTATCTTTACGTGTGAAAGGTGTCAACTAATAAGATAAAAGAACTAGAAGACAGAAAGACAGAAGACAGAAGAAATAGAAACAAATCCAAAATTAGCAAAAGCACGAATAAAGTATCAGGTCTCAAAGTTCATGACGAATTAATTAAATATATTTAAAACAATTCCAGCGGAGACGTAGCTAACTAGTTTTTAAAATATTGCCAATATTTTGGTATACCTGATCGTTTGTATTCCGATTTAGGAGTCGAATTCAAAGGTAACACTGATACCATAACGTAGTTTCTCCAAATGGAATAAATCATGGAAAGAGACATCATGGAAATTTAAGACATTCGATTAGATTTAACAAATCTGTTCCAAAACATTTTTTTAGAAAGTGACAAGGTTTAGCCGTTATGACATATAATAATGCAAAACATTTATTTGCTGGATTCAAATCAAACGAATTAATGTTCGGAGAAACTCGCGATAATTTACATTTCATAAACTTTGAAAAGTCAACGGAATTTTTTTTAATTAAACTATATCAAATAAATTAAATCAAGTGTATAAATAAGTTTTAACTGAATAAATCCGAAAAATAAATATTTTACATGGAAATAGAAAAGAGAAAACGCATATTTACAATTGTATATTATTATAACTATTAATATATAAATTCTATATTATAATGGACTTGGTTTCATATTATAATAAAGGTTAGTAAACACCCACATTATATGGGAAGACCCGTATAGAATTGCAAAAATAATACTCCGAAAAGCTATAATTCAGGTATCTTATAATAGGATATAGTATACGTAGACACTATAAAATTATATTGCTTTCGAAATATTACACATTCACTCTCTCTTCTGTGTCAACGCCTATTTCCAAAAAACAAAGAAAAGCTCAGGATTTTTGAATGTATCTGAATCCTGGAGGCAAAATATTAATGTAACATGATAATTGAAAACTCATAAGGTATCACGAATATGGAAATGTAACGCATTTCATCAATCCGGGCTTACTAATTATATTTTTGTATTTGGGACAATGACAAATTATAACAGAAAGACATACAATAAAATAATTCGAAACCCAGAAAAATGTCTCATTGAAGAATATCATCTTGCTAAGCCAACAAATCCAAGTAATCTTATCCAAAATTGACGCTTTTAATTAAAAATTACTTCAGTTATAGTAATTTTTAATTATTGGTATTTTCTTGTAACCGATTCCTCTTTAAAATCTGAATCAGAATATCCAATGAAATTTTTATAACCTTGATATTTTATACATAAAACTTTAGTTTTAATAAGATAACGAATTATTCTCCTAAGATGAGTTAAATGATGTAGACTAGGCTTATCAACATATTTACTTAACAGAGTGACACCATATGAAATATCTGGCCTAGTTGCTGTAGATAAAAAAAAATTATGACACTATAGCTCCCTGTAAGGAAAATTAATCTGCGCATTATCATTACAGGAGTGTGCTCTACTCATTAAATTTACTTCTTACCTCTACAATATTTTGTCTTTGACTAATACATACAGAATTATCAGTTACTAAAATTTCTAATTTTACAAAGCAATTTAAGTCTTTGGTGTTAAATCCTTGCTCCAAGTAACTTACAATTTCATCTAATACTATATTTTACTGAGACATAATCAAAGTATCGTCAACATACAAAATGAATAAAGCTTTAATGCCATGAAAATTACCTAGCAACACACAATTGTATGTCTGTGACTGAACAAACCCAAATTTCAATAAAAAATGAGTAAAATTCTTGTTATAATAACGAGAGACTTGTTTAAAGCCGTATGGGGATTTATTTAGTTCACATATTTTATTTGCTATTGCGTTCACTCCATCCGAATTTCCATAAAAATATTTTCCTCTAATTCTCCATTCATAAAGGCTGTTTTTAAATCTAACTGCCTTATATTCTTGTTATATTCAGCGGAGACAGATAACATTACCCTTATTAACTTTATATTTTAAGGTGAAAACTTTTTATTTTCACCTACCACGTGAAGTATTTGAAAATATTTAATTATGATCTATTCCTTTAATTTGCGCGAACCTGCGGACCCAAGTTAGAGTTTGTTATCTGTCTCTTTTACTATTTTGGTCTCTTTTAATATTAGAAACCCAATTTTATGTTCTAGTTCTCTGATATATTTTTATCAATAAATCTCTAGGTGTTACGATGAATTTCTAGTTCTTTATTTATGACGTCCAGCCATAATTTACATTCCTCACTGTTGTTAGCTTCATTATAAATCAAAGGAACATGTACCTCCATTAAATTTTGTTCAAAAATGTTATTTCGTCTTGGTCGTAAAGTGATATTTGAACTACCTACATCAGTAAGATCAATTTCTTGCGAAGGTTTATAGGTCTCGTCAGTCCCATAGATGGAAGTTTGTGTGCTGTCATCGCTTTCACAGTCCTGATAACTGTTTCCTGATAACAGTCCTGATAAGTATTTCTCTCAATGTTATCTGTCGCCTCTTCATTTTGTTTATCTTCGTCATATATGAAGAGCTAAGCTTGACTTCTTCCTAATTCAGGACTTTTTTGTTCATTGAAAATGACATTTCTTTATACTGTTATTTTGTTCGTGCGCGGGTCATACATTTTATAGTTGGCACACTTGTATAGATGGCACATTGAAAGGCCCACAAACATCAATCTAAATAACATCACCTGGTTGTAGTGCTCCCCTGTTAATCAAACAACTATGGAACGGTTGACGAGCATGCTTGCCATAAGCAGAGCGCTCACAAACTTATGACAGTTCGATAAGTTCACACCAGTGATCACACTGTTCTTGCACATTTTCTCTATTTCTTTGACATTCAAATGTCCCAAACGTTTATTCCATGTTTTAAGGTCCACTTTTTGCACTAAATTATACACTAGATTTTGAAATATTTTCACATTTAACTTGTATAAATTTTTGTTTTGTATAGACGTGCATATCACTTTTATTACCTTCAAAAATTAAAGCATCAGTTTGATTTTTTATAATACTGTAACCTTGGATTGCCACTATGCCTTCTGAAAATAAGTTTTTTCCTAATTTAGGTACATAAAGAACATTTTTCAAAACATTTATCTTCCACTGTCCATTGACACACCTTTTAATCAAAACATTTCATTGACCAACCACTTTACGGCATCTTGGTTTCCTAATTTCAGTGAAGATTCTGTATGCTCGTACAATTCTACAAAATGTTTGCGTTTGTCAGACATGTGAACTGAGAGACTGCTCCCTATTGTCTTGCCAATTATTGTTTGCTACACTAAAGGCTAATATTTTTATTTTCCTTTATTTTGTTTTTATTTAGGAGCACGACAATCTATTGTGAACTGACCGCGTTTTCCACAGTTGTAACATACAAAATGATGTGATTTTTTTAAATTCTTTACATGTTTTTGTATATAGAAATTTTTTTTACTTTGTATTTGTGTTGCCACTAACAAAGCAGTTTCATTCTCTTCGTCTGCATTCAAACTAGCCTCCTCATCTAATAAGGGAGCTGTCAAGTTGATTATGGTTTACTTTGAATCAAGCAACATCCAAGCCTCACGAAGAGGTCTGTACTCAATAGACAGTGTACTCAATATCTTAGTTATGATTGCACTATCGCTAATATTCTCACCATTTTCTTTCAATTGTTTAGCCAAAACTTTCAACTTTAGCTATACGCTGAGCAATGCTGTCTGTCGGTGATATTTTATTTTAATAAAAACGTTCACATCATTTTATTCCCATCTCGGATTTTTGTTCACAGATGGGCTCAAGTTTAGTCATCACCTCAAGCGCTGATTCGCAATTCTCGATGAGTGCTAGTTGATTAAGATCCATAGCTGATGTTATTATAATTTCCATCATCTTTATTCTATTGAGTTGCATTAGTTCCTGGTTTTGGCGCGTTTATATCTAAAACTTTTCCACGCAGGGTGCATTTTACTTGGAATTTCCATCACATGAAATTCGTCCCATCATATTTTTCGAAGTCCATTGTCTTTACGAATTCCATTTTAGATTATAAATAGCACGTGTTTCTATTGTTAAACTTTTGATACTATTTTAATGTTTTTACTGCTCTTTGTTTATCACTCATACGGGTATAGATATATAGCCAATTCGTGTTATAATAATAAACAAGATTTCCGTAGTTTAAATTGAATTAAAATATTTTGTTCAAACAACACTAACACTGCGCTGATATAAGTGTGAATGACAGTTCGCACCTCTAACTCTACTAAACGGTATCTAGATTTAAAATTAGTAATTTATATTTTTTTATTTAACTTAGGAATAGGTAAACAGTCAAGTATAAATATAACATATAATCCAGTATAGACGAACTCCAAAAGCGAGAAATACTATTACAAATACATGAATACGTATTTAATAATTTAATAATAATCAAAAATAAATAAAGAAATATTATTTATGCAATAGTTCCTTTTGCGGTTGTCTTGCCATCTATATTTATTGAAATATTTGAACTAATCGATGAATTACAGAAGAACTCAGTAATGAACTAATTTATTAACAAACATAAGTAGAGTAATATCAATAAAATTTAAAAGTACGTATTTTATCTACATATTTAAATAATTCCAGTCATCTTGCAAATATTCACAATAAAAAAAAACCTCTTTTAATACCTCAAACCAGTTCATCACCTTTTTATAATTCCTTGACTCATTTATATCATATCTCCATATAAGACAACGAGTATGTAATATTAACAAGAAACAATCGGTTCTATGCTATTATAAATTACTTAACAGAATGTCTCGAATAAGATGAAGGTCATTCGTTACTTAAAAATTTTGTATTTCACGACGAAACAGCAGAACCAATATAGTAAAGCAGTATATTGAGATACGACTTACAACTTGTAAAGACTTAGGCAAAATAACGAACACCAAAGCTAAGTTTACTATCACACATTGATTTATTAAAGAAAAATACCTAGCCCATTCATGGAACCAATTAATACCGCCATTAAGTTTCCATCTCAACTAACTTTTCTGGTCCTGATATTCTTACCATAAAAAGTCACTGCAATCAAAGCTTTTGGAACGAAGTTCCTTATCGCGCGTTGCGAAAGGGGGCTAGACGGAAAAAATTAAGACCAAAAGTTGTAACGAACTTTTTGCTATATTGATAGCGGGCGCGCTGCAAGCCGTGCGGCTTGCGCGTGTTTCTCTGTCTGTCTCTCTCTCTCTCTCATAGAAAGGAAGCCAGTTATTTTCGATTCGTCTTTCTTTTTCGCATTGAACAGTATGGTGTCGCGATGATTATTTTTGAGTGTATTTAGGTTTTTTGTACATAATAAATAATAAAAAATAATTATTATTATAACTTAAAAGAAATAAAATTTTATTACAATTCCTTCACTAATTAAACGAAAGGAACTTCGTTCCATCCGGGTGTCCCTTGACACCTCTCAAGTTTTTTTATAAAAATTTGTATGAAAATTTATAAAAGAAATATCATTTCCAGAATCTAAAATTGATATCACCCAACAAGTTAAAAATACGGACTTCCAGTCGAATTATAAGGACCACGATTTTCAATTATTATTACAAAACATATTGATCTTAGTAATCTGCAACCCAATGCACGACATTAAAAAAAATATTAATCTGAAATAAAGCATATATACCTAAGAAAACCGAAGAAAAGTAAAAAAAAACTAAACACATACTTAACACTTATATGTTTGGCAACAGCCCTCATAATTAGTGTTACAATTGGAGTCGAATCAACCTGTGCTGCTGCAAACTCTACATGGATCCTCGATGCTGTTCATTAAGAAGAAGACGACCTCATGCACCTGAAGCTACAGTCAGTTCTCAAAATCGAACCACTGAGGACAGTTCCTTCGAGATTGAAGATAGATCTCACTTTTAGTTGAAAAATACTAATTTTCATATTTAGAGTATAACATTGAATCAAGATTGGGGATGTTATGTTACCGTATTACATTATAGTCTAATATGTTATATAATTACTTACTCGTTTCAATTCTCATTAAATTATTACAAATAGGTCAACTAACATATTAAGAGTGTATAATATCTTAGAAAAAAGACCCTTAATAATGTCTTAGAAAGAAGAAGAGAATATTGTTTCTTGATCCATAATTTATATTCATGTGTATCTAGAGTAATTCGTTATAAATGAATATAATCTTTAATACGAATACTTTTTTTCATCTTTAATGTAAATATAAAATAAATTGTCATACACACATATTACGGTTTTAAATTTTGAGGCTATTTATTATATTAAGTTACGTAAAAATTAATTAAATATAGTTTGCTTTTAGAAATTTGGTTTGAGTTTAATCGAGTATTGGAAATTTTGTTACCTATACTTCTTCGGTTTATTGACGTAAGTTAACAAAAATAAGAGGGATGTTGTGTTAAAAAGGGGGCAAAAAAATGCAATATTTTCTGGTTTAAAATGTTGGGTTAAAATTATAACCACCATAGTACCAACTATTTAAACATATTCTCGTATGTTGAAGAAAGCAGTTAAATATTTGGTTTATAACATTTTATCAATACTAATTTTGTTATTTTTACCTGAATAACGTTGACATCTGTTACATTTACATCGTAGTTCGTTACCAGGTATTCATTAAATTAATCGAACTGTGATTTGGAATTTTATGGGAATCTGCATCTCATAATTTGGAATGTTTAGTAGCTCAGGGGAATATTGAGGTTAGTGAGGTTATCTATTTCCGTACAAACTAACATTTTAAATACAATTATGTAGAATATTTGAATAATTTACTTTCATTTCATTTTCGTTAACAAAATGATTCAATCTTCATCGAATTTATCAATCTTGAACATTATGCTTATTCTTCTTTCAGCAACCTTTACGTTTATCTCTGTTAAAGTGATGATTTTGACTTCAAGCCGGTAAACGTAATTATGTTACTAAACTCGACATTTTATACCAAACTATTAGAGTAATGTCATCAAAAATGAATTTGAAATTTGATTACTTTGGCTTTGCTTGCCATGCTTTATAACTTGTTTGCATTAATTGAGAAATGGATCAGTGGCTCAGTTATCAATGTAGATCTCCTCGCCGGTGGATTCTTGGTAGTGGGAGCTGATCGTAGTGGTGGTTACACGGGAGGAGATATGCTGCTAGCCGGGTGCACCCCAGTAACATTGACATTTATCCATCGGTGTGAAAGATTTCCTCGGGTGACTCCTATTTACAATCTGCTTTTAGGTCCGATTTAAAAAATTAAAGACCTATATAAGTGTTACCTTCGAAAATGTTCTGAATCCTTGTATACATTTGAAAACCCAATCCCATCTGACTGACTGTCAGGACGGTTTCAGTCCAAAATGTTGCACCATAATTAATCTCACTACTTTTTTGAATTATGTGTTTAGAGAAGGTTGTGAAGAGATATTTGATTTTAAAAAGGTATTTGATCGAATCAAAAATAATGTTCTACTAGTCAAATGGTTGGACGCAGGAATAACTTCCTTTATACAGAAATTTTTCGTCGATCACTTCTGGGTTCATAAACAATAAGTATAGTTTGGAAATTTCATATCTAGGTTTTATTTTACCTAATCTGGTATCAGCAAAGATAGTAATTTAGGTTTATTTGTGTTTCTCCTGATGACAAATTACTTCCCTTATATTTGCCGAAAAATAAAAGAAAAAATTAATTCTTCTTAAGTATCAACAGCCTATCTGATAGCGAGGTATTCCATAACTTAGGAAATATAGACGCAGAATTCTAATGTAGTATAAGCAATAAGCTACTTTTTAATCTAAGGAAATATTTATTGATGATATACTTACACTTACACGCCTCCTTTATGCATGGTTATGAGCTAAGCAGAAATACCCTTCATAATTTCATCTGTGCGAGGTTTGGGAGTAATTATGGTAATCTTCTCATATTGCCTATCAGAAAATAAACCTGTGAGAAAGCCTACACGTTACTAGGATTTGTCATATGGCATTCTCATAATTTTCATGATATCGAATACGTCATTGCTTATTTCACTCTCTAGTCTGTATTATCCTTAAAGCGAATACAGTCATCTGGTAAATTTATGAAGCTACTTATATTCTCATGCTGGAGAAAATATTTAAAATTTCAATTGATTTTTGTATTACAAAATATCTCGTTATTATCTTAATTTATACCTTTTGGAATTTATAATGAGCGTGGTTATATGTAATTTTCTTAAACTCCGACAGAAATTTAAGGAAATATTACACAGTGATTTTTACTCTCTTATTCCCAGCGGATGGTTACTTTTTAATTACCAAAAACTATTCTACCCAGGAATTAATGTAGTCTATATTTCACTTCATGACACATAAAGATACTCATATAAAGATCGTTTGAGTAGATGAAAGGTGAAAGTGATGAGCATGCTTACTTTTACCTTTATAAAATTAATCACCAGTGTGGAGTCCACATTATTTTATTTCACTGAGTATCCCAGGATTCATCTGTCGATCGTATAATTTTACACATCTATCGTCAATAGAATATATATTTTCTATTTTAAAATTATGCTCGGCGCCATTCTTTACACTCTTACCAGCTCACACCATCTGTCATATCTAGATTAACTTAGATATTTTAGTGAAATATGCAGCAGAATCCTGCAAATTGCGGTTTGTCGATTTTGATCTTTAGTTAGACAATTTTACAATGTTTTCTTATAAGAAAAGTGGTGTTTATAATAAATAACTTTATAATATTAAAAACTAAAACAATTAAATACTATGCAAAAATATTGATTTTCAATGATTTTACCCTGAATATTCCACGATTTTCATTAAAGGTTTCAAATGAACAGTGATATTTTCGTATTTTAGAACGTTTCATATGTATTTGAAAGGAAAATTCCAAAAAAATAATTAGTAAGAAGAGGGTTGAACCATTGCGGGTTAAACAGACGAGGAAACGCTTTGCGTACAATATTCAAATTTAATTTAAGCCATTGGACATAGTTTACATTTCAGAAAATCAATACTCAGGTTACCGACAGTAGACATTAGGTGGTTACAGAAGAAATATTTTAATTATTTTTTTTATTTCAGAAGGGTCATTATCGTATTCTGTTATTGTAGATATGTAATTAGGTTGATATTTATTATGTCGTCTTTGTACGAATTACAGGTAAATGATTTTATGATAAAGGTGAAATTACAAAATATGTAAAAAACTGCTTGTGACTTGCTGAAAATATGTATTATACATTAAGATCATATGTGTAAATAGACTCATAAACGGGAACGTAAACTTCCATTACGTGAATACGTTAACAATATTTGGAAGCTACCACTCCGCAGTCTTAGATGCCAAAACTTCATACCTTGTAGTTGCCGATATTAGATTATTTCACGAAAGAATAAATGAGATCTCTTATTCGTAGGGAGATGTGAAAGTATCGCTAAAACTGAAACACATCGGGGCAACAAGTAACCGATAATACTACCGCGTGCTCAATATTGGTGCTTGAGAAATGTATACCTTTGTCTCGAGTCGCATATGTTATAAATTGAACCTTATGTTAGCTACTTGCGTAATATTTACTTTACTACACGGCTCTTATGTTTTGTGGAGATATTGGTTTAAGTATTATTTGTTTTATGTTCATAAATTTGTACTAGTGAATTATCTTATATGGTTTGCAAATAATTTTTCCTTTGTCTTTTTTCATGTACTATATTTTATTGTCGAAAAGTGTATTGAAGTGGGAAAGTGGACTGTGAAAAGGATAATTACGTAGACATATAGTTGCAAAATGGTTGTACTTATCAAATGTCTGAAAAAAGTGTACAACCATAAAAAAAAGTTTAAAAAAGTTTGAAGAAATTAAATTAAAATTGAACATTTAAGCATGGTAAAAAATAATCGTGCCTGGCATAATTTTGTAAAATGTATCTAATAATTCATAAAGCGGTTTAACATATCTACTTTTACTACACTGAATCCGGAGCGAACTAGTATGAAAATTAATCTAATTTGTATTGTACCAGCACGCTCCCTCGTTACATCGGTTTATTTAAGTTTTAACGACACTATCCTGGCAATGGAATCTCGGTGTAGTCAGGCCTTATCGTCGAACTCACACCCGTTCCGCGTTATGATCTTTCGTTATACCAGTATGTTACCGGTGGCGGCACGAACAATATCACGCGATAATGTAAAACTTTTCTTTTGTTTATTTGGCGAAAGTTGACAACTTACGATCGACGCGTGACTTCCACGATATTTTGCACTTTGCGAGTTAGTCCATTACTTACCGTAGAATAGAATTTAGGGGCCCACGTATAGCCATTAAGATATGGAATTTTTGTAAGACCGCAGTCATAATTAAAAAATCGTTATTTCTCCTGTATTAACGGATGTATAATAAAAACATATCTACCAAATATTTTCTAAAAGCTTAGGTGTGTTCTTATTTAATACTATTAAACCCTTGTTCTATATAATATTTTCTCTAATTCTACATATTTTCATTTTCATGTCTCAATTTTTTCCCCATCTTCTAAGATGTAGAAAATGTGCATTTTAAGAAAGTATTTCGATGATAGAGAGTTTTCCGATGAATGGTAATTTGCACCTTTTAATAATGCAGCCTTTACGCGGTCATAAGAGTTTACGGTTTGTTTCTTCTTTTCTTTACATTAATTTTTTTTTATAATATGTACAGTTTTTATATATTACATTTATACGATTTAATCTAAGAGTAACATAAAAGCAAAACTTAATCCGCGTGAATTACACTTGATGTTTCATTATCTTGTTATATTTTATAGCTATAAACTTATTGATAAACTGAATAGCAAAATTTGCGTGTATTGTGTTACACCATGGGTACAGCCTGTTTCATGAAAAGTTCCATTCGGTAATATCGTCAATTAGTTTCTTATTTATTACCAATATTTTATGACATAGTACCGACTCTATTTCTGATTATAAAAAAACGTGTGCGTATTCTTTTTTTCTCACAGAAGGCACACTTTACTTACGCTAATTTTAAGGTTTTGGTTGTATTTTTTTCACTATATATAATTAAGTATAGTTAACAATACTTCTGTCAGGCGTTTTTATCTTAACTAATATAACAAACGTGAAAGCGTAATTGTTTTTTCATTTGTTTATTTTATTTCATGGTTCAATTATTCAATCAATCTCTATGAAATTTGATATACCTAAGCCTTTGTCATATAAATGACTATGGCTACCCTTTTACCTCTGAAAAAATTAAGTTCAGTTAAGTGAAACTATGGCAATAACAAGTTATGTATATTTAATTACGGATATACGTGTACTTGGGATCATTGAAATCAACTCCCCGAAAAAAAAATAGCATCGCAAAAATATTTAGCAAGCGGGGAGTTAAAGTATGATTACTGTTATTTCATGATATTTCTGGATACAAAATATTTTGTATGACGCAAGTAAGCCCCTTTTTTTGTTATTTACACGTTTATCTTTTTTTAAAGAAAATGTTGCCTAAGAAATTTAAGCAACTTCTAGCGTCTTCATGGGTATAAGCTAATGACCGTGAATTGCCGAACAATTATTTAAATAAATATTCTCTTGCCCAAAAATATATAATTGTAAACTGTTTTATAATACATTTAGATTCGTATACATTTAAACTCTTAAAATATTGTAGGGTAAAAAGTATTTCTATTAAACTATTTGCTATAAGTCAGATTTTATCAATCCCATATTTCATAATTTTGGCTCAGTCTTTTTATATTTGACTCAGATATGGTTTTAAAAACGTAGTTTGTAATTGTCAATAAAAATACTTACGTAGTCTTTGTAACAAATACTTTTAAATAAGAAAAAATCATACTTTTACCCCCTCTTTAACTCGTATGTGAATATTTTATACAAATTATCTAATACAAAATTTGTGGTTAAATAAAATATATTACTATGCGAAATTTCAAGTTTGGATGTCGCATAATTTCTGAAAAATTCGGCTGTGAATATAAAAAAACTTAAATATATTGCTTTTTATTTCTTAAATAGGCGTAAAAATATCGTGCATATTTAAAAAAATATGACATCTGATATCATCGCTATAGTTTTAAATTTAGTTTTTAAAAGCTCATGGACCTTCGTAATTCTAGTTTGAGTATTTCGGAAATAAGAGGAGGAATAATTTTTTTGTATATTCTTCAGCATATCTCTTATATAATACATTGAACTGTGAAAATCTATATTTTTGAAATCTTGATTCCCACTTTCAGTACTTAATTTGTAGCCTCTAACATTTTTAAATGAATATTTCTTATGATTAACTATTGAGGTATGTGCGGCTTAATATGTTATATTACTATCCAACGGTTTCTGAGAATAACGGCTGTGATGAACGTACGGATAAACACGTATATCAATATTAATGGTTTCGTTTTTCCTTTTCAGGTACGGAACCTTAAAAAGTTAAAAAAAATTACAATTTTTCAATCTAAGGAAACTTCAGCAGCGCTTGCAGATTTCATAGTATTATTACCGCGTGCAGGTTCTTCAATTATTTGAATCATAATGAATTACCGAACAACATTTTTTACATAATCATTTTGTCGCTTTAAATATTTTTTTAAGATGTATTGTAATACAACTCGACTTGATCTTAGTTTCGAAAATTACAATTTGTAAAGAATATAGTTAGAAAACTTGATGATGTAGAAATATTTCAACGCAATTTTTGGGCTAATAACTGAGTGATAATTATTGACCATTTGTTAGATTTGCGATTCATTTTTTATTACCATGTTCTATATTTGGAACATTTTTAATTGCAAGAAAAATAATTTTTGGGAGTTTTTATTGTAATGCAAACAATTATTTTGTATTTTTTTTAAATTTAATCTGGAAGTTGAAACTAATTGTAAACGCAATAAATATTACATGAAGTTTTAGCTTAATTTCATCAACTATTTTGGGTTTACGCAGCAAACAAATAAATAAACGAGTAGTTGGTTAATATGTAAATAAATACATATTTCATTTTTATTAAATACGATTGTCGAATATAGATAATTATCATAAGCCAATTATATTAATTATAAGAAAAAAAGGTGTGATAATTTAGGTTTCAATTTGAAATAAGGCCAATTAAATTTTTGCGTTATTCCGTATAATATATAAACTATAATTACTTGTTCATTGCTGTGTATAGGTTATAGAAATCATGATCATACTTTTAGAACCTTAATTTAGTTGTATGTAAGAAGTCTGAAAAAACGATTGAAGAGTTTCATTAATTGAAAGAAGATTTAGATAAAGGTTGATACAATTTTTTAAATAATTTGGTTTTCTATCTAAGATAATTTAGAAGTATTTTCAGCTGGTTAACGTTAAATAGGTAATTTTAAGTATCTTTTTATTGTTCGTCGTTCTGGACAATTTGATAAAAAAATTTCCATTCCACGATCGAAGATAAATACATATAATATTTATGTTATTAAGTTCTTTTCTTTACATACAGTAAAACTGTAGATTTGGCTTGTCTGCACGTAACAATTTTTGTGAAAACATTCAAAATGAAAGTAACATGCACAAACACATTGATTTTAAAACTTTTGTCTGCGTAATTGCTTGAATACGTTTCATGTGAACCCCATGGAGAGAATTCGATTGTTTTTAGAAATTTACATTGAATACAAAAATAACGAAAAGTATCGATCAAGTCGATGTAGTAATTAAACAAATGTAAATCGAACCTATGTATATCAACACCTAACGCTACGTATATTTTAAATCGTCCAATGAAGTTTTTCATCGCGACATATATTAACGAAACGGGCGTGGTCAATGGTGCAGTGATGTGGTAACGCAATCGCAAACGGTAATCGCAAAGCGGAGTATGCATGAGGACAGACATCATTGGTCGTATTCCGAATATAAAATTTTTCGACTGATCACTCCAGTTTTTTCAACATATTTTCATAACTTTCATAACATATTGGCATAACTTTCGAATATTTATTTATTTAGTTACTTCAATATAAACATTTTATACAAATGATGGACTCGTTGCTAAGAGAGCAATATTTTACAGACAACCAGAACGCCAATCCAGCCCCGCTCCCCCCCCCCCGGATCTCTGCAGTGCGTCGCGCTGTAAGCCTTGTAATCAATCCAATAAACCACGGCGACGACAATAATGTACAATCTAAATGGTGAATAGTATACATTTTGTTTGAATGAACTTCGTTATCTGTTATGTGAAATATGATATTATAGGTTTAAACAGTCACTCTAAAGTGAAATTGACACTGTCCACCTTTCTCACAAATTATGTGTTTCATTTCAATATCTTTACCTTTTGTAAGGTTAAGTAGAGCAGACGAAAATACTTTTTCGTATTTTGCTAAGAGCATTCATATAATATGAATTACATTTTTTTCTTAAATTTATCGACTTTTTAATTCAAGAAATTCGATAAGTATGCCGTAACCTCATTTACAGTTACCCAGGTTATTCTTGTACTTTTGAACGAATAATTGCAGTTTGCGTGATAGTAATACATTTTCTACGTCCACAGTTGCTACTAATACTTCAGAAGGACGCATCAATTGCATTTATTCTTAGCACGGTAAGATTTTCTTTCGTCTTTTTTTTTACTACCGTTAATTACCAACTACCATTAATAACAAAAAACTAAAATATTGAATAATCAATTTTTTTTGTCATGGGTGTGAGTGAAACACAATTTATATTTTATTTGATCATTCTTAATTTTATATAGAAATTAATTATAGCTTCTTTTCTAATTTTACCCACTTCTCAAATTACATTATAAATGACAAAAATGCAAAATTCTTATCTATATAATATAACATACCATTTAATTTTTTCGCGATTTCCTTTTTTGTACCATTGTCACGTGGAGATCATTTAGTATTACACAACCTAAGAACTTATTAAACAACCTAAGAACTATAGGCCCCGATACGCTAATATTTTAAAATCCTAAGTTTGTCAACAACTGTAGTTAGTGGGAATCGATGGTTTCAAACCGAACAGGTGCCTCTTTAGAGACGCTTAACAACTGCGAATTCAAACTTCAGATACTTTAAATTTACGCCAACTTTATTTTGCTATAAAATGTATAGTGCATACTAATTTTCTTTTTCTTTCGTATAACCGATTTAAATTAGCAATCAGAATTTTTCAACTATTTAGGTATTATGTTGTTTACTTCTAAGACCATATTTAATATATTTTTTTTCAATTTTACTTAGTATCTGGTTGTATGTAATTATGCACTGATACTAAAGCTACAATTCATTTTTTCTCATTTTCTCATAACCAGTCGGTTTGAAATTTGAAGTGCGATATGTTATTGTTAGTACCATGTTATTACTTATAAGAATTTATTAATAAAAAATGAAGATAACACAGACTTTTGTCAATCCTTATTAAGAATATTTCATTAAAATTTACAAATATAAATTGGCGGTAGCAAAATTGCAAAAGATTTTTGATCGAAAATAAAATACTACAAAGGAGAATTTTGAAAACATTTTATTTTAAGGAGGAGAAAACATCTTTCTAAATATGAGATGTTTTAATTTTATAAGAAGTGAGAAATAAAAAAGAAGTGTGTCGAAAATATGTAAATAGATACTATTAATTTGTAACAAAAGACACATACATGTCCCAAAATTTTTAATAATTCTATTCAGTTATTTATATTATGTGTGTTGAATTATAACTTTATCAGATTTTTTGACACATGTATTGTATTTAGTAATTTTTCAGGTATTTGTTTGGGTAAATTTTTTTTTTCAATGTTGTTGTTTCTGAGACGTTAATATTTTTTTTCAAAATCTGCTTACTGGATGACGTTGTGGAGTGTGGAAAATAAATATTCAAGTCTTTTCTGTGTATAATACATACGTTTGAATGTTTTAATTTATGTAGCTTTATATTTTGCTTGCTTTTAAAATGGACGAAATTTTTGTTCATAGATATGTTGTTTATAAAAATACTTCCTTTTTAAAATTTTTATTAAAATATGATAATAGTTCATGTTTCCCCTGCTCTTTATAGAATATTGCCACATTTTTTACATTTATTAAAATAAAAGATAAAACTTCATGCATTTATACGTTAATAATTTAAAAATAAAAAAAAATTAATTAAAATATAATAAAATTTCATTTGTTGGTTAAATTAATAATTCGAACAAAAAATCGATTACGTGACGGAGGACTTTTATAGAAGATCACAACATTAAAACGGACGGAGCAGACTACACTCATGAAATTGCCACGACGGTTTCACAGGAAGCTAGATATACTACGCGTTATATCACTAACGTCTACGGTATATCGTTGCCGTAGACATCTACGACTTGCCCTTATCCCCTAAATTTTACTTTCCTGTTAATCGTAATATCGTGACAAGCAACTTTTGCATTCTTCTTTTGTGCAACTGTATTTTGCATAATTATGTAAAAGAAAGGGATAGTTAAATCAAGTTCATGTTTCCGTGGTTATTTATAGAGTCTTGCCACATTTTTTACATTTATCAAAATAAAAGATAATACTTTATGTATTTATATGCTAATAAGCCATTTTAATAATATATTTTTAGGTTTATTTTTGTTAAAATTTCAAGTTTTATAATCAACGATCAATTTACCTTCGAAACTTTATTTGAGTTGCTTATATAATTTTATTACACTATGAGTCATATCGTTTCATTTAAGCAAATAGCAGCCTATTGGAATATTTGCGGCGTAAGTCTTTCTAGTATGCAGATATTAAAAGTATCAAATATCCATTAAAAGTCTGAATGTTAACGATACATTTTTTTCAAATATTGAATATATTTGGCGTTAATTTTGTAGAAATGCATTATTCACAGTTAAATGAAACTACGCGATGTAGTATTATTTCTACTTTCTTTAAGTTCTTTACTACGACCTAGGTTTCGTTGTATTATATCTTCAGGTGGGCTATTAGCAAAGATTCAAATCTTTGCTAATATAATACTATATCACGTAGTTTCATTTAACTGTGGATATATTGTTTCCTCGCTTGTTTGCAGGTAAATGTGAAAATATACAAAAACTTGAGAGGTGTCAAGGGACACCCGGATGGAACGAAGTTCCTTTCGATTAATTAGAGAAGGAATTGTAATAAAATTTTATTTCTTTTAAGTTGTAATAATAATTATTGTTATTATTTTTTATTATTTATTATGTACAAAAAACCTGGATACACTCAACAAAAATAATCGTTGCGACACCACACTGTTCAATGCAAAATAGAAAGACGAAACGAAAATAACTGGCTTGCTTTCTATGAGAGAGAGAGAGACAGACAGAGAAACACTCGCACGCCGCACGGCTTGCAGCGCGCCCGCTAGCAACTATAGCAAAAAGTGTCGTTACAACTTTTGGTCTTAATTTTTTCTGTCTAGCCCCCTTTCGCAACGCGCGATAAGGAACTTCGTTCCAAAAATATTATGCGTTAGGTATTACAATTATATCTTGCCACAAAATTTTTATAATATAATTTAATATAATTTTTATAACATATTTTTATAGTATAATTATTATAAATTAAAACGACGTGTACTCAATTAGAGAATCAATGGCTGACAGACTTTATTTCTTAATAATAGGGATGTACAAAAGGTTGACATATCAGAGACAATAGTTATAATCACAATCACATACGTCATAGATGTCGCTACATTGTTTATTTGATGTTACTAATTTAATTATATATTTTAACACCCCAACTACAGCAAATAAACTAAATTTACAAAATTTACAAAAAAAACAGAATATCTTAATTTCTACCCTCTACAAAAAATTAACTCCCATACTTTCAACACATTTGTAATGCTTATTAGCACTAAGTCCTTTTGTTAACACATCAGCAAGCATAGCTGTTGTTGGCAAATATTTTAAGTTAAAAATTTTATTGTTTACTGCATCTTTAACAAAATGGTATCTTATATCGATAACCTCTGCTTCCTACTCTCCCAGGAAATCACTGAGTCGGACATTAAAAAACAATATGAGTCAGACATTAAAAAACAAACAATACCTGTTTAAGATTTACGATCTACCACATTGCTTGCCCAATCGGCATCAACATATCCTACGAGTTCAGGTTTTTCTTTAGTATATTTTAAGAAAAATTTTTTTCTTTTCTTTAGATATCTGAGAATCCTTTTCGCATAATTCCAATAAACATCAGTATAACATCTATTAAATTGACTCAGAAAACTGACACTAAATGCTATGTCAGGCCTTGTTAGCACTGATAATTACATGAGACTTCCAATCAGGTGCTGATATGGAATCTGTTGGTTACGAGTTTCATTTTTTTCAATATTCAATTTACATTCCATTGGAGTAGTACATTCTTTACAATCTAACATATTAAATTTACTCAACAATTCTTCTACATATTGCTTTTGGTCTAATGTAATAAACTTATTTTCTTTATCAATTTTAACACGCATTCCTAGACAATTTTGAACGTGTCTTAAATTTTTAATTTTAAACTTTGAACACAATACTGAAAATAATTTATCTGTTTCCTTCATACTGTTTGAAAAAATAAAGAAATCGTCTACATATAAAACAATAACTATTTTAACATAATTATTCAGTTTTGTAAATACACATGGTTCCAATTTACATTTCTTAAAATTTAACTCACACAAACATTGCTCAACTTTCTCATACCAAAATTTAGATGATTGCTTTAATCCATATATGGCTTTATTAAGTTTTACACAAGAAATATCAGGTTGCACCATGTAAATGTCCTCTTTAAGATAACCATTTAAAAAAGCTGTTTTAACGTCTAGATGATTAATGTCTAAGTTTAACTGCACTGCTAGAGCAAATAAGAGTCTAAGTGTTGAATGCCTAACCACTGGTGAAAAAGTATCATCATAGTCCACACCTGGCCCGTGTGGACTATGATGACACTTCGCTCTAGCAGCACACCGTTCTATACCGCACACTTTTATCACTGTTCACTTTTCTTTTAAATACCCATTTACACTGCACTAAAGTTTTATCAGAAGGCAACTCGTCAACAGGTACCCATGCCTGATTGTCCTCAAACGCTTGCAGTTCTTCTCGTATTGCCTTAATCCATTTTTCTTTGTCCAAGCTATTCAATGCTTCTTCAACATTTATGGGATCACTGACACATTCTGTGCTTGTTGACATACATAGATTAGTAAAACCATAACGATCAGGTTTCTTTTTGATAAGTTTAGTTATTGTTTCTGCTAAATCTGACTCTTGTTTATCTTCAGATTGTTCTCTTGTATTTAGATCTTCATCTGTGCTTACAGATTGCTGGAATGTAGAGGCTAAATCTGATATAGCATTCTCATATTTACAATTAGAGGTATCCTGGACTGAGGGAGTAGTTTCGTTCTCTAACATTGCTACTTCCTGCCTCATTTCATGATCCAATTCTTTTTCTTCACAAGTATCCCCAACTGAAACTGATACATTGTCAAGTGAATAATTTTTGTCAGTACTTTCATGAATGATCACATCTCTACTTGTAATCACACATCTTTTGATGGGATCATAAACT
This sequence comes from Druceiella hillmani, assembly GCA_039881145.1. NCBI lineage: Eukaryota > Metazoa > Arthropoda > Insecta > Lepidoptera > Hepialidae > Druceiella > Druceiella hillmani. Next base: position 6,537,222 of record JAYKKI010000044.1, on the reverse strand, counting down.
CTGTATCCCTTGACATTTTCAGAGAAACCAACTAGGATGTGTTTTTGTGACTTGGTATCCCATTTCAATCTTTTTTTCTTTGGTACATGGACCATCACCTCACTACCAAATATTCGGATATGACTTAAATCTGGTTTTGAATTAAACCAGAGCTCAAAGGGTGTTTTGTTATTTAATCTTGATGCAACCGATCTATTCCTGAGATAAACAGCAGTATTAATCGCCTCTGCCCAAAACCTTTTCTCCAGATTACCATCAAATAACCAAGAACGAGCTCGCTCAACTAAGGTTCTATTAATTCGCTCACTTAACCCGTTCTGCTCAGGAGTATAGGAATTTGTTTTTTGGTGAATTATTCCAGCATCTTTCAAAAAATTCTCAAATTCCCTGCTGCAAAACTCTAAGCCATTGTCTGTCCTAAACATTTTGATTTTATTGCTTTGTTGATTCTCAACCATCGCTTTAAATTCCTTGAAGTATTTTTAAACTTCACTCTTCGCTTTGAGGAAGTAAACAAAAACCATTCGAGAATAATCATCGATAAATATTAGGAAATACCTTGTTCCGCCTATCGAAGCCGTCTCCATCGGTCCGCATACATCAGCATGTATCATATCCAGTACTCTGCCACTCCGTGTTCCAGTATGATCAAAAGGTAAGCGACTTTGTTTTCCTTCGCAACATACTGTGCACGAACTTTTGTTAATTACAGGCTTGTCAGCGTATAATAATCCCGATACTGCACATTCTTTCATTGCATTTAAGTCATTCATATTTAGATGACCCATTCTTCTGTGTCATACTGCACCGCTTACTGCCGCAGAAGATGTAAACAGACAGTGCTTATATTCTAAAGACAACTTATAAACACCATCAATCTCATTCGCCAATGCAACTAATTTATTGTTTTTGTTGTAAACATCACACCTCTTCTTATTGAATTCTACTCTATTACCATTTTCAATTATCTGACTAATGGATATCAAATTCGTAGTAAGGTCAGGAACACATAACACATCTTTCAGTGTAATCTCGTATTTACAGTTTGGAGTCACTGTTACAATGTCCACATCACCCGTGTACAAAACTGGCATAGCACTCCTATTAGAAGCTATAATCTCCTTAATGCTGGATGTAAAGATTCTGTTTTGCAACATGTTTTCATCATGTGTCATATGAGCATTCGCTCCACTGTCTAAATACCACTCATGTTTTCCGTATTTATCACTTAGAAAAACAGCTGAGAAAGCATGTGTTTTCTTTGTTTTCTCGGAATAATTAATTGACTGATTACACTGGTTTTTGTAGTGTCTAAATTGTTTACAAAGATAACATTTTATATTCGCCTTGTCAGTTTTCTTGACATTCATGTTCATAGACAAAACACCGCCGCCATGTTGATTTTTACTGTCATTATTTCCAGAGCTACCAACTTTAGAGTTTTTTTGTCGACTGTGCTGCCCTCTATTCAAGAATGCACTTTCGGCTTGACAATCATGTCCGGCCATATCTATGAGTTTCGTTTTTATTACGTATTTCTTTTAATGTATTTTTAAGATAATCCTGCCAGCATCAAGCAGCCAATCCACTCGTCGTTCACAAAAAAACCTGTTCCAGACAACTTCTGTCCCGTTTCTATTATTTGCGTAACATAACTTGTCATTGATTCACAATTGTCAAGACGTATCGAAATTAAACTGCGCAGAAACGATATCCTTCGAGAGAATCCATATTCATCGAACATAATTTTTAAATTTGTACATAAGCTTTTCGATGTTTAGCTTCTTTTATGTGAACATACTCTCGTAATAGTTATCTCGGCCTTTGAGCTTCGGTACGTTAGTGAGAAAATAATTAGACGCCATTATGGTAACAACACGTGCTACTTCACGAATCACGAAATAATTTTTTACTGATTTAATTTTAACACTGATTTTCAGAATGCCTATGCTAGCTAACTGATAAATATACTTTTTACTTTCTCCTAAGGGCGATACTGAGCCCATAACCTATTATAAATTAAAACGACGTGTACTCAATTAGATAAACAATGTCTGACAGACTTTATTTCTTAATAATAGTGATGTACAAAAGGTTGACATATCAGAGACAATAGTTATAATCACAATCACATACGTCATAGATGTCGCTACATTGTTTATTTGATGTTACTAATTTAATTATATATTTTAACAATAATAAATTAACTACGAGTTTGCATACAAAATATGTACAATTAGCTTTAAAACTGCTGTATATGTGTCGTAGATGGTTGAGCGTGTCAATTATTCATACAGATGATCCCACAAAACATCAAATTTAGTATATTTCAACGTGTTTATACACGTATTTTTCTTTATTCTTGATTTAATTGTGTAGTTATTTCATTCGTTATAAAACTTACTGATTACGATTCATGAAGGCCATTATTTAAGTGATCAGAACTTTTATGGTGTCGTTAAAAATTGGGTAGGTGTATTAGTTACGATCCTTATTAAAAATGATTGTTTAGAGACGACTGAATTAAAATCCATAATGTTTCCATCATTCGCTTAAATAATATTCGGGTGCCAATTGATACCTACAGTAATTTAATACCTTTCATGCGTGTAATTATTTTATTTTAAAATTTTAGGACTCGTAATAGAAGGCTAATTATGATGTCGTTTTTTTAACATTTTGAAGAGTATCGGTTGATCTAGTATTTGATGGTGATGACCACTGATGTATTATCACAGTGCTGCCAATAGAATTTTAAGCGACTGTTTTAATTCCTCGCGTTTTAATTTCCTCGCTTTTTGAACATTTTAACATATTTTTTCATTCACTCCCCACCCTGTGTTTCCGATTATATATTAATACGTTGACATATTTTTAAATTCGTTTATTTAATAACAAGTGAAGGTCGGATTCACACACTGACATTTATATAGTGATTGTACTTAAACGTAATCCCGTGTCTGCACATGCATGTCTCAGTTGACAGATAATATAAAACAAAATAATTTAAATATTATAGAATTACGAAAGTTTCATTTATAATCCTGTTGTGTTTTTATAAAGGGGTTAATGGTTAAATGAATAAACAATCATATAATAATCTATAACAGAAAACTTAAATACTTACTTAATATTACGAGATCTGTTTTTTATCGAAGTGTTTGAAAATATTAGGAAATATAGAATTGAAAATAATATAATGGAAATATCATAAATAAAAATCAAGTGCATATTTAAAGGAAATTTATCTAAATTTTCAGAATTACTTTTTTAATAAATTTGAAAATAATCGAAAAAGTAAAATTATAACTTAACAAAATGGTTACTCATTTTGTAATCATTTTGTTAAGTTATAAACAAATGAAAATTTGGTGTGGAAGTGATCATTTAAACAATTTGTTATTAATCACTGTGGACCACTAAAAATCTGACAAAGAAAAATATAAAGTATGCACAAACTTGTTACGTCATCATAACTTCTTGATCAGAGAGCGTAGCGTAAACTTCAATTGAATCAAAATATACTTCTCCGAATAAATTATGTTGTCTATCGTATATTTAGGTCTATGTAATTTTCTTATATTTATATTTTATAGTCTTGAGGACAGAGGCTACAGGGTGACGGAGGGATAATGGACGGAGGGATATAATAATACATACATATAATAATACATTACAGTAATAATACATCGTGAAAAATCAAGCAAATATCGTAATAAAAATTTGGTCAACCAATTTCCGTTGACGTCATAAACGGACTATTGGCAAGTTTCTCACATGATAAATAGCGTTTCTCGAAAAAACGTGTTTATTGTCGTAATAGATAAACTTATTAGTGATTGGGAATTTGGAAACGACCATGTTTTCAAATTTCATACAAAAAGTTTTTTTTTGTAATATATTCAAGTTTAACAATTTTAATGAATATACTCTACCGACATTATACATGTGTTATTGAGCCATGGGTTCCTAAGGTATTGAACATCAAAAAGAGTGTATTCAAATACGTCGAAATTAAGTGAACAAAAACGATTAAGTAAAAAAAGCAAAAATTAAGTTTTGACGAGAGTGTTGTGTGAGTCTGATGAGTTTGCGACATTAACGAGAGTCTTTTTAAACAAAATAATGACGCAAAAAATATTTGAATATCAGCTTTTTTTTATATCTTTGTATTGAAACGTTTCAATTTCACGATGAGAAGCGCATTGCAACCGTAAAGACACCCAAAATCAGCGAGATTATAAGTAACAAAAGGAACGAAAATTGAGGCACACGAAGTGGAATAAAAATATTTTATTCCAAGAATGTATTTCTTTTTAATTATTCCAACTTTACTTACAAAGACTAGATTGAAATATTTGCTACTTTACTCAAAAAAGTTCACTGAAACATTATCTGCTTCTCTTTTGTTTAACTTTTATCTTATGTTGCTTTACTTTTTAAATCATCCCTTCGCCAGCATCATCACGTTTGTATGATTTAACTAATTCAGAGATAATTTATTATTTTCATATGAGCATTTTTCTTAATTTTAACACTGCCCATTTCTTTCAAATAAACTTAAATTAGTGTATGTCGACATTAAAGTTGAATTTAGTTTAATATGTTTTGCAAACTTGTTCTGTGTTTCTGAAAAATACTAAGATGTAAATATGAATAAAAGCTAATGAGGAGATAATTAAAAATGTCTGTTATTGTTAATAAAGTGTACGTCAGTATAGCATAAATATGTACGCAACACATTTAAGACAACAGGTTGTTAGTCCGCGATGGTTTTTCAAATGAAAATGATAACATACGATTCATTTAATTCATGCTGTGAACAATACGTTTTGAATTTAACTATCCGCTGTTCTGCTTGCTTAGTTGCTGTTGCGGAAGACATACAAACAAACGCACTTTCCCATTCATAGTTTTAGTTAGGATTCATGTTACATCAAGAAAAGTTTTATTTAATAAATTTCTATCAGTGATTACTTTTTCATTTTTACCATGATATTATAATATATCGTTATCAGTTATATATAGATGATCTACTGTAATGTCAGAGTGGAAAAAAAATTACAATTTCTATCTTCTTTTTAGGTAATAAACCGAAAGAAGATAGTATTATATTAAATATTATATTCACGTCTTATTATTTTCTGACATTTATCAATATTTTATAAATTTTCAGTCAAAATTTCCTTGTGCTTAACATAACTTCGACTTCATCTTGTTCAACGAGAGTCGGTTTTGTCTTGTCAGTTAACAAAGTGTGTTTATACAAATTCGATTTCCTATATGACGCAAATATTGTTTTTCAAACGTTCAAATCGAGTTGTTAGATTTTATTTGAATGTTTAGTACAATTCTGTAGCAAAAAACTTTTATATTGAATATAAAATTAATATATTTCTGAATGTATTATAGTTTCATATGTAAAATGTGAAAGTTTTAACACTGAAGATAGGTTGAGACTAAATAAAACTTACTTGTACTAACTCCAAGTATCGATTTAACTTTTTATTTGTCTGTAACAGCTAATATCTCTTAATTTTATTTGTTTGTAATTTTATTTTATAAAAGATAATGCGAACTCTAGCTTATGTTTAAGAAGTGTTATAATTTTATCACATTTATATATTTTAATAATAAATCGTTATAATTGACGTTTTGTATAATTGACGTTTGATCTCAGAGTATTATGTCCTAATTTATATTTATTTGTTATACCTATTATAAATTATAAATTTATTTAAAGAAGTCAAGTAAAATGATACTTTCTTGTTGAAAACATAAAGCCTATTCTTCACTCAATCCGTTAAAGATCTATCGTAAGAATGTTGTTGAGCAAAAGTTAATTTCCCTTCTACATGTAGTACCTAACGTACATTGTAAAATTGCTATCCAGCAGTTGTTATTGCTTTCTGAAATCCATATCAGTGAGTTATTCATTAATTGTGATCTCAGATCCCTTAAGTTACCTGACATCCCTTTAAATTTATTTTATATTGTTTTAAATTCACCTCAATTAGATAAAACAATAATACACTAGTTTAGCTCCTTTGTTGGCATCATAAAATGTTGGGTTAATAGCACAAGACAACTTAACAAATCAAGGAAAGTGATTTTAATGTTTCTTCCAACGTTTAGAGTGAAAGAATAGAGAGATCAAGTGCTTGCCCCGTTTTATGTCCTTGAAAATGATTTATGTAGGAAGTCACATGTGACGATTAATAAATAAAGTTAAAGAGGCGCAGTCAAATTATGGAGTTAAAAATAAAAAATCTAATTATTCCTATTGATTAATTAAATCAGGCACTCATACCGTGGTACATATTTTGACAATCTAGTCCAAAAAATAATTCTGTTGAATGTATGATTTTTATTTTTACTTGGCTCGGTTATTTTACCTATTTCTATTTATTTTTTCATTTATCACAAACCCCATGATCAACTTACAGGTTTTCTCAAAGTCTGGATATATATTAATACTAAAATACCAAAAATTACTTCATACGAAAACATAAATACATAAATAAAAATTCATAAAACAGAAAAACACATTAATTCAAACTAAACATAAAACCAACTAATTATGAAACCTGAACTACTAAGCAATGGTATAATCGCATTTCTAAAGCGGTCAATAGAACTCACAAAAATATCAAGATTTGGCGCCTGTCACAATAACTCGTTGATCAATATAAGTGTGCATACGACTGGTGAACGTTGCAGGATACTCGTGCGTGCTCTAGGCAGGTGAAATAAATTAAAATTCCTTCACTTCACATGCCGGTCAGGAGCATAAACATAAAAATAAACTAAAACGAGGAATTATCAACATAATTATTCAAGAATTTTAAAAAAGGCATGTTCAACAGAAGATTCCTGTTCGAGTTTAATTGAATTACATTCGACCATGCCAATTATAAAATACAAAAGAAACTAATGAGGATACTAGGATTACATTCTTTTTTACCATAAAAATATATTGAATTTTTAATGCTTTCCCCAACATACATTGCTCCACATGGAGAACAGATGACTACAATGACTGCAAGGTTCTAAGGAATAAAGAGATAAACACAAAACACTCAGTGTCATGGAAATTATGGGAATATCGCATAACAAATCCTAACACCTGTATACCTTCACTCAGGTTTCAATGATGTTACCCTGAAATGTAGTTATCAATAATTACATCAAGATCCCATACGGATGATACCTTTTCGAGTACCGTTCAATAAACTCAAATTTATGTGCATTTACCTCAACCTCAACACCAAAACAGAGAGGGAGGGGGGATTTTACAAACAAGAGTATAGATTATAATTTTATACACTTTTCCACTTTCATTTCAATCATGAGCCAAAGTAATCCGTTTCGTTTTCGACATCATAAGATCATTGTTTCATTTTGATTCTATAATCAATGTTTCTATATTTTACCCACTAATATCTATTTTGTCCCCGAGAATGTTTACATTTTTAACCCATTGATCCCTTTCATTATTATATCTTTATATCTTTAGTGTACTTTTACGGTTTAGAAACAATATAAGCAATGCGCTATGACAGATAGTCAGTAACTATATAACTTAAAGTACGTATTCGTGTTAAAGTATGAAATATAATAACATTTATTAGTTTGTGTTTAAATAATAATATTTGCTTCTGAAATATACGGATCATAAACCACTATATACTTTTTAAAGAAATCTTTACAGATACGTAATTTGTATTGGGGTAGCATGAAAGATGACTAATATAAAAATAGATGATTCTTCTTTCTACCTGCCTCTGAACAATATCTAACTGCAATCTATAACTATGTACATTACTCGCTCTATATTTCACGGAAGTACTCTATTTTTGTTTGTTTTGTCTTTTTGCTTGTCATCAATAAATAATTGATAGGAACAAAGAGCTGATTAATTTTTTAATTTCAAAATTCGATATAATTATTCTCATTTCAAATTGTTAATCCGTCAGTTATTTCGGTTGCGACTTTTGTCTAAAAATATGCTATTGACTTTTTAAGGCATGTAAAGTTTAATCTTCATTTAGAAATGGCTTCCAATTAAATAACTTGTTAATGATATACATGAAGATAGAGTAAACACAAGACATGTACACTCACTGATCTCAATTTCTATCGGCAACAGGATTAAATTAAAATATTTTATAGAAAATTATATATATATATATATATATATATATATATATATATATATATATTGTATTCGCATCCTATTTTCAATCCGTTGACTTCATTGCTATCTGTTCGGATCGCTCGTTACTTTGCAAACATGGATAGGCCTTAAGGATAATCACATGATAAAACAAAAAAATTACTAAAAGTTACTCGATAACTGTAATAAGTGTTTCGTACATTGAATTAGTTTCCGCGTTTTCGCATAGTATATTCATTATATAGTATTATTCATTATATATATTATTTATTATATAAATTATGTTTATTAACCAGAATGTATAATATATTCCGGTTAACAAACAAAGTGTAAAATTACTGCGAATTTATTAAAAAAAAAACTATAAATCTAGGAGTAGCGGTAAATTTTACATTACTTTTTAACAACCTTTTTTCCATAATCTAAATTTTAGTTATTTCTCAGACGGAGCGTAACGTATTTTTTGAAAACATTTTTAATATTATCTGGAAATAATTTCGTAAAATTTTGAAAAGAGTAATTCTGGAACTCTTAAAATATCAAGGAACCGAAACCGAAAAAAACATTAAAAATTAACTTTGTCGTTCCAAAATTATTGAATCAACCCTTTTTAGGTTCTTACTATTAGAAAATATACTGGTCAATTACTTAAATAACTGCCAAATTTCAAAATACGGTTGCTGAGAAAAACCTCTGTCACAGACAAACACAGAAATCTCTTAGAAAAGTTCGTTCTTTCTTTTTGATACAATAAACCCAAAAAAAATCCGTTGCTGTTTTGGTATTATTGAAGAAATAATATAATTTTGTATCCTAATTATATCATTTATACACTAAATTATATATGCATATGCTGATCATTTAGATTAGATGTCATATTTCATACTTACTAATGTTATTAACGCGTAAAAGTGTGTTTATTTCTCCTACTTTCCCGTCATAATTGAGGAACGTATCGACCTGATTTTTTGTGTAAACATAGTTGGCACGTCGAGAATACTAGAAGTAATTTTTCATTACAAAAATTGTATCCTGAATAGTATTTAAAAAAAATGTGTTTCTTTTTCCTTATTTCACGTAGCAATGGAGCAACTACTTGACGTTATTTTTTGCACACACAGCTGAAATGCGGGTAATGAATGTGGTTTTATCCCAGAAAAACGTATTCCTTTGGAAAAAGTGTTAATTAAAACAAAATTTTTGAATCGCTACATACACAGCGTCAGAATCATTCCTTTTAATGTTTCACCTAGAGAGAAATATTTTTCCTTTCATAGTCTTTGTATTAAAATATGACTACAACAAAGACTTAGTATACAATTTTTTTTAATGTGTTTCTAAGTCCTTTTTTCCTTTCATGTGTTATTAAGTGCCGCAGGTTTTGATTTCTCTCTATAAGTATGTAAGTATAACCATGAAAACAAAACCGCGAGTAAAGCTCTTTGCCTATATTATCCTAATTGCGGTCAATGTGATATTACCATCTCGGTATCAATTCACTACCATATACTTTTGTGCAGCTGCACTTTTATTGTTTTACTTAACACCAAACCTCCTAATTTAGTTAGTAATAAAGTATATTTCAAATAACTCGAATTTGAAAAGAAACGAATAAAATACATGGTTAGATAAATTTACAGAATTAAAAAATACTACATTCCTTACAGTAATGTATATGCAAGTATGTATATGCAAACTAGTAGAAAGTTCTACATGTCTACGATATTTTAAATTATAAATTAAGTATTTTCTCATATATATATATATATATATATATATATATATATGATCATATATATAGATATATATATATATATATATATATATATATATATATATATATATATATATGATCAACACGATGGTAAACGTTAAAGAAAATGTGAATTTCTCTAAAGAATTGTTAAGCTAAGTAAGTACCAGGAATGCCATAACACTGCTTTCGACTGAAAAGTGGATCTCAGGTTACACTACTCAGAAATCTTAACTCACCTAAACTATGTAATGGAAAAAGGATTATTGTCAAACAGCTATCAAATAAAATCATCGAAGCCGAATTTATAGCTGGAAAGCATAGAAGACACACAGTATTTATCTCCAGAATCTCTCCAGAATATCTGATCTCTACTGAACTATTCCAATTTAAAAGACTGCAATTTCCAATCAAATTATCTTATAGTTTTACAATTAATAAGGCGCAAAGACAAACTTTAAAACATTGCAGCATCAACCTCAAATAATCTTACTTTCCTCATGGTCAACTATACTAGCTTACTCACGAGTAGGAAGTGCGAAAAATTTGTACATATATACCACGGATAACAAAATGAAATATATTGAATATATTTGGCGTTAATTTTGTAGAAATTCATTATCCACAGTTAAATGAAACTACGTGATGTAGTATTATTTCTACTATCTTTAATTTCTTTGCCACGACCTAGGTTTCGTTGTATTACAACATCTTCAGGTGGGTAAAGAATCTTTGCTAATATCCCACCTGAAGATGTTGTAATACAACGAAACCTAGGTCATGGTAAAGAAATTAAAGATAGTAGAAATAATACTACATCACGTAGTTTCATTTAATTGTGAAAAATGAAAAATGTTATTTATAAACAAGTATTGTAAATAGTTGGAATATATTTTCAATAAAAAATTTTCACCCCTTATAATTTAAAGTTTATCCTATTATTCCAACTACCACACAATCTCATATCAATTCCCTGAGCGAAGCCAGGTACTGGCTTACTTGGCAGCTAGTATACAAATAGTGTCTATATATATTAGCTTTAAAAGATGAATGCTCCAAATTTGTTTCAAAATATGAGATCTAGCCAAGAAAATTATTAACATCATATATTTCGAAAAGAGAAAATACACATTAAGAAGTAAATAATACCTACGTAATCAAGGTCAATCAAATAATGATATATTATTTTCTTCTTTAATTTTCGAGAGGGATTCGTGAAAATAATTTGTAAATTTACATCATATGCATATATGATAAATAAATATATATATATATATATATATATATATATATACATATATATATATATATATATATATATATATATACATATATATATATATATATATATATATATATATATACATATATATATATATATATATATATATATATATATAACCGATTACCGATTTATGTATATTATCTATATATCTATGAATTTATATAACAAATACTATTTTCCTTGCCCGGATAATTATGCGTTTATTATATCACCTTTTTTGTTTCACTTTTATCTCTTACTATGTATTACTAACTATTTTATCAATTATACTATGACCACTTCAGAAATGTAAAAATATTTGTAAGTCAAAGAAGAATGAGATTGAGTTTAATTAAAATTCAGTATTTTACCGTTTTAAGAATTTGTAGATAAATAAATTATTAAGACCAAAATAACAGTGACATTTTCTTAGCGGCCATTCTAGTTTCTTTGTAAAATTAAAAGTGACATTGGAAATACCTGTGGAATCACAATTAAAAAGTAGGCCATATTTTTATTCTGTATGTCTATGTGCTTATTACTTAAGTTTATTTAGTAAATATGTGTTTTATATAAAAATTTTTATAAAAATTAAAAGTTTCTACACTTACTTAAAGTAGTTCTTTTTCAGTTAAATATGTCGTTGAATCTGGGTCATTTAAATTTCATTTAAATTGAAGAACCTTTGAGCTATGAAAGATAAGAGCATAATAAGGATCTAAGGAATTTTTAAATTTTGGAATCATTTTTGTAGCACGTCATGTTTTAATATTAGTTGTACTGAGATGAAACGCTTCTTCCTTGTGTATTCTTATATGTGTATTCGTATCTTCCTATATTTATTTTTGTTGAATATCAAAAAGTACTAAAACTATAATAAAATGTGAACTTAAAGTATTGTGTAATGAATATTTGGATAATAATTTACTGGTATACGCAATCATCTGCAATTCCAAACTTAAATATTATACTTTATTCAACGTACTAAATATTCATTTCAATGCCATTACAACATTTTGGCTAGAATTATAATTATTATATACCAGTGAATTAAATTTTTAATTAAAATATACATCAAGGACAACGTTTTTGTATTTATTAGCAAATTTTTTTACAAGTCAAATATTTAATGAAAACGTATAAAAATATCTTCAAATTATATTGTACCATCAATACTTGTATTTTTTTTTATAATTGTGGGTTAATAAATTTCTTTTTCACTGCCATGGTATAAAATATATTATTTTATAATGTATATCGATTATGGTGATATTTCCATATTGCATGCATGCGTGCGTGCGAGCTTGCGTGCGCGCGTGCATGCATGGGTGTCTGCGTACATGCGTGCGTGCCTGCATGTGTGCAGGCGCGCGTGTGCATGTGCACCTACGTATGCTACGTGGGTGCTTGCGAGCGTGCGTGCGCGGGCGCACCACTTGTACAGTTTTATACAAATATTTATATATATATATATATATATATAGACAATACATAGTATATATACAATGAAGTATATGAAAATTAAATCAACACAGTTAATTATTTAAAAACTTACAAAATTTATTAAATTTTAAATTCTGACAGCAGACTCAAATTTTAAATCAATTTAGGTGACATAGTGGGCTTATATTGAATACATTCTACATTGAAACATTTTAAGTGCGAAAGATGAAAATAATGTCTGCTCTCACGCGTCTACATGTATTCGCATTGCATGCTCCTAACTTTCTCGCATTGTCCCATACTTCACCTTGGCCACGTTCATTTCATCAATTCATATCCGGGTGGAAATTTTCATTGCATGATTTAAAATATACGTGGCGTAATCTGTCGATGCCCACCACACATTCCTATAACTACTACGTGTCAGGTCGCTAGACATTTTTTTTGTTTTCCAGTAATGTAACGTAAATTAATTTTCGAAAATAACAATTTTTCTGGTTGAGTGAAACAATTCTGAAACAATAAAAATTAATTATCACTATTTCAAGTCAATCCCTGTATTCTTTCAAAAACTCATCTCATTGAGTTAGCAGTTTTTACGTGATGTGTATTAAAACAACTCATCTAATTGAGTTACCAGTTTTTACGTGATGTGTATTCCAAAAACTATGTTTTCTGCTACTTATGTTACGTAACTTTTAATGTACAGACATGCCAATTGTACAATTTAATCACATGTATAGACTGTCAATTATTGTAAAATTATTACTTTGGTAGGTTAAGTATTAGGTTGTATACATTTTGTTTGATGCGTATTTTATTGTCTATACATATAATAAAACTTCACATTGGCCTATCTGTTCAATGAAATAATTTTCGAAAAAGTAATTTAAGGGAATATAACAAAAGTAACCAAGTCCGTTCATTTTTCCGGCCATAAAACTTTTACTAATTGATTTTGTTGGATCTAGAGTAACATGTTAGCTATGTTTGGGTCGTTTTTTATTGGGTTATGTCGAGTTGAATTACGTTGAGTTATGTTGAGTTGAGTTACATTGGATTACGCTACGTTGGGTTAATTTTTGATTACAAAGTGTTAGGTAGTTGGATTTGGCTGGTTTTTGTAGGGTTATATTCTGTTAGATTAGGTTATGATAGATTGGAATGAATTAAGTTGGATTGGTTTGGGTTATTGGATTTGTTTAAGTCATATTGATGTTTTTGGGTCACTTTGGGTTTTGTTGGGTTGGATTAAGCTCTGTTGAGTTATGTTGGATTGGGTTATATTATAAAAAATCATGTTTTATTATGTGAATTGGGTAACGTTGGGTAGGATTAAGTTACGTTAGTTGGGTTCAGTTGTTTTATTATGGTTTATGTTTAAGGTTACCATTAAGCTATATTACTATATAAGTAAATCAAATATATTTTATTAACACATACTATCATTACCAATGAATTGTTAGGTATACTAGACTTGAAGCGTGTTAAAGTGTGTCGTGGTGTCGTGCGTTCCATAGCAAGCGTATTATCGTTACTGTCAACCAATTTGATTCAATTTATTATTTAATGATTTTAAAATTATGATTTTCCAGGCTTCTCTTTAAATCAATTTGTTAATTTATTGTTGGAATAATAAAATTAGTGAAAGTGTTTCAGCTGTTACTTACCCCAGTTTTTAAATTGTACTCATGCATGCATGCTGAATTGAAGTGTAAAAGTGAAAATGAAAATTTAAACCAAATATGAATTCATATGAAAATAAATAATGAACGAAAAATTATAAACTACCGCAAGTGAATTAATGTGTCTATTTGTCGCAGAATTTTGCCTTACAAAATGTGCAAAGGGCTGAGGCCAATATTATGAATAACGAGATCACGTTATTGCGGAGACGGTTGGTTACAAAGGTTACACCATTTAAAGGATTGTGTAGACATACTGACTTAAAAGCAAGACCTAGTGAATTGTAAACAGAGAGTCCTAAACTCTCATGAGTAGGTTTGAAAGTAAACTCCATTAGTGAAAGTGAAGAGCGATGTTTTTTTCAGACGCGGTACCAATTTCTTGAATTGTACCGCCGGAAGCTGTGACGCGGCGCGAATTGATGGTCCCGATCCATCAAACATGCTAAACGTATCTTAATGTCTGCTTAAACATTTTCGCATTACGTTTCGCGGCGTCCATCTTAAGTCACCCACCATCTTCCGCCATTTTATTATGCTTTTGTTTGTCTTATGAGACAATTTAATTTGCAAAGCTGACAGTTAATCATTATGCATTAGAAAACCGAATACTAAAAAGTAAGAGGTAAAGAGGTGTTTGTAATATTTCAGATATAACTCTATTTTCTTAGTTTAATCGTGTCTTCATTTTAGTTAATATTTATTTAAATTGTTAATAATTAACACAGTGGGGTCCGGCGTATGAATACAGAAATTCGCCTGCTTAATATATTCGGAAGGATTGAGGGGATGATATTATTCATAATATTGGCTGTACACCCTCCAGACACCCCCTCTCTTCTCTTGCAGTCATTAAAAGCCACCGCTCCGTTCGCTAAACAACACCGGTCGCCGGGGTTAGGAGTATATTGGCGGGAATACTCAGGATGGTCACCCAATAAATAAAATGATCCCTCTCTTACTTCAAAGCAAAATCCGAATAATGTTCCCTGTCTTCTTTTATATTTTTTTTCTGTAATTGCTCTGTCTTTTGTATATCGTAACAGAATTTAGCGCAAAGAAATAAATTAAACAAAAAACTTTTCCGATTTATCATTGCTTAGTCTTTATTAGAGCGTCTATGCATATCATAAAATTGTAACAAATTGAATTCTGTAAATTGAAAATGTTAAAAAAATGATAGTTTCAGCATGTGGAATGATAATAGAAGCCAGAAACACTTTTTTTAGAATTTGTAGATTTTTTTTGTTAATTTGAGCGGATATTACACAAAATCTAATGGACAGATTTAGATGAGGAATTTTTTTTCCTAATTACACGTATACGAAGTCGTAATAAGTGCGGCTAGTAGTTATACGTAGTCCATATTATTCGCCAATATATGGGCTTTTGAACATAAAAAGAATTTTTCAAATTGGAATTGTGCTTTAAAATATTCGATAAACAAATAAAAGTACAAATTGTTCGGCTTTATATATATATATATTAGTAGAGATATCAGTACTTATATACATGTTATGTTTTATTTTGACACTGATTATTACTTTATTCCTATTTATTTCTTTTGTCACATTAATTTTCGCAGAAATTATTAGGACGCGTGTGAAAGACACGTATGTATTTCGACTCTATTATGATGTCTTGCTAGTATATCGATGTGCGAGTTAACTTAAGCTTCTTTGTATTCGTAAATTTAGTTCTACGATTACATCCAAATTCGAAATTTTTGGTGGTATCCTTCCAATATATAATAAAACTCTACCTCGGCGTGAGAAATTTACATGTGAATAATTGTTTGATATTATCGGAGAATGAACGATGTCGCGTGTCACACAATGACCTCATTTTCAATGCACGAAAAAGTACGGAATGGTCGACTACACTAAAATATGTAAAGCGTAGGAAGCAGAGTCAGTGATGTACATGACATTTTTTATAGCCTTATATTTTATTAGAGTCAATGATATAGCGATGGCTCGAACATATTAGGATTATTTTAATGTAAATTAAACTTGTTTAAAGGCATTTACTTTAGTTTTTATAAAATTTAGTTCGAATACTTTCCTATTAAAAAGCTAGCTATGTTTAGACCAGGTGTATACAGAAAATGATTTTAAAATTAATATTAAGAAATACTAAGCTAATATACGAAATATGTGTTATACATAATATCGCACTTCGATTGCAACATAATTAATACAATGTTTTGTCTAAAATTTATGTATAGATACACACATACACACACACGCACGCACGCACGCATGCACGCTCACACGCATGCTCGCACGCACACGCGCGCACATGCACGCACACGCAAACACCCGCACAAACGCACTCACGCAAATGCGCGCCCAGGCACACATGCACTATATATATATATATATATATATATATATATATATTTATATATATACATATATATATATATATTTATATATATATATATATATATATATATATATATACAAATAATGGGCTTTTCACCTTGTATATCCAAAACTACTCATCGTAGACATCTGATGTTTGGGTGTAGTAGTAACCACGAGTCACTCATCTTACCCTATTATGGTAGGGTGTTGGCGGCTGTGGTGGTGTGGGATATTTGGTGATCGAAAATGATTCACCTTGTTTTACTATTGACCAGCAATTACCAAACTTCCCTCAATGAATGTACTAGAATGATTGCGAATATACTAAATGGTACTAGATGAACTAGAATGAACTAGACGAGGAAGGATCATGAATGTACTGGAATGTTCGAGAAGCATTGTGCATAAATGTGTTAGGAAGAGTGAGAATGTACTAGAATATCCTTTATTGAATTGGACTTAAAGATCGAGAATGTTCTCAAATGTTCGAGAATATTTTCAGCAAATTTAAAATATTAAAAAACATAATTTTGAAATAATTTATTTAAATTTGTCATTCATTCCATATTAAGATTACCTTCCTTCGAAAAAATTCAAAATCAACGATTTCGCATTGCTGTCTGTTGTGCAAAAATTTAAAAGTGAGGATTCTTAGTGTTTCGTTAACGAAGTAACATCTATTTTTGCATACATTGGGTTTAGTTCTTTATTATTAGATAAATTACATTACTTTATTTCTTTGTAGATCTATGCGGTAATGCGGTAGGATCTTTTCACTAGTCTAATAATTGACTGGATTTCAATGTTGTTATAAAAACTAAATCTTTGTATTTCTTTATGAATATTCGTTTTTCCTTTTGCTTTTTGTTATCTATAAGCATGTAAGATTCAATTTGGATATAGACGCGTCTTACAAGGTTCGAGTTCACATGTTCGAGTTAAAGAAATATGTATGCATTTAGTTTTTTAATATTATTTTAAACAAATTATTTTCATTTCAATTTACTTCCGACTGTTTAATTTACTAGTCGAATTTCTGCCATATTTTCTGATTTAATTTTTTCATTTTATCCACATAATCACGTTTTTTTATTTAAATTGCATAACACCCCCAAATTAAATTTTGGGATATTTGGAATACGTTAATCCGTTCAGATTTACATGGAAGCATTTCAGCTTATACTTACCTGGTATATTTATATCTGTTGTAAATCTATAATGGACATATTGGTTTTTATTTTAAATAGCAACAGCAAAGTCGTAATTCTATGCAGAGACAGGATTTATTGAGGAAAAAGCACCAAGTATTGGGCTCTCAACTTTTATAATTTTTTCAAGTTCTCGCAGTGTTCATTTTATTATTCGCAAAGTTAAATTAACTGTTAGTAAAAGTGCAAATTCTGCTATACATCAGTTTATTACATTGTGAGAAATATGTTAGTAAATTTATATCAAGTTTGACAAAACCTTAAAAATAAGTAAAAAAGTCAAGAAATATTATATCTCAATAAAGTGGAATTATACGAAATTAAGACAACTTATTCTATATAGCAAAAATAGATTTACTACAGTTAATTAAAGTAGAAGAAAATAATATGTTTTCGCGACGTCAAAGAGAGCTTGGGGTGCTTGATCATTTTCTCTTCTGCAATTTATAATTCAGGCACTTGACCGTAATATTGTGGATATTCCGAAAAAATAACTCATCTATTCCACGCATAACTGTATTTTAATAAATTTTAATATATTTTTTAATATGTTTTTACACATTTATGTAAATTACATTATTCTATGTTTACTGTATCATCCTACGTCAAACTATGGCTATAGTGCAATTTCGCCATAAAAACGCCTTACCAAGATTTGCTTTTCCTAAATTCGATAAAGGCGTGTAGACTAAAGCTTTCTGATAGCAAGTTTCCAAAATATTATCAACATTTTTTGTATTTAATAATAGGTGACTGTCTTGTCACTATTTGGTGATGCGTCTGACCTAGCAATAAAATTATCACAAAGTATAGAAAAACTAATTCGATCTATTTGAAATGGTACATTCCGTAGAAGGAAGAACTTTACGGTCTTTGTAAAGTTTGTTGATAGTTGAACATTTTTTTTGTATTATTCTTAAATAAGATTTCTTTAATTTTCTTTCTTGGGCAAAGCGGTCGATGATTTTATATTAGTGAAGAGCAAGGATTTATTCACTTGTATTATATTTAATAGGAGTTCTTTACCACGGATGACCTAATTCTTAAAAGACTAACGCCACATTTTTTGAAGCCAAAAATATCTTGCTTTTCTTGAAAAATATAGCTAAATGTTAGAAACTAAATCTAAAAAAGCTAAATGCTACTTTATAGTAAAAAATGTCTAACCTCACTGCAAAAAAATAACGTTTAAACTAAAATAACCTCAATAATTACATTTTTAAATATAAAATAAATGAAATTCCTTTGTTCTGTCCATAATTTCATTTATTTTACTTTCGTGGCTTCGAATCACTATCCAAGATGTATAATATTTCATATGCGATGTTTTCAATTAAATAGAAAAAAAATAAGATATTCGCCATAAAAATATTGTTTCCTATATATGGGATACGGGCCCCCCAATAGGGAGAGTTGCCCGTATTTATCTGACTATACCCTTTGTACATATATATATATATATATATATATATATATATATATATATATATATATACATAATCTCTCTACAATTGAACTGATAGAAATTCCGACACATATTCACAAGCTTCAGTTACATTTTGAAGACGATCTTTAATGGTTGTCAATCGGATTTCGTATTTCTCCAAATAAAATTTTATTTAAATGCGTGAGATGCGTCTTTCACATTTCATAATTCGTTCATAATAATCCCTTCCCTCAATTGCCATTTATCTAATTGTTCGTTCGTCATTTTTAGTGTGTCATTATGTCTTTTCTAAATATTTGAAAAGTATCAGTTTCATTGGTCACTCGGTTAATTTTTGTCTATCCTAATTATTGTCAGAAAATCAAAAGTGACTTTATTTCATTACGTATTTATACCGCCTTCACGCCTTAACTTTTCCCCCAATATACCTGAAATTTTGTATGTATGTAAGCTACATGTAAAATTAGCTATTGTAATGAAGACGAACATAAAATTCGTTTACTTTAGACACAGTTCTTTTGTAATTGGAAATCTTAGAAGATTAAGAATCTCGTCTAAGATTTCGAGCAGTGAGAATGAGAGTGTGAAAGAGGAATGTGAGCTTGAACCTGAAATATTTAATTATACTTTACAACAACGTATTAGTCTACAACTAAATTCTACAAAAATTGTTTACGCCCTTTGAATCTCAGTTAATTTGTCTCTTAACAAATTAACAAATTTAAGAGATTACTGTGATAAATACAATGAATTTTACTGGAAAATTGAGGAATGTATTTACTCTCGAGTCACCAATAAAGTAATACATAATATAAATAAATCACATAAGATATAGATGACCATTTTAAAATGTAGTTAACGCTGCTAATGTTGTTTTGTGAACATTTAAAGCTATAATATTATTATTTTTCTTCTTATCCTCTGGCGATTCTAGTAATCGCAAAAGTAAATTTAAAATCTCAATATTTTATTTTTAGTTTTAACTTTAAATTGCCACAAATAATTTTATTGCCAAATAAATGTCTGAAAAGAAAGGATTATTATCAATTGGAACAAAATTTTAATTATATTTATACAATGAAGTAATAATAATAACACGTTCAAGTTATATCTAGATTTGAATATTTTTAAAATAATTACAGATGCACGTGATCATTTGATTGCAAAATATTTCAGTCTAGAGACAACGGTGCGTTAAGGAACTGTAAAATTTTCTAAAATATTGTACAATTAGGAAAACCATCGAGTTTGTTATTTTTCGTACCAGGTAATGTAATTTCCCACAATGCTTTGAGTAAGAAAGCTTGTTTGATTGCCACGATATCATTCAATATCTACAAGCAGTTAATCAAATCGTACAAGAAATTGCCGAAAGCCATTCAAAGCATGTATTGATTTTGCTTTTATAGCTTTAGCGACGTAAAACCTCATTTATTATAAATGTGTGTGATATTTATGACCATAAAGTTGAGGAATAAAATATAAATTAGAATAAGTTTCCTGCTACGAAGTTCGTTCCTGCCTGTTAATGAAAATAATTAAAGTTTGTGCTATTCAATATAGGGCGAGAAATTGTGCATATTTATGTACATGACGGAAATGTCAATCAACTTCCTTTTTAGGGTACTATACTACGCAATGTATTTGCCTCAGTAGGGTCAAAAATGTTGCATTGTGTAAAGTGGGTTAATTTATGTCACGTATATGTTTAAGATACTTACTAAGATACAAGGCAAGAGTATAAAATATGAGAATATTGAAATAAGAATATGAAACTTTATTAAAACTATTAATAAGACAACTTTAAAAAAACACCGTTATCTACTCAATATTAGGAGTAAATAGCAGTTTTCATCTATCAATTAAAACCTTGATGGAACTATTATCCAGTTAAAAGATGTATCCATGATAAATTAAACTATCCTTCACAGTTTATAATAGATTTTATTTAATTGAAGCCTATTTAACATATTACTCTTTTTTCGTTATGTGATTCACATACAAAATGTGGAATGAACCTAAAATATAAAACACGTTATATGGTAATAAAAAGGCAATTACGTTTCCTAATACTCCTACTAAAATTAAAATATTTAATACATATGTTTTCCATGAAAATACAAAATAAGGATAGAAAAATTAAATGGCAACAGTTTTTATATGATGTTTTACCTGGAATCTCCCAATTCTTTTATATCTACTTCTTTTATACCCAATTATTTTATACCTACTTCTTTTATACCCAATTCTTTTATACCTCTTAGAAATTAAAATCGTCTATTAAGTAAATTAGGAATTTTTTAAAACCATAATATGAAAAATTCTTTTAATTTGACTTATTACCTAAGGCTAATGGAAATGTTTTCGAAAGAAAACTTTTTACAGTCACACAATAGATGGAAATATGTTACTTAGGAGGACAAAAATTATGTAAAAGTATTGAATTCTTTGATTTTGTTTGAAGAATGATTTTAAAGGCTAAGAAAGAAAAGGCGTATCAAAAATTAATTCAGAAATAGTCAAGAACAAAAATGTTAAAATAACTTTGTGTTGTATTTCATATTTATTTGACCCATTTCGATGTAATATGTTTTTGGTTTCTCTCTAATAATGATGTATATCGTATACAAATTATTAGTAGGGATAAACTTTACTGATAGAGTTTAACATACATTTAAAACGCCAGTTTCCTTTTTGAAGCAGAGGAACCTTTTTTCTTCTCAATATACCATTAAAATATTACTTTGTTCAGGAAGATGATGGCTTTTCTTAATTTTTTTAGAATTGCAATTCAAATAAATTTTTGTTTTATGTATAAATATACATCATATTTATTATTATTTTTTAAACTTTTTTTTTGTTATATGTTTTATTCATTATCAAATAAAAAAAAATGGCGTAATGGTCCTTGCAAGGACAGTGACAAACAGATGGACGCAAAGAGGGATTAATATCTTCTAATTGATTCTACAAATTTTCTATTTCTCCACTGTAGAAGTTCGTATAACTAAAAAAAAATGTTGCTTCATTCAAAACAAAGCGTCTAATAAATGTTCTTTAATTATTCGCGTAAAATTAATTCATGATTATCTCAGCTAAATGTATTATAGAAAACTTTACTTTTTCGGCTCGATGATGCATTTTGTGTGAATTTTGTATAATATTCCTCATTATATATAATACATTCACTCTTCAAGTATTAAATTATATTATTCCAACCTTTCAGAAAACATTTTAACTCGCACGTAATTTTATCTACGGCATTAAAACAAAACAAATTTTATCATTAGCATTAGTTTAAAATTCTATATACTTGTAAATAGTGAACTCCACGTATGTCGATTACTCCATTTATTTCATCTTTCATAATCTAAAAGTAATTTTTATAATCAGAAAATCGAAGAAAACAAAAGAATGATAACCTATATGGAGATATCGCAAAACAACATGAATTAAAAGAAAGTGAGAATAATTTTAAATGATACAGTATAAGTACCACATTTGCCCCCTGTACAGCTATAATAAGTCTTGAACAATTTAAAACAATTACGTTAAATTTAATTCTAATAAGATCGGAATAAATATAGAAAAGGTTTGCATAATATAATCAAAATATGCAGGTAGCAAACCAGAATACGGCATTTAGGAAAGTGTAATTGTAAAAAAGAAAAAGAAAAGTTTACCAAAAAGTGAACGAACCAACCGGTTTTTATTTAGACCGTTATTTTGGGTATAAACAGTACATGCCCTATTAAAATTCAACCTCTAGACTATACTAACAGTCTTATCTTTTCATTCCGAGTCATTATTGGGTTGAAAATGCAGATATGTGGAAGCAAATTTCGTTTGGAAATCCACAAATTTGATTAACTTTTTTTTACTCTTAGGTTTTAACCAAAGAAATCAGATTTATTTCCTAATATAAATTACGCGTATGTTCATACATCACAGACATTAAAATGGCGACAGACGTTTGACCGTCGTTAACTTAAAACCATGTTGCAAACCAAAAACGACTTAAGATTGTAAAGTTTTTTATAGTCTTGGAATGTTGTAACATTTATATAAATATGTACGTCTTACAATGTAATAAGCAATGAAGTGGCGGGTTTTAATATTCAAACCACATAAGCGTTGTACAGTCGTAACACGTACAGGCCTTTTATAACCTCCTTTTCAGGCTTGTCGGCGGGTGTAAGGGAGGTGCGTGTTCACTTTTTCACGTTCTTCAAAAGAACTTCTGCTTAACTATAATCGCGGCCGAGAATACATAATCTTCGACGGGGGACGTGTGCCAGGTGCAGGTTTCTTTTTGATGCTTAAAAATAAGTCGATAAAAGCTCATTTAGATAACTGATTGCGGGAAACAAAAATTTTCAGTACCTTATTTTAAATACGAATACTGTTTTATTTAATTAAATCGTTAAAGTTATTTTCTTGCGAAAGTTGGAGAAAAAAATTGCCGGGTTCTATTTTTTATTTTTTTTTCCGGGTTTTATATCCGTATAACTTTAAATTTAGTGATCCTTTGTGAAGCGAGAAGAAATGTTTTATTAACGTTTGATGTGAGTTGTGAGTTCCAAATTTATAAGTCCTATTCGATATTTGTTGGATAATTTAATCTTTTCAGCGATTGTCACAACACTGTGACTTGATCGTCATACTTTGTATCGAACCGTTACTTAACAGAGATAAATTTTCTTTTCTAATATTTATTTATCAATTCTTCTCCGCCTTTAATTACTTGAGCACGCTGTATATATAACGATTATCTCTACGTTAACATTTTTCTTTCCTTTTGTCACTTCTCAAACATTTCTTTGGCTTTAATATACGAATATGTGTTATTTTGCGACCTTTTATATTCATCGTTTAATCAAGCACTTCTAAGTCAGCCTTTTGCCATTCCACATTTGTTCTACTTATTACTATATATATGTTTTATATCAGTCTATAAGTTTAATATAAAAAACCGTTTAAATGTTCGTCACTATACCGTATACTATTTTTTATTATTCTATGACGTATACTTTGCCAGCAGCGGTTTTATGATGATTTTAATTTAACTGGAATTATTTTCCATTTTTTTATTTTAAGTCTACTTAAAATTTTTTAGAATTATTTCTCCTTAATTTTCATTAAAACATATTCATTCTATTAGCTATATCCGTATGATATAATAGCCTTCCTTTGTTTCACAAATTGTTTGCATTAATTATTTTTATCAATAGTCCTTTATTAATTAAAATCCGCTTGACCTTCTGCCTTGGGCAATCGGGTAAATGGGTGAACAGATTGATCAACGGGCGGATCAACGGACGGATTAACGAATGGATGGACAGATAGACGGAAGGACGGTCCGACAAATGGATCGACAGATAGACCGACTGATAAACGGACAGACTGATAAAACGGACTGACCAACTAACGGACCGGTCGACCGACGAACCAACCAATGGAGGAACCGAATGAGGGATGGAACAACAGACCAACGGACGAGCCGCTGGAAGGATAGACCGACGGACCGTCTGAATGACGAATCGACAGATGGAAGAATGACATAAACATATATTGATCGTCAGTAAGTCGGAGGACATTAAAAGGCATGAACGAATATGGAGTCATATTTATTTTATTATTTATTCAATTGCTAATAATAAAAAATACTAGCGAAAGTTAGGATAAAATTTTGTCTTAATTTTTTTCTTTGAGTCATTTATATAAAAATGTATTAGAGACATATATCCATTTTTAGTGTTACAAGATGTTAAATTTTATATCGATAATCGAATGGTGGAAGTCTCATTATAATTGTATTTATGAAGAGCTTTGCAGCTCATTGATTTTCGTGAATAGCAAAGACGAACCAATATTTTACAAATATATGAAAATGAATAGAAATACTTATTTTAATATATTTATATATATAAAGATGATTTATAGCGCGGAATCACTACGATATAAATCAAATCAAATATTTCCGGTATCAGGTGTAAGTTTTGAAGAATGTATGGCATATTTAATTTTTTAATCAAGATATTAGTTACTTTACTGGGCAAAAGCAAAAATGTAAAAAAATACCTTATTGATCATGTTTTATAAAAAAACATGTTTCAATAGTTTAATGAAAAAACTGAAAGCAATTTGAATATATGACAATACATTCAAATTGCTTTCTTATAACACAAAAATATTGCTTTTTTATAACACAAAAATATCCTACGGTAATTTTAAATGCACGAACTGAATATTTATGTACTTATATTCACATTTTGATGATTCTATAAAATGAAATATCAACAACACAACTAAGGAGAAAATTCAAAGTACTCAACAAAAGAAGATCGACAAAGATGATAACAACAAACTCTCTACATAATCTAAAATGAAGAAAATTATGAGTATTGTAAAATTAAGGACGCGCGAGAATGAAATAGTCGAAAAATATTTGTTGGTAAATATTATTTTATATCTACCGTGAAAGTAACGAAGGCGCATATATTCTATAAAGGGATGAACATAAAAAGTAGATATGGTCGGCATAATATATCGCTAGGTGTGTTGTTATGTGTTGCATATCGTTAAGTTCTTATGATCTATTTTGATTGTAATATCCATCACATTTTTCATGTTCAGTTTTCCCATTTCGCCTATTTTTAGACGTTTTGAAATAATAAAGAGTACACGTTTCTCATTATTTAATAGTTATTTTCATTAAATAAATAAATGTAAAAAACCAGTACAAATATAAAAAAAATATAACTGCATTTTGTAAAAGATAGCTGCCACAGAAACTATTATTCTTCTTTTTTGGGACAAATAAAATTGTTACCATACTAATTAATTGCAAAGAATTAATCCAGATACATTTTGATTTTTAATTTGTCAAAAGTTTGCTGGCGTTTGATAACTAGTTAGATAAAAAAAATACATACGCTCTTTATATTTTACTATATAAAACATTTATATACAAAAATCTACTTTAAATAAATCTCCGTAAATGAGAGATCATCGTGTAATATTTGAATTAATTTTGCAGTCATTACATTTTATGTTATATTTAGTGGTATTTACGGGAATTTTAGAAGTCACCGTCGATATGAATTAGGTGAAGTAATGAATAACACTAAAATCAAACTCAGTAGATATAACATAAATGCCTGATGGATATTCAACAGAAAACCTTTGCAATAAAATCTTTTGCGCCTTGTCAAAGTCGAATTCCGAATGCAAGTACGTGCTTGAAAAAACTATAAAATCAAAGAAGACAATGAAGTTTGAAAAGAAATAAAATATAAGTTTGCGGGCGACGTTGTGTATCGTAAGGCGGAAAACTGCCGGGACCCAATTAAAGCAAATTTAGTGTTGTGATTGACGAACACTTAAATTAGGTCGCAATTTGAACAAAAATTATCCGCGTCCAAGTTGAGGTCCGTCACACTTAGTCATTCTAATTATTGTGCAATTAGCCGTGGAATTCACCGGTAATTGCCCAATAAAAATAAAAGTTATATCGATGAACTGCTGTTCCGTAGCACCACGTCTTTATGTGACAGTGAGCAGGCGATGGGAACTGATGGTCATTTGTTCAGATTTTATTTGGTTGCATGTTGTAGAATATTTTTCCAAGAGTAGTGAAAATGGCCGAGTTGTTTTAATATTTTAGGGTTTTAATTCATATGGAAAGACTAAAATTTACAAGAAATTATGAAAATGAACTTTTTATTTCATCACAAGATTTTTATGCCTTTTCACAATTATTTTAAATGCATTTGTTTCGGATGAAATATAAGGTATTGCCATATAATTACTAAAAAGATAACAGTTGAGAAAGCAAAAAATTAAAATATGAAAAAAAATCTATATGCTTTTTATTTATAGTTTATATGTTTAAGGCAAACTTTAGGTTGTGGTTACTTTAGAATTAAAAAAATCATTTAAATTATAATTTTTCCTCATAGATACTTTGGAATTACAGATAAAAAGGCAATTATATTTCATATAAATGCAAAAACCTATTGTACAACCGTACAGCCGAGTCGAGTTATATTAAGAGAATCGAGTCGAGTTATTTACGAAGAATTGTGGAAATATGTCGAATGTAATGCAATAGTCGATTTGAAATATGATTTAAAGGTGAGAACAAAAATTATTTGATCAAGGCGCTGACAAAACCAAATTGAGCTTACTTAAAAGGTTTTAGCCTGATCTACTAAAGTCAAGGCCACGAAAAAAATATATTTATACTTGACAATATTTATAAAGTCACGTTTGTTTCCAAAACAACTGAAATAATTTTGTACTAGAAAAAAAATTCAAAAACATCTCGTAACATAGATTTTAAATAAATTTCTATTTTTAAAGTTTTCTGTATTTTATTTTCAATAAAGTAAATATGATTCTAATAAAAAAATAAAACACTTTATTTCTCTCGAGTAGTAATACGCATTTTGGCGATGTCTATTGCTTCTCTTTTACTCGTATGCAAACCGACGGTGTGCTCTGAGACGAGGTGCTAGTACATATATTGCCTGTTTTCCCACCCGCTCAAAAAGTAATAAAAATAAAAAGCGATTTAATTAAATCAATTTTAATCTTAGGTTTGAATCTGTGTTTTAATATCGTACGTGTGTATTAAGCGAATGATATTTTGACATTTTTTTTTGATAAGACGTGGAATATGCATTATATATTGAATTCAATATATATTTGGAAATACGTCATGTTTTTCAGAATATATATTTTAGCTCACGATTATTAATTATAAAAAAATCGATTTCAAAATTTTCATGACTTTGTTTGCTCGGGATCAGGTATTAATCATGTTTCTATCACGTCATTCGCCTTTTTTCAATCCTTTTTGTTTACTCACTTTTGGATATTTTGTTTTTTTTTACATTAATTCGTGTTTATATTTATAAACTTTTTCATATGATACTTTTGCTTATTCAATTTTTGGACGTTTCTTTTTTCTTTTTTTTTATATCAATTCGTATTTGTATTTATAAACTTTCGTTATGCGATCTTTTTCGCTAATAACATTTTTTGGATATTTTGTTTTTTTATATCAATTCACACTTGTTTTATATTCTTGTTACTTAATCCTTTTGGCCTACTAAATTTTGGAAGTTTTGGCTTTGATTTTTTTTAATGGTCAATGAATTGACCATTAAAAAAAATCGATTTCAATTAAAAAAAAAATCAATTGTTCAATTAAAAAAAAATCAATTGTTCGTATTTATATATTTTACGTTTTGGTTGCTAAATTTTCCATGTCTGGTTTTTATTTACAAACTATGTTTTTATTTACAGACTTTCTTTACGTGATTTTTAGTGTATTAAATTTTTGGGTAATTTGGATGGTTTTTTTTGTACATACGTGTTTGCATTTACATTTTTTTACGTAATCCATTTTCCTTACTAAATATTGTCTTTTTTAATTAACAATTCGTGTTTGTGTCTATAATTTTTTTACGCGACCCTTTCTACTTATCCAATTCTTTTACATTTTGGTTTGTTTTTTTATATCAATTCGTTTTTGTGTTTATAAACTTTACACAATGGTAGTTGATGCAACGGGAAAAGACCTAGGCTACATTTCGTCCTGAGAAATATCATTATAAGTAATATAAACCGAACTTATATTTTGAATGCAAGAGTGTGTTTATTTGTACTTCCTTCAAGTCATAATAGAGCAAAAGATCATTGTGACTTTCTGCACAGAGATAGTTGGTGGTCCAGGAAATAAAGTAAGCTACTTGTAAACAAGGGAAATCTTATCGTACCTACACCACAATCCTCTAATGTTAAAAATTCAAATGTGCATTTGTTTGTCCTTCTTGCACGTCGTAATGGGGCTACAAATCAACATAACTTTCAGCACAGAGATAAATGGCGAGCCAGGAAATAACATAGGCTTCTTTCAAATTAGGGAAATCTCGTCCTAACCGAAACAAAAGATCCGATCAAAAATAAAAATTAGAAAGTTTGTTTGGTTACACTTCTTTCACGTCGCTATGGAGCAACAGATCGACGTTGTTTTCTGCACAGAGATAAATTGCGTGTGAGAAAATTACACAGGCTTCTTTCCAAACTAGGAAATTTGATTTTTAATAGAGCAAAAATAATAACTTTTGTTAAAAATTCGAAAGTCTGTTTGTTTTTCTTTCACGACGCAATGGTGCAAAAGATCGACGTTACTTTCTGCACCGAAATAATTGGTGCTAATCAGAGACATCTCTTATTGACTAATATTACAATCCCAACTTGTGTTAAAAATTCTTAAGTTCGATGTGTTTATTGGTCCTTTTTTCACATCGTATTAGAGCAACAAATCAACATAACTTCTGCACAGAGATGGTAGGCGGGACAGGAAATAACATAGACTGCTTCAATTAAATAAATATTTTCTTAACTAAACAAAAATTAAAAACTAGTGTTAAAAACTCGAAAGGGTTTTTGTCCTCCTTTCACGTCTCAATGGATTATCGTGACACAAAGATAGTTGGGAGAACAGTAAATGAGATAGGTGAAATATTCACGTCACAATTGAGCAACAGATCGAAGTGACTTTTTTCTAAAATGAAATAGGCTAATTGCAAAACCAGATCATCTCATCCTACTTAATACAACAATCCCAAATAACATTAAAAATTGTAAAGTATGTTTGTCTTTCTTTCTCGTTGCAAAGAAGCATCAAATCTATTTGACTTTCTGCACATAAATAGTTGGCGGACCAAAAGTTTACATAGACTACTTATCAACCCAAGAAATCTCTTCCTAACTAATGTTACAATCCTAACCAGTGTTAAATATTTGAAAGTGTCTTTGTTTGTCCTTGTTTCATGCCACAATGGAGCTCCATATCAACGTAACTTTCTACAAAGAGATGGTTGACTTGTCAGAAAATAATATAGGTTGCTTTTATACCTGGAAAATATTTTCCTAACTATATCAAGAATCCCAACTAATATTGAAAATTAAACATTTTTTGTTCTTCCTTCACGTTGCAATGGAGTAACTAATCAAACTGGTTTTCTGCGCAGAGACAGTTAGCGGAACAGGAAATAAAATATAATATTGAAAATATTATGTAATATTATTTGTTGTCCCGTCAACTTATAATACTTTCCGACCTGGACAATCTTACACCAGCTAATGTAGGAATCCCAAAATTTAGAAATTAGGAAGTTTATTTGTTTGCCCTTGTTTCACGTCACAGTGGATTAGTATATTAACACAATTTCCTGCACATAATTAGTTGGCGGACCGGAAAATGACACAAGGTATTTTCAAACTCGGGAAATCTTATCCTACTAGTATTAAAATCCCAAATAATATTAAAAATTTTAAAGTGTGTTTGTCTGTCCCTCTTTCACGTCGCAATGAAACAACAGATTGAACTAAATTTCTGCACAGAAATGGTCGGCGGACCTGGAAATAACATATGTTACTTTTCAACCAGCGAAATTTCATCGTAAATGATAAAAAAAACTAATATTAAAAAATCCAAAGCGTTTATTTGGCCTTTTTTCACATCGCAAAGAAGAAAAAATCGTCTTAACTTGCTGCAAAGAGATGGTTGGTGGACCAGAAAATAATATAGGCAAATTGCCAACCCAATAATTGTCATCAAAATTAATACAATCCCAAAAAATATTAAAAATTCAAAAGTGCGTTTTTTGTTCTTCTTTCACGTCGCAATATAGCAACAGATCGACGTGGCTGTCTGCACAAAGATAGTGGACGGGTCATGAATTACTATAGGTTCTTTTAAACCTGGAACATCTCATCCTAACTTACATGGCGCTATCAATATTTCAAAATAAGGAAATATATTTGTTTATTATTTTTTACTTTAACGTCGCAATGGAGCAATATGTCAACGTGATTTTCTGCACAGCGACAGGTGGTTAGACAAGAAATGACATAGGCTATTTTTCAATCCAGGAAATCTTAGCCTACCTAATGCAACAATTCAAATAAACATTAAAATTATGTTTGTTTGTCCTCCTTTCACATCGCAGTAGAAGAACAATTCGATAGGACTTTTTGCAAAAGATAGTTGATGGGCCAAGAATTAACATAGACTACGTTTCAACCCAGGTAATCTTATCCTAACTAATATACTAATCCCAACACACATTACAAATTCCAAAGTATGGTAAGTTGTTCCTTTTCACCTCGCAATAGAGCAACAGCTCGACCTGATTTTCTGCACAGATATAGTTGACGTGAATACATAGAAAGATTAGCTGACAAATTGAATAATCAAAAGGATCGAGTTTATTTTCTACATGATAATGCTAGACCACATATTGCAAAACGTATTCATTATAAATTAAAGGAGCTCAGTTGGGTTTTACTTACTCATACACCAAATTTGCTGGACATCGCGCCCTCTGATTACCATTTATTCAGGGCTCTAAGCAATCATTTACATGAAAAAAATTCGACGAAAAAGAAGATCTCTAAAACGACTTCGCACAGTTTTTTTCAATCAAAGTCACCGGAAATTTACAAGGAAAGCACATTGCCACTGAGAACTAGGTGGCGACAAGTAGTAAAAAATAATGGTGCAATCCTAAAAGTAAATTTAGCGTGACGTGTAATTTTTTTAATAAAAATTATTCAGAGCAACTCGGGGTTAAAAATTTATTAGCCAATATATATATATACATATATATATATATATAAAGTAATAAACGCCATAAATGAAAAATTTCAGTTGATTTTCAGTTGATAACAACCTTGGAAAGAAAAAGGGGCGGATTTTTGGGCGGAGATAGAAAATCAAATTTTTCAAAGTCCTTTCTTTAGCTGCACTCATCTTCTTAACTGATACATCGCTTTATATTAATATATAGGAGGCTCAAAACGCAATGGAGGTCTGGAACAATCCAGTACGTGCCTTCGATGATACTGACCTTTCTCGCCGCGTTGGTTTGTTCAGAGATCAGTATGTGACAACACTTGAAGGATGTCAAAATGTAGAAGACTACGTTAACAAAATAATAAAACTTCGCAATATTAAATTTTCAGTCGATAAAGAATGGCTTGGCACATTGCTACTCTCAAGTCCATCATAATCTTATGAGCTAATGATTATAGGGATCAAGTGTTCGAGCATGAAAATAAGTATAGATTCAATCAAGGCTAAAATTATATAAGATTTAAAAATTAACGACACGGATATGAATGCATTTATATGCTTTATAGTTCTCAGCAACGATTCTGCTGCAAACAGTAATATGACTCCTGACAGTAATATGACTACTGACAGTAATATGTCAATATGACATTTTTCTGTGGCACTACCGGTCTGCATCACATTAATTGTAACGATCTTGAAAAATTAATAAATATAATCGCAGGAGTGCAATTATTCTAGAAGGATAGCGGGCAAACTAACATATCAACCTCTTAGATGTAATGGTTCTAAGACCACAAAAGTGCTAGATTTTACGTACTCAGATATTTGTGATCTGATAAAAACCACGACAATCGGTGGAGCGAAATACGTTTTGACATTTATCGTTCAAAAAAGGATTTTTTTGCTTTCTGCAGAAGAAATCGATGATGAAAAATTTGAAGAATCCAAAAACCAAATCTAAAATTAATCGAAGAGTTAAATTAAATATCTCCGTGCGGACAACGGGCTCAAAAGAATAAATAATTAATTTTTCCAGTTAATAAGATTGCTTGAGTTATACATCGGATGACCAACCCCTACACGCCTGAACAAAATGAAGTAGACAAAATAATGGACAGAATACTAATTGAAAAGTCAAATTGTCTCTTGTCCGACACCAAACTTTCAAAAGCTACTGCTTTGCTTTTTAGCTTTAAGAATACCTAA
Organism: Druceiella hillmani; assembly: GCA_039881145.1. Taxonomy (NCBI): domain Eukaryota; kingdom Metazoa; phylum Arthropoda; class Insecta; order Lepidoptera; family Hepialidae; genus Druceiella; species Druceiella hillmani. The sequence goes on along the minus strand of JAYKKI010000044.1, from coordinate 6,504,019 downwards.
AGCTTTGTTTTTTTTCAGCTGAAATAATCCCAAAACCTTTGCTCTGCTTTTTCCCTCTCCTTTTTTTAAGCTGAAATTCCTTTGCTTTTTAAGCTGAAAGAATGAACACAGCTGCCTTTCACTAACAGAAACTCGACAAAAGAACTGGAATATAAAACTCCTGAGGAGGTATGGTTAGTAAAGAAACCAAACAACAATCATCTAAGAGTAATTGGTTGTGAAGCAATGGTATCTTTAAAAAAATCGTCTTCAAAAAAAGAAGGCAATAAAAGGTAAACAATAATTAACTCAAAATAGGTACCTATTTATTCGTAATAAGTAAGCTACTTATTTTTGAAGACGGTGCCAGCACCGCCGTTCAACTTAAAAAAATATAAAGTTTTATATTATAAATACGCCCTTTATGAATCTATTCTGTATTGTGAATACATTTAAAGTTAAGATTTTTAAGGAAGGGTCTAATTAAGAGGGAGTGTTGAATATTTTAGTTTGTTATAATGCCATCCCTTTCTATATAATCCATATAAGCTATGGTGGAGGATATATAAACCGTAACTCCGTCGCTGCAATTTCTCTTTTCGCTATTCGCTGGCATTAATTATAGCGGTGACTATTTGTCCGGATTCCTAATCAAGGAGTATAACATCATTCACTCGTGGTTCCACCAGCCTCAAATATTTGTTTGAAAGATTTTTTGTCCTTTCTTTTATATTAACCCTTATGTGAGTGACGAGGTACCCGGGTACCTTTAGCAGTTTCAAATTTAAAGAAAAGTATGTTTTACGCTCTGTGGGTAGCTGTGACTTCGTGAGAGCTCTTAACTATTTATAAATTATATAATTTTTAATGTTTTGACCCAGTCAACTATTTACAATGTTTTGTGGAAACCAAAACATATTTCAAACTTACAATGGAGTGACAAGATACCCGGGTACCTCTTTGTGTCTTGTAAAATTTGAAATGAACATAGTCCAAATATCTCGTATAGCGGTTGCTTTATCAGCTAACAAACGTTCAGGGCGCGTTACATCATTATGAACCTTATGAAGCGTAACAGCATTTTGAATCTATCAAGGGACATCGCAACCCGAAATAATGGTAAGTGATTGGATTTTTACAGTTCAGTCAAATGCTCTTTATTAAATCTATGTACACCACTAAAGATTAGAATGCCAAAAGATGCATCCAATTCTTGTTCTGCGAATGGTTTGAATATTTTTTGTTTCGGTCGCTTGTTAATATCAGGGTAATTTTCCATCAGTTTTGAGATTGACTGACACGACTGTTTAAACTGGTATATATGAAAGTTTATTAAAATGTTGTAAACAATATCCGAATAATGTGATTAAAATGCTTATATCTGCTCTTATTTAAAAATTGATTTTCGGGGAACGAAAAAGCAGAAGACAATGTGAACAGGTGAATATTTTTAACCAATGAAATGGATGGGGGCATTATGTTTGCAAAAACACAAAAGTACATGAGAGAAGTGAAAATATTGAGTTGTTGGCGTAAATAATTAGAGACGAATTTAAAAAACTAATCAAATAGGATTAGAATTGGCACGACGAGAGTTTCACGTGCTCATAAATATTTAAGGGTTCGTAGTATTTCTATTAAACTATTTATCAGCATTAACTTTCAAAACGTAAATATATCATATATGGTATATTTGATAGGCGTAAATTTTAAGTTTAAATTTAAACAAAATTACTTTTAATTATGAAAATACATAAAAATGTGTTGCATTATATGTATATCCCAGATATATTAAACAAATATTTAAAAATACAAAGTTAATTATGCATTTGATTTAAGTCACTTGTCCGAAGTTTCCATGAACTTTTTATAAACCAAACTACGATGGAGTGGAGACAGGTAACTATCAATAATGGCTATTTTGAAATTAATATTTCATAAGCTGACAGCTGTACCAAAAAGTATTATGATATAATGGTAATATTTTTAAAAGATCTGTTAAAATATACCCTACACAATGGTTTATGTCGAAAAAATATTTACTCCTACTTTACTGTTGAGGTCCTATTTTAAGTTAATCATTTAAATTAATTAACAAAGGTGATGTTTTCCGTACAAGTAGGTGAAAAAAAGATTTGGAAAATTTGTAAAAGAAAATTTCAAATTGAAAACATAAAGTATATATGACAATGCGTGAATTGAAAGCGTTATTACAAATAATACGCGGGCATAGGTATTTTATTTTCGCCGCTTAGACAGGATATCCTGTTATGAATTTTTTTATTAATTTTATAGATAAATATTGGTCAATACAGAATACTGATCGTACTAGATAAACTGTTTACATTTTATTATAATCTGTTGTTTATAATTTGAGTTTCAACATTTTTATGCAAGTGATTTTTGTAACTACATGCCGCTAATATTGTTTTACACTTGACAAAATGTTCAAACTAATCTCTTGGAGTGTGCGGCTACGTAAAATTTATGCAATGGTTAATAACAACACAATATATCTGAGGATAAAAGTTTGCACTTTTAGAGATAAGTCTAAGTACTCAATGTATAAAATATATATATAAGCGTAAGGTTGAAGAGGAATAATTGTCTGAATAATAAATAAATGACGAATGATACATCAATTCATTCATCAAACATTACTGTAATTCAGAAAGTTTATTTTTCTTAAAACTTCTAGTAAACAATGGGTAACCACAATTAAATAAGATGAATCTTAATTTAGGCTTTTTAACGTAAATATTCATAAGAATCATATTCTTTACGAGGAAGTATGCATGAAATGCATGAATGTACGTATGAAAGTTTAAAACGTAATGAATCGTCTGTTTTGAGATATTACTATAAATAAAAAGAGACGAAGACTATATTTTGCTTAAAAACTGGTATTATTTTCTAGTGATCGTAGTCAAATATTATAGTTCCTTAATGGAAACAAGCTGTTAAAATTGAACATTACAAACATTGATAATCTGTCGTTTTTGGAAGCTTGAGAAAATATGTGAATAAATGAGAGGGAAGAAATACCAGTATTCGTTAATTACTAACTACAAATTTGGAAGAAATACAATCCCTAGGGATTAAAATGGACAATCTATATTTGAAATAGTGCTATCAGGAAATGATTCTCCACATGATATCATATATCTTTAGTTTCAATATATGAGAAAGCTATCATGACTTTGAAAAATGGACTCAATTTTATTATTCTTGAACGAATTCTGAATACCAAGTGATAGATAAAACCATCAATACAATTTTTTAGAATAATCTTAATTCGAACATTACCTCCAGAGTTCTTGAAATTTAAGTAGAGAGTGGACTTCTAGGAAACAAATTTATTGGAAAGATAAAATCCTGGCAATTAAGCGTATTTTCACAGACCTTGTTTTTTCATTTAAAGTTGAAAAAATTCAATTTCCGGCCATACTTATAAAAGTTTCTATGTATCTTCCAAAGTCAATGTTTTCTCGTGGACAACTGAATGTGGCTCAGAGTTGTGTCTGGTATTTTGAAGTCATAAATATATTCATAGAGTAATCCAACGATCAAGGAATCAATCCTCGAAGGCTCTCAAAGATTTATTTCCTCGAAGAGAGGTTATAATAAAATTTGTTAAATTTTAATTGGTTTATTATTTAATAAAAAAAATTAAAAATATCGTATTTATCTTTGTGTTTAACATGCTCGTAAATTTAGAATTTGTGTATAATAAAGTTTGCCGATTTCAGTGAAATTATAGTCATTAAATATTGTGGTTATTTTTTTCTTTGGATTATTTTTAGATATTGTAACATAAATTATTAATACAGCCTTTTCGATTTCCAATAACGTTTGCAATATTTTTTACACAATGTGTTTTAATCCGAACCAGACTCCACTTCACTGCCTCACTGCGTAAAGCACTCGAAATAAATAAGTTTATATAAAATGAATTTGTTTTATTTACATCGTCTTTTTCGTTTAACAAGGAGCTCCATCAACGAATAAATGACGATCATAACGATACAAATAAGAATCCGAGTCCATTATGATACCCTCGCCGTTATACGCCTAAATCATCGATAACAATAAAACAAAAGCAAAAATAAGAGCCCAAGGCGGGAAATTATTGATCGAATTAAGTATTATCTCGCTTTGGTGGCTAGGTCCTAATTGAATGTGGCGCTAAGTGAGTGACAGTCTAAAAATCAAGCGATTAAGGCCTTTACGTAAATATAGACTGAATTCATTTTAATTTTTAGTCATTATTTTCGGAAATACTACATGACTCGTATAATTCACTCATTTCTTTTTACAAATAGAATACGTGTTGATGTACACATATATGCAAAATAAATAGTTTTTAATGAGTTTTACGCCACCTCTCACATGACATTGTAACATAACCTTAACTATTAGTATATTACGTGGGAATTGACTGTCGTAACTATAAGTTATGTATTAATAAACTAGCATCTGATAAGCGCTAATAATTTTGAATAAATAATATTATGTATTACGTCTGTCGTATAAGCTAGATGCGTTTAATAACTAAAAAAAAAAGAATTACCTGATTCGTTATATTCGTAATTACGAATGGATAATGACGGTTAGGTCCTTTCAGGCAAAATACATTAAATTGTTGCCTTATTTTCTTAACGTAGTATTTATACCTAGTCGTTTTAAAGTAAATAATAAATAAAAGACAAATTATTAGCCTTTAGTGACATTACGAACCAAATGAAGGTATATATAAAATTTGCAACAATCAAATCTACTACAAAAAGGATTTATTTATTATCCTTTTAAGTTTTACTTCTTAACTCATATGCAGTACCCTAAATATCCATTAGTTTGATTACTTCAATATGAACGCTAAAACAAATTTTTTCAATGAATTAAATTATGTATCTGATTTATATAATTATATGTCATCAAAATTAAATATTTCAAATAATATTTATCATTTATGAAATCAATTTATATCGAATAGGCGTGCAACAACATAAGTTTTAAAAATAATGTAAACATTTTCGTCAACTTAGACTTATTTCATTTACATTCAAGTACTGATCACAGACTTTTATATGTTAATATTTATATATTTTATTATCATCAGCACAGGTAGCCCATTATTTTGTCAGAAAAACGGCAATCAAATTGACATTGAACTTAATTAATGACCAGTCATGAACTATTAAGGGACGTTATAAATATATAAGATTGGAAGCAGTCTCCCATTATCTAGTGAAACAAACTCTGCCTTCCTCCTCTCATCTAACAGCCAGGAGCATAGAGCACCATCAAACTCAAGAGCGAGGGCCGGTCAAAAAAATTACGCAATAATTAAAAAAATAATTTCTTATGTGTAAACAAATACAATTTTTAAATTATTTCTCCAGTATGAAGATATAAGCTGCTTCATGAAGAGACCATATAGACCATATTCGTTTCAAAAGTTTCTTAATAGAAAATAAAACGAAATCATTGTGAGATTGTCGCATAACAAATCGACATTTTCTGTAGTTCTTTTTCTGATGGGTTTCAATGATATGACTTTGATATAATATCCATAATCAGTCCAATGAGAATAATTCTCTTCTAAGCATAGTTCTGTTTAGTTCGTAACTAAAGGAAACGACTGCTTGAAATTGAATTGCGAACAAAGAGGACACGTAACCGAGAGTACGTCTTACGTTGGGATAATTACCCAGGAGAGTTTTAAAACATCGACAGATAGAACATAATAAGCTGTAATGATAACTAAGAAAAGTTAACTTAATCATAATGAAAAACAAAAGAAAATCTAAATTTCTACCTTGACCAAGTTCAAATTGAGTTTTAAGTACATAAGTTGATATGTTTGAACTGGATATTATTATCGATTCTTCAAGTGATCTACGAAAAATTTTGCTTTAACAAAAGACATTCGATACTTTGAGTGAGAGAATATTGGCCAACATCAATTTAACTTCTTTTATTTGTATAATTAGCAAGATGAGTAAGAATAGATATGGCGATAAAGAACGGTTTCCAATATTTAAGCAAATATGGATAATATTGCCATCTGTCTACAATTTTCTATATTGGGCTTGCAACTGGACTAAAGAATAGGAATCACTGAAGAATTCTTCCAAATTGTGTAAGACATTTTAACACTGAACGAAAGAATTGTTAAAAGAGGAGAACGCCTTGATAATGCGCGGTGTTATCCGTCAAGAACGATGGCCTGTTTTGCCTGGGATTGTTTTAATACGAGTTCGATTTTAGCATAGTATACTTTACTGGATTAAAACAGAGATGCGTCGTCATTTTAGTTACCGTAAATGCATAGTTACCTCACTCATACATTCTGTTTGAATTCATGTATCTAACATGTGTTTAAAAAGCTTTCCATTCAGATTTCTGTTACATTTGACGTACTGTTCCTATGCGCTACGTCTAAAGCATTTATACTCGTAGTATGTTGAGCATAATTACGACAAACCTACAAATTTCGCAATTGTAGACTAAACTATGTTAATGATCAAAGGATTTAGTACGGATTACGGATTGAGTAACGATTTAGACAGTCTATACGAAAGTTTCGATAATTTTAGAAATGGATGTAATGTTAGTTAACATTTACAAGTTAGCCATGCGAGTCTATATTGGCTTTTATTTATACAAGAAATTAAGTTCATTAAAAATACATTTCAATCGAAAAATCGTTTTAATGTATGAGGTAATTACACTCTCAGAAATCAGTAACTCTTAAGGAGTGTGTCCTCTGATACATTATAAATACAAATAAATAATATAGTTCATAATTATATACAACATGCATGAAGGAAGTTAGAACCTTTTGTTGTCTCGATTCCCTATTCCACTGACTTTTTGTATTATTTGTTATCAAAGCCGGAGGAGTCTCTGATAGTGTTAACAGAGTAATGACAGTGGTTGTCATATGGTTGTTCTGAAATGAGTCTAACGTTAACCATCCTCAAAGAAATTATACTTCATAAATGTTGATATATCAATATATCGACTTTTTCTCCAAATGGGTAACTTGATCCTCATCGCTATTTAATTTGTAAAACAATCAGCCAGCAAATAATTCTACAGTCAATCTAATTTTAGTCAAATTTCAGCCAAATTTCAGTAAATATGAAAAAGTTACAGGGCATAGTGAACACTATCAGCAAACGGCTTTTTGGGATGTTAGTTCTCTGAGATGCATTGGTAAAGTTTAACATTTTCCCGTTTTGCATAGAGATCGCGATTACTTTACTTGATTATTTTAATAAAATATAGTTCAACGATTGTTAAGTTCTTTTAAATTGTTATTAATTTTTTGACGTTATTTCAATTTTATACAAAAAATTACAAGTTAAGGATTACTCTCGATTCAACAATGAAACCATACATTTTTTGACTTATTTTATCAAGAAAAATATTAACCAAAATTTAAAAACTTTTATCCTTTCTTAGTAATTGTGAATAAATATTGTATTAATATGTACAACAAATAAAATGTAGAAAATTATCGAGTTCACTTAAAATGAAGACTAAGAGTAGGTTTAATAAGAAACATTCATAGGTTATGTCATAGATTTAAATTACCGATTAAAAATATTTCCTACGTGCCTATTTTCTACATGGAAAGCTATAGCGCACAGGAGCTTTTGAAAATAAAAAGTCCAGATCCTTCGCGAAGCATGGTCACAGCTTTGGACTAGTTTATATAACAAACGTCTAAAATATTCAGTAACTTAAAGAAGTGCAAGTATATACCAAGTTAACTCAGGCTAAGTTAGAATATGTTACATTATGATATATTCGTTTACGCGAGATGCTAATTTGACCTGCTAAGTTGACGTGTAAGGCTATGTTACTAGGTTACACATTTGGTTGGGCTGCTAGCACGAACTGCTGAGCAGGTTTGCTTGACTGAGCTGCTAGATTGAGTTTTGAAGCTGACTTGCTAGGTTAGGTTAGGTAACCGAGCCAACCAGCTAAATTGACCTGCTAGGCTGGAATATTAGGTTTACAAGCTAGGATAGGCTGTTAGGCTGACCTACTAGCTTGGGCTGCAAGGCAGAGCTAGTAAACTGGCCCAGTAGGCCGTATTACTGAGCTGAGATGCTACGGTAAACTGCTGGGCCGACCTGCAAGGTTGGGATGTTAGGCTGCCTTGATAGGCTAACCTGCTTGGCTTGGCTGCTAGACAGGGTTGCTAGACTAGGGGGATAGACTGGGCTATTTTAAACCGGATTGCCATCACATTTTGCTAAGGCGGGCTGCTAGACTAAGCTGCCAGCAGTGCTGCTAAAAAATCCTGCTTGGTTGCACTGCTGGGCTAAGCTGCCAGGTTGGCTGTTAAGCTGGGCTGGTTAGCAAGGCTGCTCAGACAGGCTACTAGATTAACCAGGTTGGCTGGGCTTCTTGGCTGGTATAATAGGTTGGGTTGGTAGGCAGGGATGCTTAGCTGTGCTGTTGATATGATTTGCTAGACTGAGCTGCTAGGCTCAACTGTTAAGCTGACCTACTAGGCTGGATTTCTAGGCTGGGCTAGTAGAACCGGGTTGATAGACAAACCTGGTAAGTTGGCCTGCTAGGCAAGAAGTACTATGATGGGTTGTTACACTGATCATTTAGGTCGAACTGCTAAGCTGACCTGCTAAAACAGGTTGTTAGGCTTGACTGGTATTCTCACCTGGCAGTTGGCTTGGTAGATTAGGCTACTAAGAAGTTCTATAAGGCTGAGATCCTAACCGGTGCTGTTAGATTAACCCGCTCGGTTGAGCTTACAGGCTAATATACTAGGTTGAACTGCTAGGCACGATTTATAAGCTAGCCCATTTGGCTAGCTTGGCTACATGGCTGACGTGTTAGTTTATTTGTAGACCGAGTTGTTAGAACAGGCTTTTATGCTGGGATGCTAGGCTACGCCGGGTTCTTTGGATAGGCCGCTAGACCCGGTTACTAAGCCGAACTCCGACAACGGACGGCTAGACTAGGATGCAAGGCAGACTTGCTGAGCTGCGCTAGGAACCAGGCTGTTTGGCTGGGCTGGAACACTGAGTTGCAAGGCTGGGTCACCAGGCTGACATATTAGGTTACGCTGCTCAGCTGGGCTGATAGGCTGTACTGTAAGAGTCGGCTGCTACACTAGGCGTTTAGGCTTAATTGCTGTGCTTCGCTGGTAAGATGACTTTCTAGGTTAGACTGATAGGCTAGGCTACCAAATTTGTCTTAGTTATCAAGCTGATAGGTTGAGTTAGTATACTCGAATCCTAAGCTGGGGTGGGAGTACAGTCTACGTATTTGACCTACTAAGCTGGGCTGTTAGGTTGACATGCTAGATAGACTAGGCTGATAGGCTTGATTGCTATGCTAAGCTGGGAAGCTGACCTGGACGTCTGATCTACTAGGCCTGGCTATTAGGCTAGCCTTCTAGGCTAAGCTACTTACTAGGTTGAATCGCTAAGTCGAACTGCAAGTTCAGGCTGATAGACTGGGCTCTTAGGTTCGATGTTCTGGTGAGCGCACACAATGGGCTGCTAAACCGGCTGCCAGAGTGAACTGATAACCTGGGCTGCCAAGTTGGGCTGCTAGGTTGATATGCTGACCTACTAAAATGGTCGACGTTTAGGGTCTTAGGCCGGGCATAACTAGGCTGTGATTTGGGCGAGTGGACTCGGTGCCACTCACTGGGCCAGAAGAATCTCAGTTTTTACCGTCCATTAACCGGCTGACGACTTCAAAGGGCGGGTTTATCCCAGAGTGGGAGTTAAATTAATACGGTCAGAAGGGATGATGCACTACATGGGCATTCTTTTTGAACCTACTATATTGAAATTCTAGGTCAACCAGCTAGGCTTGGCTGCTAGGCTTAGCTTCCATACTAACCTACAAAGCTAAGGCTAGTCTACAAAGCTAAGGCTGGTATGCAGAAATACTAAACAGATCTGCTAGAATATATTTGTAGGCTAAACTGATCATCTGTTTTGCAGGCTGCTGGGAATGGCAAGTAGGCCGGGTTGGGCTTATATAATAGGTTGGTAAGCTGGTCTACTAATATGGCTCCTCTGCCTAATTAACTTAATTAGGCAGAGCAGCCTAGCAATTAACTTAATGACTTGCTAGGCTGCTTGCTCAACTGAACGACGCAGTTGCACTAATAGGCTAGGGCGAACTGCTTATCTGATTGAACTGCTAAGCAGAGCTGATAATCTGGACTGCTAGGCAGGACGGCTTATCTGAACTGCTAGGCAGGGCTGCTAAGTTCGGCTGTTAGAATCGGCTAGTGGGCTAACTTGGGAGGATGAGATGATATGTTAATTTTTTAGGCTCGGCCTTTAGGCTGAATTGCCAGACTGGGCTAGTAGGATAGTTTGGCAGACCGAGCTGCATGGGTGAGCTGGAAGGCTTGCATGCTGGGCCGGGATGTGAGGCCATGCTATGGGTCTGATATATTTGACTGGGCTGCTATGCTGATATTTCAGATCAAGCTGATGGACTAAGCTAGCGGCTCAAGATCCCGGCTGAGCTGATACGCAAAGCTGAAAATCTTTTTTCTGATTCCTGGGCCCGCCTAGCCTAGGCTGGGCTGCCTAGACGTACAGTTAGATTGTCCTGCTGGGCTGTTAAGCTGACCTGCTATGATGGGTGGGTAAGCTCAAATCATAGGCTCAAATGAGAATACAGGCTACGGGTCTGACTTATTAGGCTGAGCTGCTAGAATGACATACTTGGTTGGATTGCTAGGCTGGGCTACTAAATTTAACTGGTTGTCTGGGTAGCTAGGCTAAGTTAGTAAGCTCAGATGATAGTCTGGTCTAATTGGTTCGACTGTTAGACCTGAGCTTATCGGCTGGTAGGCTCGACGGCTATGCTGGGCTGAGAGCCTGGATGCTGGACTTTTGATTATTTACATGGATAAAAGGTGGTTTCAACTTGCATAAACTTAAGCGCGCCACACGATGCCTGCTCTCGATTTGATCGGCCACTTTGTGGTTCAAATTGTCATGCGTGGAAACGCGGCGCGCTCTTATTGGTCGCTGCGCTCAATGTCATTGCTGCAAGCTGTCCCATTGTCTGCCTATGATAACCGGTGTCGTCCTATTGGCCGCTGCGGCGCCGCGTCATCATAATTAGAATGTACTTCAAAAACTTTCTGTCCACCGTCATTTATATCGATTTTATTAATTTCAGTTCATTTATAATTACACTAATTTTATCTTTCTTTGACTAAATACAACTTTTAGTAGATTTAGGGGGTTATTGGTACTGGTTATCCTTTTCTTTTAGGTTAGGTTTTTTCTTCTTTCTATACTTATCTTTACTTATTTCTTTTTAATAGAATATTAATTCCAAACTTTAATTTAATTCCTAAAACGCTAAAAAATAGAATTATTTTTCTATTTTTAGCGTATTTTAGAAACAGTACGAATTATCGTTAAGGATTTGTTCGTGACTATCTTATTTTAATTTAATATATTTTATTTTACTTTTTTCTCTTAATAACTTAATTGAGACAGTATGAACCATCGCTGAATACTTGGCTGACCGTCGCTTATTGTTAAATTTTTTTAGCATAAGTTTAATCAAATTGATACAGCACGAACCATCACTAAATAATTGTAGCGTCTTTTTCCTTTTTTTATTATTTCTCTTTCCTTACTTTAATTAATTTTACTTATTTATTTTTCTGTATTAATATAATTGTAATTGTATTAATTTACACTCTGGATATCAAGATCAATAGAACGGTGCCTATTAGAAATGTAGGGGTGGCCATCGGAGCATGGGACGTTAAAAGTCTGCGCAAACTTCAAGAGGCTGCCTTGAAAATTAAGTACATTCGGACAGAAGAAAAAAGTGAGAAGCTACCTGCACTCATCCTATATGATATCCCGAAACATACGAAACTAAAAGACTTTACCAATTCCCTGAAAGAGGAGAACTTAAGTGATATTGCAAGTGTTCGAGAAAATTCGTTTGAACCTGAGCACACAGTTTGAACCTGAGCACACAGACATTGAAGTCACGAGGGACATCAGGGAGCGCTTCTGCCAGCTCATCAGGGGAGCCTCTGCGGAGCGAGCTGCACACGTTTTTTTTTGGGTCGACGACGACGTCGATTCGGCACGAGCCGAATTGCTGATTTTGTCCATGTGATGCGTTGCTTCAAGTGCCATCTCTATGATCACGTGACCCGTCATTGCAAAGTTGAACAGTATTGCAATCGATACATACAAAAGGGCTACGATGGTAGGCAGTACACAAATGTGCCTAAAGTTGATAAGTGCGTTACCTGCACCCGCTTTAAAAATAAAAAAGTATGCGGCTCATCGGTTTGGCACGCACGCTTGCCTCACTTTCAGGGGTACTCTTAAAAGGATTGTGCCGATCACTGCGTACTCACTATAACTGTTAACAGACAATTAACTCCATACAACGGTCATGACCTAGCCTTAGTGCCCAAGGTAACTTTTGTAATACGTGCGTGCAGGAACAGTACGACCCTACTCCTAGGGTCGTACTGTTCCTGCCACCTGGGACAGCCTGGGACTGCCACCGTTCCTTGTTCCAGAGAGACCCAGCCCCAAGACTGCAATGAACTTGAACCCGAAAGGGGGCTCCAGGAGGCGTCTTGTTCCTGGAACACTTATCTAATGAACATTGCGCAGTTTCCCAGATTACCCTCGGATAGCTACGCTTCACGATAATTAGTATATATTTTCAATATTCATTGCCCACCGATTACATTTGCGAGCATCTCAACATAGTTCTTCGAGCCTTTAGTCGAAATCCGGTGACTATCTGTGCAGACGCCTACGCGCAATCATGCCTATGGTTCTTGAGACGTCCAAATCTGAGAGGAGAAACTCTTGAGGATTTCATTCATCAGAACGGCCTGCAAATTGCCGAGATGCAGTCAGTGTGACGTGCTCTCGACCTTTTCTCATCCCCTGGGTGAGAGTAACATTGATGTCACTCTCGTTTCTAGTGGTCTTGCGGGTGATGTGCGGAGATAGAGTACCAAACAGGATGTTTTCTCCAGTGACCATAGCGCAATTTTATTCTCTACAGCCCAGATACACTCCACACCTCATAAGGTGCGAACCAGCACACTATTGAGAACACGGTGCCAAGACTGGGATCGATTTTTCAAAATTCTCCACCTGGAGCTTGACACTTTTAGTAAAATCTCACCACAAGCAATTTGTCGCAATGACATGGCCGTGGAGTTACATAATAAGGTGCTCATCAGCGCCGAGGGGGAATCACCCTTGGTGCTCACCGAAGAGGAATCACCCCTGGTGGAGCGAGACTTGAGGATCCCTACGGAGGGTTTTTAGAAGAATGAAACGATGTTACCAATGTGCTAAAAGTCACTGAATGTTAGGGGAATTTATAGAGGCCCGCCGGTTGGCCTTATCACTTGCCCGGTGTAACTATAATAGATAGGTTAAGTGGGCTAGGTGCTCCTGTTTTCGATCGTTTGTGACCCTGTTAGGTAATTCCGATTCCTGGGGTACCGTATACAAGAGTATTCAGTTCCCGGGAAAGCCCTTTGTTTTCAGCGCCCTACGAAAATTCGATGATTCGACTTTGAGGTATGATCCAAGTTACTTGAACGGGTTCTAGCAGCGCACTTCCTGTCGCAATTATCTCGTTTGCTGGGATCGTCCACAGTAGATGCGAAATCTGCCGCTTTTTCTTAAGTAGCCGCGTGCCAAGATAAATATGTCCTCGGTGTTTCTCCGGGGCATTCGATAATGCCTGATGGCCTGACATCTTAACCGCGTTAGGGTACCGGGGTGTATCGGCCGATCTCCGCCGGATTATAAATAACTACAATTGGGTTATCTTTCTGCGGGAGGGGGATATAGAAGTAAGAAAAACGCTGAACAGGAGTTGCCGGCAGGGTTCGGTCCTTGGGCCAATTCTGTGGAATGTCATGTTTGATGGTATATTCGCAATACCTCTTATTACCGTTGTGCCCTACTACGGTTCCATTCCGTATGCCGATTTGGTTGAAGAAGCGAGCCGCAGAGAACTAGAGAATCGTGTGGCGGACTCCCTCGCCAGACTACTAGACTGGGGCAGAAAGAATAAGCTTAGATTTGCCCCTAAAAGCCCAACGCTGTCCTCTTCAAGGGCAGGCTAGCGAGGGTGTTACCTGTAAATATGAGATACGTACTTAAAAATGGTCCTCGACTTTAAGCGAGGCTTCATGCCGTAGGCGCAGTACATTGGCCAGAGGGCGAGGTTGGTTTGCCAGGGCTGGCTGGGGGCTAAATACCTCGATCCTCAAGCTGATGTATGCGGTGATATACCTTGGTATATTGACCTGTGCACCATCCGTATGGGCCTAGTGGTGCGTCGGGGTCCAATAGGTTAAAAGGGTTGTGATAAGATCACAACGTGCGCCGCTTATGGCTTTAACCAAGGCTTGTAGAAATTGATCAATGGATGCGTTACCGGCTTTGGCTGGTCTCCAGTCTGCTGATCTCGTGATAGTGGAACAGGCGGCAATTTACCAACTGGCTAGGGGAAGAAATTTTGATGTAGGATCCATGCGTTTTGAGTTCCGATAAACCCATTTATAATATATAGGAAAAGACGCATTTTTGAGATCGTCTGTGCTTACTAGCAGGAAAGATGGTCTTCGCCAATCTCCAAAGGCAAGACAACTAAATTACTTTTCCCGAGTATTTTTGAACGAGTCCATAAGACCTGGCTCAAAGCAACTATTATACAGCCCAATTCCTAACGGGCCACGGCGCCCTCCGCACGAGTTTATGTAGGATAGCTCTACGAGATAGCCCGACCCTGCGACATTTGACTGTGAGGAGCACAACGATGCGCGTAGAGTTTTGTTGCAGAGCATGAGTCTAAACAATACAATAACTTCAGGCGGTTATTTACGATGTGATACTTTTAGTCACCGTGACTTGGTAGGGCATTCCTAAAAAATGGAGACTCATCGCGGCGGGACAGACCTTAACCCAAGGAAGAAGCATTGGGTGGTAGCAATAGGACAATATTAAGGGAACTTCGATGGTCTTCTTGTATGAGGGGGTTGTTACGGGTCTCTGGAGGGACCCTGAGACGACCCTGGTTGAAAAGGCAAAAATAGATGCGAACTGTCATGTCGTGTACTTAGATACTGTGCAATGTTAGTTTTGTTTGAATAAAATATTTTCAGTCAATTTAACCCAGAGAAATCTTGTTTATAATTGTAATTCGAATTGGTTATGTGATCAAACCTTTACGAATGATGAACAAAGAGCAGTGAAAGTAGTAATTAAAGTTTGATAATAGGAACACGTGCTATTTAAAACGAAAAATGAAGTTCAGAAAAACAATAAATTCAGAAAAATTCGGTGGTACGAATTTCAAGCAACGGAAATTCCAAGCAAAATGCGTGCAGCGCGCAAAAGACTCTGATATAAACGTGGCAAAAACCAGAAACAAAATGTGACTCAATGGAAGAAAGATGATGGAATGGCAATGTTTATACTCTAACATCGGCTATGGATCTCAAACATTCATCGAGAATTGCGTATCAGTGCTTGAGGTCATGACTAAACTTGAGTCCATCTATATACAAAAATCCGGGATGACTAAAATGATGCTACATGAAGTTTTTATTAATATAAAATGTCACGAACAGGTAGCATTGCTCAGCATATAGCTAAAATTGAAAATTTTGAAAAGAATTGAACGAAAATATAGGGATATTGCTATCATAACTAAAATATTGAGTACACTGCCTCCCAAGTACAGATCTATTCATCAAGGTTGATGTCACTTAATTCAAAGAAAAAAATATTTTAGCCTTCAATGTAGTGAATAGTGATAAAAAAGGCAGTATAAAAATTGGATCTAAAACATGGCAAGAATATGAAAGAAATAGAGCAAATGTGCAAAAACAGTCTAATTACTAGTGTGGATTTATCGGGCTATGACAAGTTTGTATGTGAGGGCTGTACTTAAGTGAAGCATTCTCGTCAAACGTTCCATAAAACAACCAGGGGAGAACTGCAACAAGGTATGAAATACTTTATTTTGTTTAAAGACACTGCTAAAATTTTCAGATATGTGCACTTTATAAAAAAAACAAAATGTAATATATTGGATTGTTTTAAGAAATATAATTCACGGATTAAAAATTATTTTCCGCATGGTGTACGTATATTACATACTGGTAACGAGAGAGAATATAAAACCAAAGACTTCATAGAATATCTAGATAGTGAGGATATTTCTCATGAGCATACTGCCCCTCACACGCCCAAACAAAATGGCCGGGCTGAAAGAAAAATCAGGACAATAGTGGAAAGTTCTCGTTTCACGCTTTATGTCCGTAGTGTATCACTCAGTCTATGGGCAGAAGTAAATTGTACTGTTTATTTACTAATTCGGACATTTTCTAGTCAGACACCAAATATTACATCTATGGAACTGTGGAGTGGTGTAAAACCTAATTTGGATCACATCAGTGTGTATGAGTGGGAAGCATACGTCCATGTACCAGATTAGCTAAGAAAGGTGTTTAATTGTAAAAATTGTAAGATGCTGCTAGTTGGCTACGATAATACATACATGCGCACACTAAAGGAATAAGAGTAATAAAAATACTATTTTCAATGAACAGAAAAGTCCTGAATTAAGAATGAATGAAGCTCGTCTTTTCATCTGTGATAAAAATAATGAAAAATATCAAGAAGGTGAAGAGGAAACAGATAAAATTGAGAGAAATACGAGTTATCAGGACTGAGAAAGTTATGACAGCACATACACTTCCATCGACGAGAATGATGAGACCTACAAACCTTTGCAAGAAATTGATTCTACGGTCAGAGGGTAGTTCAAATATCAATTTAGAACCACGAAGAAATCAATTTTTGAGGAAATTCAATATTCAAAATGTTCTTCTGACTTCTTATGAAGCAATCAACAGTGAGGAATGTAAGTTATGGCTGAAGGTTATTAATGTAGAACTAGAATCTCATCGTACTAACAACACCTGGAGTTTTGTTTATAAGAAAAATCAGAGAATTAAAACATTAAAATATATTTTTGATATTAAAAGAAACCAAGATATTAAAAGACGCAGGTTTAAAGCTGGACTTTGTACCAGTAAGTCTCATAAAAGTGAAAGAAATAGATTGTAATAAAATATTTTTACCTACCAGAAGGTATGAGTCAATAAGGATACTGTTTTCTGTCTCCGGTGAATATAACAAGAATATAAGGCAGTTAGATTTAAAAACTGCCTTCATGAATGGAGAATTAGAGGAGGTTGTTTTTATGAAAATTCAGATGAAATGAACGCACTATTCGATGTGATATATCTATCAAATATGTAAACTTAATAAATCACTGTACGACTAGAAACAAGCATCTCGTTGTTGAAACAAGAAATTTAATAATTTTTTAATGTAGTTTAATTTTATTCAGTCACAAGCAGACAATTATGTGTTCGTAGATAATTTTCATGACTTTAAAGTTTTGTTGATTCTATATCGACGACGCTTTGATTATGTCTCAATTGAATGTAGGATTAGATGAAATTGTAAGTTACTTGAAGCAAGGATTTAATATCAAAGAGCTAAATTTGAATAACTTTAAGTTAGAAATTTTAAAAACAGATAATTCTGTGTGTTTCAATTAAGAACAATATATTGAATAGATAATTAGTGAATTAAAATGGTACATCACACCCCTGTAATACGTTTGTCGATGTAGATGTTCAAATAACTAAAAATGTTGATAATGAGCAAATTCATTTTTCTTAGAGAGAAGCCGGTCATTATTGTTTTTATTTACAGCAACTAGGTCAGATATTTCATATGGTATCAGTAAGTTATGTAGATATATTACTATGACAAGTCCACGTCATGTTACTCAGCTTAAGAGAATAATTCGTTATCTTGTTAAAACTTTATACCTAAAGTATGAAGATTTAATTGGAAATTCACTCAAATTTTGCCAAATCAAACACTGGTTATATTTTTATGTTGTATGGTGGTCCTATATATTGGGCTAGTCAAAAACAATTTTGTATGGTCTTATCAACAACTGAGATTGGATGTGAATCTGACAAGAATCGTTTATGTTTAATACAGTTTGTCAAAGAAATTGATATTAATCAAAATTGCATAACTCTATGTCTTGATAATCAGAGTACACTAATAAATAATCCAGTTTACCACAAGAAGACAAATCATCTTGAAATTGAATTCAACGTTTTTAGATAGAAGGTACAATAAAATTTAATTAACGTTATGTATGTGCAAAGTTCTGAATAACTGACTGATATTTTTACTAACGCTCTACCTTCTCCTAAATTTGAACAAATAAGAAATGTAATATTATCTGTTATGTAGTTTATTTAAAAGTTTTTTTTATTTAGAGCAAGCAACCTGAAGTTTTTTTTATATATCGTTAAGAGGGAGTATTGGATTAAATTTTACGTTAACACTTGGTTGTTTTTCATGTTGGCCTGTGCCTAAGTTAAACAAAAATACAAGTTACTAATTTTAATACCAAGTATTGTTTTGAAGAGTTACCGATGCGAAATGTCAGGTGATGTCCTTGGATACTCCGCAATGTTAATTTTGTTTAACCAAAATATGTTCAGTCAATTAATAAAATATGTTCAACTCCAATTGTTTGGCTTGGTTGACAGGCAGCCAAGTTATCTTGCTACGATACTAGGTTATTAAGCTGATCTCTTTGGATTACTAAGTTGCTCTGTTAGGCTGACTTGCTCTTCTGAGTTGCTAGTGTAACCCGTTAGGCTATATTTTTAACCTAGGTCTAAAGACCATATTAGGCTGGGCTATGTCTGTATGCTAACAGGGCAGTTAGTAGGGATTGCTAGGTTAAGACGTAAGACGGGGCTGCTAAGCCAAGCAATTAAGACATGCTGTAAGGCGTAGCTGCTAAATTTGGCTTGTGGGTTGGGATGTTAAATCAGGGTATTAAGCTGGCCTGCTAGTATTTGCAGCTAGGCTGACATGCTAGAATGGACTGCTAGGCAAAACCTACTAGTCTGGATTTTGGGTTATCCCGCTGGGCTGGGTTGTTAGGCTAGATTGCTAGGTTGAGCTGGTAGGCTTAGCAGTAAACTTTCTTGCCAAGTTGATCAACTAGCCTGTGTTTCTATGCTGACTAGATAGGCTGAGCTGCTAGGCTGGTGTGCCAGATTGTGCGGCTAAGCTGAACTACTGGGTTAACCTGCTATATTGGTCTGCTAGGCGAACGTGCTAAGCTGGGTAGCAACCCAGCTTAGCACGTTAGTCTAGCAAGACTGATACGCTATACTAAGTTGACAGGCTGGGCGGTTTGATTGGACTAACAGGTTCTGCTTCGATTTTAGGCTGCCAAGTTGCCCTGCTAGGCCGGGTTATTAGGCTGGGCTATAATGCGTTGTAGGGTTACGGAGTTGACTTGCTAGTCTGAGCTTCTAAACTGACCCGCTAGGCTATTTTTCTAGGCTGGGTTGCTAGGCTTATCTCCAAGGTTGACTTACAAATCTGCCCTGCTAGGCTGGATTGGTAAGCAAAGTTATTAATTGGGCTGGCATGCTGAATTGTTATGCGCGGCTTATAGGCTCTTCTACTAAGGCGGTCTGGTAGATTTATTTGCTAAGCTGAGGTTCTAAGTTGACCTGCTATACTGGGCTGCCATACTGGGATGCTAGGCTAGGTTGGTAAGTTGACCTCCTAGGTTGAGCTGTTAGGCTAAACTGGTAGGTTAGGCTGCTAGGCCGGTTTTGTAGGATGATCCAATTGGATGAGCTTCTAGATTGACAAGTTTTGATAACCTTCATAACTGGACTGCTAGACTGACTTGCTAGATTAGGCTGCTAGGCTGACTTACTACAATGGGGAGGTAAGGTCGGATTGTTATCAAGGTATTGCCGTATACATCAGCTTAAAAGTAGATTTATTCAGTCCTAATCCGATACCCGCAAGCCGAGCCATCGGGTGTTAGGCTACCCGAGCCATTTCACCAATGTACCGTGCCTGTAGTAAAAAGCTCCCCCGTGCATCAGGAACCATGCCCAGGTATGTTACCTGATCCCGCACACCAATCCCGGCACCAGTGATGACCATAGACTGCTTCCTAGCAAGTCTGCCCTCGAAATGGATTGCCTCGGTCTTTTGCGGGGCAAAGCTGAGCTTATTCTTAATATAGGCTTAAAACCCCAGCATAGCAGCCGAGCCTACAAAGTCAGACTAGATGCCCTGTCTAGTAGGTTAACCTAACAGGGCAGCTGAGCAATTCAATCTAGCAGGTCAATAAACAGGTTACTGTAGCAGTCTAGCTAGATATCTCAAACTAGCAGCCCTTCCTAGCAAATCAGTCTAGCAGCCCAGAGTAACAGATTGGCCTTCAAATGCAGCTTACTAGCCCAGCCTACCAACCCAACTTATATTGCACTATTAACGCAGCCCAGCGCCGCAACCTAGTAGCCCAGTCCAATAGCCCGGTCTACTAAGCTATCCTATCCGCTCGGTAAAGCAACCCGGTCTAGCAGTCCAAACTCAAAGTTCGCGCTAGCAGCGTGGCCCGTATCCCAACCTAGTTGTCAAAGTATCAGACAGAGTAGTAGTCTGGTCTAGCAGCCTGGCCAAAAAGATAGCAGCTCAGTCTAGCATGTTAGTCTATTTACCCAGCCTAGTAAATCAAACTAGCAGCCCGGGCTTCTGGGTCAACCTAGTGATTGAGTCTACTAGCCCAACTTATCGTTCCAGGCAAGAACCGCTATCTAGCAAATCAGTCTTCGGGTTAGCACGTCAGCCTAACATTCCTACTTAGCAAGTCGACCTGACAACACAATCCATTAAGTCAGCCTAACAGCCCAGACTAGTCAGTCAGTCTAAAAGTATCTAGTAGGTCAGTCGTATTGAAAATGAAATATTTAAAAAAATGTGTGAACTACATTATTTTACTTCGACACAAATAAATATATACTAAAAATATGTAAGGAGGTTCAGGGGATGATCAAAAATTTTGGTAATTTTTTTCATACTATTAACATATCTTATCACTCTATAAGCATAATCGGATAAGGTGCTTACTGCATCGATTTTATGATGCCGCTCAAACCCTGGTTTGCATGCTCTGCAGGACTCATCGTCCTTGCTTTGACGTTAAAATCACATGGCTCTTTAACGTGATGAGAAACAAAAATAAATTGATACATATTAATCATTTTATATTGTATCCATAGCAATCGGCTTGTTATACTTATTTTGCAATACCCCCATATCATTAGAGTAATTAAAGTTATAAAGAACAAATGTTCAACCCTGTATACAAACTAAACGTAGCAGCCTAAATATCTAAATAACAATGCCACGTTCAAATTTGTTCACGTTTAATTATAATTACTCTATTTTTATATATTAGACGTGTCCATAACAAAAGACATCGATACATGTATATATACATTTATTTACATTTAGAGTTACAAAACGGATGAAAATTGCACAGTGACATTTTATAGATTTCCATTATGGAAAAAGATATAAAAACCTTGTCTCACGATGAAATATATATATATATATATATATATATATATATATATATTAAGCCTTATTTATTCTATGTAAAATATATTATTTAACTACTCATAATCACGAGCTATGGTTGCCTCGCTAAAGCCGTATGTCGAAAAAATAATGATTATAAACAGCCATACTTGTTAGCTGGCCTTGTTAATGTATGAAATCAATGTAAATTTAATATTAAAAAATAAATAAAACACAAGACATACAACACATATCTTTTCATTTAAATTAGAAGATATAATAAGCATTCAAGATACGGCGCATGGACTTTCACACCAAACGGGGACTTCACTGCGCATGTACTGATGCTTATAACTCTTTAAATATCCGTTTTCCAGCTGCGATAGATTTCAAATACGTACTTGAGAGACCATTCATCACAATATATTTGTGCTAAGATTTTGAAAAGAAGAAACTAAAGATGATCGGAATGAAAGTTTGTCATGTCAGGGCCCTGCCACTTCCAAAAGGTTGTAGTAATTTTTTTCTTACAATTTACCGTAAAAAAATTTAAAAAATAATGTTAAAATGATGGCTTTGTTAACTAAAGGTACTTGCTTTATCCAACGAAGCAATCATTTCTAGTAAAATGAAATGTAATAAAAAAAAATTATTAAACAAACCCAAATAAAATCAGGAAATATTTTAGTTTAGTACAAAGTTTTTGGAAGTAATGTTTGCGTAGCCACATTTTATTTTAATGGGAAATCTTTACACTACATCCGGCAAATTATTGTGAGGTATTCAAATACCCACAGTATATTAAAAGTGAATAATATCATTTAAAGTGATATATTTAAAGTGAATAATTTCAGGTTTTATTTAAATATACGATGCTATTACATTGCTTTCAGCTATGAAGCATTTGAAGAATTATTTGAAGCAGAATATTACTAATGGAAATATTCTGTATTTAGTAGATTAGGTAAACGATTTAACCAAGCAAGTAATTAGAAGATGCTAACTATACCTGGGCTGAATTTTTATTACAAGTGAAATAACAAAGCGAATGTAACAATGGACGTATTTAAAATGGGTCTCCTTTCTAATATTTCTAATTGATCAATTGATCATCAGACATTCATTCGATGGCGGCAAGTTCATTGTTTTCATTTTAAGTTTTGTACTTAAAGGCGGTATCATTATATTTATATCGACAATGGGCTCACATACAAAAATGTGACTTCACAGTTTAAATTTTCTTCCTGATACTCTGTTATTTATAATTATTTATCTCTCACAAATATACATATATATATATATATATATATATATATATATATAAATATATATGTATATGTATATACATATACAAAGTAAGAAATTCAATTAAATTCACCTTTCCTAATAACGTCGAACTACGTAACGGGACTTGATTACAATAAGACATGCTAATGTAGTTCGTATGGATCCTTATAGCTCGGTAGCAATATGTGTATAAAATTTTATGTGTCCTAGTATTTGTGAATAGTGCTGCGTATATTTTTGTCGCGTAAATAATTCAGTGCGTACTTTCGAGCTGACAAAGCTAAAGACGGAGGAGTAGATTGAACATTGAATTATTAACATAAAATACGTACCGATATCGTTGTTCTTGTTATCATTTTGAGTGTGCGTGCGTGCGTGTGTGCGTGCGTGGATGCGTATGCGTGTGTGTGCGTGTACGTGTGCATGTGTGTGTGTGTGAACGCGAGGGCGCGGGCGCGTGCGTTTCCGCGTGTGCGTGTGTACACATTTGCGCACTCTTTTTCCATTACGACATATGTATCTGTGACTATTTATGAATCATTATCATTTGAAAACATTGGCTCACAGTATCATTTTCCAACATTGGCGATATTGAGATATTGGCGATATTGATTTATTCGAGCCTTGGTTAGTGACACTTGCTGAATATTCTATGATTTCCGTTTCAATTATGGGATTATATATGTGGGGATTTGTTATGGTGATCTTCCATTTCAAAACTACCCAAATTGATTTCTAGATTTCCACATATTGTCTCAAAGCCTTATTAGGATTCCTAAATAAGTGAATTTCAACGTTTTTTACATTTTATTCTTGTATAGCCGCACCACGGGCTTTAAAATACTTACGCTCTTCAGTCAACTTCCAAGTGTCCATGATCATCCAGTGTGGTCGCTTATTTGTGTGTCTGTTGGAATGGAACTCCATCATGGCAGCTTTAATGTACATTTTTTAATTTCTACATAGCATCGGAGTCGGTTGCCACGAGTTGCTATGAACCAGGGTATGTTCAATGGATCTGATAAGCAATTCAACGTCTAAAGCTTTTGGTCTTTTTGCAGTTTTGCGAAGCCTTTAGTACGTATTTTTATACCTAGATTCCCTAGTTTTCATAATAATGCACTATGAGCTGATCATAATAAATGTATTTTTTTTCTTTTAAAAATTGTTATCTTATTAATATAACCCATACCTTTTCTTTTAAGTAAATATTGAAAATATGGCAATTTCGCATAAATCTTAGAAGCTTCATTAGGGATGTAAATATTACTTTTATAAGTATTCTTTACTTTTATACATTTATACAAAAGAAAATTATGAAAAAAAAGATGGGTGTTTGTACATTTTTGCACACAGCATGCTGGATTAACAGTACATTTAGTTCCACGTAAAACAATTGTAAAAATGTTGGCAGTGAAGTCCCTAGCCACAAGGATAAATTTATGTGTTTGTGATACCTACACTGAATTTTATTAATTTTGTAAAAAGGCTGCCTTAAAGAATATGAAGTTATTAAACAAAAATTTTACGAATCGTAAAAAAAAATATTTTGAAATAATACATTACAAATAAGGACAAAAAAATATTATTTTACAATTAAGGATAGGTAATTTTGGATGTAAGACAAAATATAAAATTTTCATTTTACGTTAAGCAATGGCGTGCAGAATTTGTTATTTAATTATTAAAAAGATCGGTTATATTTATTTTGAAAATGAAAAAAAAACTGTGTTTATAGATATTTATCTTACGGAGATTCTTTCCGTTTCTTAAATTCATTTAAATTATCATTAAATTTTAGATGGTGGTTTAAGTAGTGCTTATAAAAAGATCAATATCGATTAAGGGGATTTTCAATTAAGATCATATCAGTCGAATTCAGTGAACTTCAACTTGAAATTTGTCACTTATCGTTTTATTCGTTACCGGATGTTTTTATAACTTTATACAGCAAAAGAAGCCATGTCACGGCATGACATGATCATGAATTTCTACGGCATGCCTTGCCGTCGATTTTTCATAATTTTTCATATTTCCATAAGGTTTTCAAGTTAAAAGTCAAAGAAGAATTCATTACCTGTCTCATTCACAAATTGCACAAATGTCATTTTCCCGTTCGTTACCCTTATTTCCACTAGGCGTTAGGTTACACTTTTGGGCCACAATTAAATGAAACTACGTGATGTAGTATTATTTCTACTTTTTCTAAGTTCTTTACCACAACCTAGGTTTCGTTGTATTACAACATCTTCAGGTGGGTAAAGAATCTTTCCTAATAGCCCACCTGAAGATGTAATATCGGTATCGTTTTTCTTTAATGATGAGTGAACAAAAGCGGTAAGTTTGGAGCAGAACAACTCTAACTAAGACGATCAGAGTTATTCTGCTCCCTGTCTGATTCGTCCCGAAATAAATACAACCTTCGGCAAAATGTAAAAAAAGTTATTATAACATAATTTTTATTTTGTAACAAAAAATTTTTTTATTAAAATTTAGAAAAAAAACCTTAAATTTTCCGCAATATTTTGGCCACATATTAAGTTAAAAAGTTCTATATTTATTTAGCAGAATGAAAAAAATTAAAAAAGTTAGTTAAAAATCTATATAATGTAATATCAAATTTGGCATGATCAAAAAATGAGTTCAAAAATATAATTAGGAGTTTTTTCAGTTCACATAAATAACTTAAGATGATTTTTAGTAAATTAGAATAAAATAAGTGAACTATATATTTTTTTGCTTACATAAGTACCGGTATAGCCCAATTTTTGTTAGTAAAAGTGGGGTACGTGAAATAAATGCGGTAGTGTATGAATACATTTTTAAATCTGAATTTTAAGAAGATATCACGTACTAGTATAGTAGCACATCTAAATCCCTCTAAAACCACCAGCTAATTATTTGCTTAACATTTAATTTTATTACAATTGTATACCATTTTACATATAAGATTTTGTTAGGGACAAGAACTTCAATGTAAGTAAAAGCATGGACATAAAGCTTATAATAATCCATTACTGCAACAAGTCATCCTACAGCTATCCACTGCAGAGTACAGTGTATTTTATTTTCAAGCCGCTGTGGTAAATTTTATACATCACAAACTATTTAGCCATTTCCTATGCTAACATCTCTGATTTTTCTCTTAACCTATTTTTTTTAATTTCATTACCTTCTTTTCTATGCCTTATAGGAAGAAAAATACGAGACAAAATATTAGCAACACACTTATTACATATAAAGTCTCCTTTCTGTACGATACTTATTGTGTAAAACAAACTGTATGTGAACCGTGACTGAATCACTGTACTTTCTTTTTCAGCTCGGTGACATGATGTGTAACGATGGCTATTTTTCCGAGATCCTCGTCGTTAACATGATCATGCACGTGTCGTCCAAGAATCATGCACGTGTCTTGCAAAAAATATTAATATTTTGTGGAAGACACATGTAATATTTTGAGGAAAACATTTCTACTAAATTGTTAGCCGCGTTTTATATATTATTTCAGCGTTTGCCACTGTTGTTCACCACTGTTCGTAATAGTAAGTAAAACCACATACATTTATTAAAACATACATTTATTTTAAAAATTGTATTCGCCATTCTAAAGCACTGGTCCATTGGTTGGTGGAATTACTGGTATGTAAATTGCGGAAGAAATCAGACAGCCTAATTTCTATGCTGAAATTCCAATGGTAATATGAAAATAATCTCAATATGTGAACAGTTACGAGTGCCGCTATTATAGATAGTAGTTTTATGCAATTCGAGGGAATATTTTGTCAATAAATATTTTTTTATCGAAAAATTTCAAAATTTAATAACAGCAGAAATAGAAGTGAAATGTAATGTACACTAGCTATAAAGTAAACTTAAGCAAATGCCAATTTTGAGTCATTAAATTTTTTTCTTGTGTTTTATATACTAACCTTTATTATACTAGTACGAGACGTCTGTGGTATCATCGTTGCTGAATGTTAGTTGAAACGCTCCAATAAAACTAGTTATTTTGGTTCTTCCCAAGATAATCAGAATGTGATTCTGATTTTGATTCCGGGGAAAATTAGTATATAAATATTTTAAACAAAAAATTCTATCGACACGCAGCACGACAGTAGTTTTTGAATTAATTATTATCGGAATATTTGCGAATAAGTCTCATAATTGTTCCTTCCGAGTAAAGGACATGTCAAATTTTAAAATCAAGACGTATATTTTATTTAGTTTTTCCCAAGAATAAGATCATGAACTTGTCATGCGCAAGGAACATATTTCTCTCTGCTATTTATAGTGCCTAATATAACTTGGAAAATATGAAAACATCTTCAACGCCACACGAACAAATTGAAGCGCACTTCAAAAATGTTTCCATTCGTTACCTCGGAGTACTAGTTTGTCGCTGACTGGAAATTTATTAGTCCTTATCTTGTAATACATTCTATGATACTCTATCGGACAATTTTAAAATCATATCTGGTAATGACGAAACTACATCTTTATTAAATTAAAGATATTGCTCTTAAAGTAAAAAAATGATCATATTTTTAAATATTACTTTCCAGATTTAATTGTTAAGAACGTTAACTTCACTTTTCTTTTATTTTTTTATATTTTGATACCAAATTTATATAAGTTTATCATCTACGTAATTCACGCCCGCGATTGTTGTATTCTATAATTACCGGATATAGTTATCGGGTGCTCAGTGTCTGCGGTTATATTTTAATAATAACTTGGTGCGAGGGGTCATGCTGGAAAGGGCAAAAGGGACACGATCTCGTAGCCTAAGGTCAGCTCCTTGGATAGGCCAAATTACAAGTATCTATCCTTGAGGCCGTAAGTTTAACCAAGATCGTAAGAACGGGTGCCAATTTACTATAAGATGGCACCTATTGTTGTAGATCACGATCTTCGAAAATATGGAAACGATTAAATATGGAGTAGAATAATATTAAATTTATATTAGTTGAATATATTTACAACTTCGATGATGATTTCTGACAAACAATTTCCATAGGTAATTGCAAAATGCCATGAATGATATATTTAATAGTTATATATATATTTAAAAATTATATATTTAAAAATTACTAATACCTATTTCGTGCTTGTATGTGATATTCTTCATTACGTTTCTTGTTTAGTTTCAAAGTTTGGACTTCTCAAAGGGAAAACCACGAAAAATGTGTAATTTTGCTGGTAGGGTAATGTTAGTAAGGAATCTTAATCCAGATATAATTTTCTTTATTCCAGTTGACGACAAAAGGAAACGATAGTTTTAATATAGATTACATTAGAAATGACAAAAAAGCCCGTGTAATCATATAAAAATATCAGCTATTTACCTTTTAATTATGTAATATATTTTAACTTATATGTTCTCTCCCATCAAGGTGACGTTGGCAGTGATGATAAATCGTCAACGCCGATAAGGGCAATATTATACCATATTTCCACTAAGCGGTTAGTCACTGGCGGCTGGTAAAGGATAAGTGCAGTATTGTACCATAGCGGCCGCGATTTGGAAGCCGTCGCAACTGCAAAGGAGCACGCGACTCGAGTAACCGCGCGCGACTTATTATCTACGCAAAATTATTGCGCGCGCGACTAGCGGCCACCGACGCCATTTTGTTGTCAGTATGCAGCATGACGAGATTGAAAGAAGACGCGCTTTATGAAGACGTTATGGCGTCGCAAGACATAAATACGGAAGACGTTTATAAGAGAAATTGAGGTCTTGCCATTAATATGGAACATGGAGGGTTCAGAATACTCTGACCGAAACTTGCGGAAGAGACTTTAGCGAATGAATTTGATGGAAATGGAGTGGAAACCGCCGCAGAAAATAACACAAAAGGTAGCTAATGGTTACACAGTATTAATTTTTTTACTTAGTAAAGTTATAAACTTTTATTGTCCTAGTATTTATATGTCACTATATTACCAATCTAATTTGCCACCTTCTTCAAAGTAATCAGCAAATAAGTCTCTATTGGACATGGCCGTCCTTGTTGCGCCTATAGCTTCATTTGCAAGACTAGCCAAGCTCGTGGGGCATCCATGCTGCAGCGCATCTTCACACTGACCGAGCCTGTCACGTTACGCAATATACTTATAGTTTTAACAATGTCTATTGAGAAATCTATATCTGTATTTAAATCTCTGTGCAATATATCCCATTTATTGGCCAATACGCAAAATGTTCACTTAAAGTATCGTCTTGCGCAACATAACGTGTAGTTGAACACTCTTTTTTTGTAGATAAAGTTCGCCCACTATACGGACTCATAACTTTATCAGTTAGTTTGAAAGCGTCATCCCCGATGAAAATATAAGGCCCGGGCTAAAAAATGGAAAAATATCAGAATTTTTTTATAGAATAAAGGTGACAGGAAACTTTAAATGGGTCCGGTTCTTCGAATAGATCACCACACGTTTATTTGAACCAACTTTTATTATTTGAAAAATGTGGCTGAAACCAATTCCACACTGAAGAAAATATATGACCCTAGTCAAATCACAGACAGCAAGACAATCACAGAAAGAGGAAGATACGAGATGAAACGAGTTCGGTTGTCAAAGTTCTGAAAAGAAGTGTTGAATTAAGAGAAGCTGACTCGAACATAAATAATGACCCAGACAGACTATTTTTAATGTCGTTGACTGAAAATTTTAAATAAGTACTAGATGACAATAAAATGACTCTGAAACCTGATATCTCAAATTAATATACAGAGCTCAGTGCAGTTATTTAGCACCTCAACAGTATCCAAATTCACATTGGGATCCTTCGAGGAGTTATTCTAATTACAATAATGCTGGCTATACAACTGGAAATTTTACAGTAACTAACACTACTATGCAACGAAGAATCCAGACTTCATCGAGATATTTGCCTGAAACCGATTTAGTGTCCAATAGGGATATAAATCAAAATTTAGAAATGTTTGATATGTTAAAAACTAGGGGTCCCATTAACACGACCAAAACAATTAGGCGCATGGCAGTTATGGCAACAAGTAACTAACAATGAAAATCATTAAACATCACTGAAGATTCATATATATGATAAGAGAAAGGATACTAGACTGTGACGACGGCGTTTCACTAGGGTATCGTAAGAGTAGAGGCGGTGATCATGCTCCGAAGTTATTTGTCATGCGTCTAATTGTTTTGGTCTAGTTTTGTTTTGGAATAAATTTTAACATAAATAAGTTGATAATTGTTGCTAGATTGTTAATTTTCTCAGAAATAAATAAATAATTGAACATACCTTAATGTGACCAGTAGTTTTTCTTCAGCAGATATGCAGTTTCTCATTTGAGTTGTAGTACCCGTTAATAATGCCTTAGCTTTGATAATAAATTATCAAAAGAATTCACTGACATTCGTATATAATAGAAAAACATGTGTGTCCTATTCCCGTAACTCATTATAGAATGAATAAAATGCACCTTTTGTAGTAAGTTCTCTTAACAATGAATGTATCCAAAATTTATGTTTTCGCTTTCTCTTTGTTAACAAGCAAAAATATGTTATTTCTTCGACGTCCATTTTGAAAATGGGCTGGTTTGGTAGAATATAGTCACGGGCGATCAGTCGCACACGCAGTCGTACGTTACTAACCGCCAGCGGCTGCGGTCGTCGGCAACTAGCCGCTTTAGCGAAATACAACTTTAATGTACCAGTTTGCAATCAAACACTACGTCGAGAGTGGCTAATTCTCACAATGTCATTTTGACAATTTTTCAAATCCAACGTGTCTTTTCGTAATAGTAACTGTAGAGTAGTGGTACATACGTTTGTATTTTCGATGACATTTCTTATAATTTTCAAATAATTCTACGAGTAACGAGTGACATGTATTCATAAATATTGGAAAATTATTGATTTGACTATTAATGAGATAAAATGTGCCTAAAATAATTGTTTACATAAATAATCATTTATTTAATTAATTTATAAGCATCCTGCAGGATCTTTAGTTTTCATGTGTGGCTACATATCTTTGTAAGGATATAGGTAAATTTCGATTTTCTAGCAACATCCATTTTATCTTTCACTGTAAAATATCTACTCTATTCTTTGCATACTTTAGATTTTGAAAGTCGTACCATATACACACCTTCGCAATCAAGCAGATTTTAACATTTAGAAACAAAGCTAATAAAATTAGAAGGGCAGAATAACATTCCCCGTAAAATACAAAATTTAATGCGGATATTTTAAATATATCTGCATTAAATTTTGCAAGTTAGACACTTTAAATGAAGATATCAAACAAGACATACAAGACAACAAGATAAACAGAGAAATTAATGTAAAAAAATTTAATTCCGTTCCAGATATCAATTGTTTTCCATGCAACGATAATTTGCGCATATTAAAGTACAACTCAACAGATAATTTATCCATTTATATTTGTACAATTTACCTTCCTTCCATTACAAGTTTAAATAATAAAATTAACATCATAAACTAGTGAATAAAGAGAAAATATTTTAATTCAGGTGAATCTCTGTGTGAGATGTAGAACAAAATAATAGTCATATTTTGCGTTTATGGATATATTGAATAAAAGGTATAAATAAATAAACCAAATAAACAAATTTTGGTTGTATTATCTCTAATTTCTAGTGTGAGCATCAAATGTTAAAGCTGGCGCAAGAGTCATAAGTAAGTTAGAACTGACGGTCATAAATGGAATCCAGGTCGCTTTTCTTCTCGTTTCAAATATTTTATCATCGTATTCGCATGGAGCGAATTGCCAGTGAAAACGACGTTGATGATCGTGTGAAACTACTATCAAATACTTATAATTTTTTTTATTATGTATTATTACCAATATTTATTAGCTTAGTATTGAATTTACCTCGTATTTTTCTTATCCATGGTGTAAAGCTCGGTTTATGACCCGTGCTCTTACTGTTGGAAAACCAAATTCTTTATATTATTATTCAAATGTGTCATACCATAATGATTGCTATATTTTGCTAGTTGTAGAATCAGGATCAAGTCATGAAGGAAAAAGTCAAATATATCAATTTAGGTTTTACTTTGTTTTTGTTTGTACAAATAACACGCGTTCCTTTTAGGATTCCGTACGTCAAACTGAAAAATCGAGGGTTCAGCCCTTATAAGATCACTTACGTGTCTCTTTCTCTGTCTGTCCCATGGGTTACAGCCGACATAGGAATTTGAAATTTGATGTAGTGTATATACCTTACTAATCCAAATAATTTGCAATTTTTATATAAATTTTCAAATAAGTATTAAAGAGGAGCTAATAAAATAGTCAACTTCTTTTTATTTTCTATATGTGTGATGAATAATTTGAAAAGGCTTTTTATGGAAAACTACAGAGAACTAACAATTATCCTTGATCCTAAAATTTTGTGTGAAAAGTGTTCCGTACTTTAAAAAGAAAAACGGAACCCTTGCAAAGCCACTGATGTGTTTGTCCGTATGTGCGTCCTGGATTATCGTAGAAACTTGAAATTTGGCATAGTAATAACACATATTACCCCACCTATAGCAAATAGACAAAAGTCATAATTAGTTATTTATAAATTTTAGGAAGAGTAAAGTCATTACCTAATTTTTTACTGAAAGTGCTACCTATAAAGATTTAACAAATATTTATTATGTAATTTTTGGTAATATATATATATATATATATATATATATATATATATATATATTTATATATATATATATAAATATATATATATATATATATATATATATATATATATATATATATATATATATATTGAAAAATAGGCAAAAATATGTTCCCCTACTTATTTACGAAATTACTCAACCTAAAATTTTAAAATAATATAAGGACTTCAGAAGCCTACCTAATTGTTGTAGGAAAAGTGATAATTATAGATGTCATAATATTCTTTAAATATTCTCAAAGTTTTTATGCGTATGAAAATATAATTGCCAATACATTTATATTTTCAGTTTTCAAAGTCGATTTGCACAGAAACTAGGCAACGCAGAAATTTGAAAGTCAGCGTAGTACATACATCTTATTAACCAATATATTTTATACTTTTTAAAAAATATAGCAATTAAAAAAGAGGCAAATAAAAGTCTTAAAATATATTTTTCTAATTTTTTTACACGTGGATTATCCTTTCAAAAGGTTTATTATTAGAAAACAAAATTATTGATTTTCACAATTTTAATTTGCATATTGAAAAGGTATTCAAAAATTATGCATAATTCGAGCATACGGCCCCTTCATTTCCAAAACCAAAAATCATGAAAAACAGTTTTTGATTTTGATAAAATCTGATTAGACGTTTAAAAGAAAGAAAAAAAAATACGTATATATATATATATATATATATATATATATATATATACATATAAATATATATACGTTTTTCAAAATTATTTTTTATAAATATTTTAATGGAACATCACGCATCCTTGGATATGTTTAAATGTAAACGGAACCTTCTTAGAACAAGTATTACTCGTACTTGACAGGTTATATTCGTATTTGACAGTTCTGCACGTATTTTTTCTAAATGTAAGAAATACATGAGTTAATAAAGAAATGATAAGTTACTATGTAGAAATGTACGACTTATGCAACTTTGTTATTACCATCTATTAGATACCTCATGATGAAGCGGTAAACATTTTGGAAGTGATCCATTATTTTATTATGCTAAGCCTGTATCTGATATTTACAACAAAAAACATATCTGACTATGGAATTACTACTGATACAAGTCGAAAGAGATGATTTCTGTATAAGTCCATTCCTTTTCTAAAATAATTCATTAATCAATATTTTCATATTGTAAAAACTAAGTCTATATCATTGATATTCTTTTCCGTTATAATGTGGCATCTGAAATGACTCTTCCAAGTTTTGTACACTTGCCATAGTTATTTAAATATTCCTATAGTTTGTTTTTTGGACTAAATACCTGCAAAGACTACCTCAACGAACTCCCGACCGACGACTACTCTAACGAGAACAAAATTTTTTCGGATAATATTGTGCTTGTATCTTTAACCAGAATATCTGCTATTTTTTACTCTACGATATTTTTATTCTACCCGTAATGTCATAAAATAAAAAAGACCTTCGCAGATTCTCTGATAGTGACCCGTATCTACCGTGAAATATTTTCGCGAAACAAGACTTTAATCAACGCGCTGTAAATTTTCACACGACTATAGAAAAAGTAAGAAAAATTGTCATTCATAAAATATTTTGTTAGATATTTATAAAGCCAATCGTCTTTGTGAGTATGCTATAGATTTTCATTTATCTACGTCATTCATACTTACTCTCTAAATCATTTAGCTGTAAGATGAGTGTGATTGAAAGTTGGATCACATTTAGCTTCATAAAGACATGTAAACTATGCTGAAAATTCACGCGTTTTACTCGCACTTCATTAAATAATCAAATGTCAGTATATGTTGACGCAGCACGTGGCATTTTTGGTAACGAAATATGTAACGTTTTACGTTTTAAAAATTATTAAATTTTCTTTTAGGTGGTGTGTAAATGAAATGAAATTCCAAAATAGTGAAAATTTGCACTTAGCGCCGATGTCCAAGTCAGTTCATGGTGCCATTCCAAATCTTGCTTCAAGCAAGTCTAAGATAATATACATAACGAGTTCTACAATTTTGAACACGTTTATCCCGTCACATGTGAGTCGCAACTGTTAGCACAATATCTGACATTCTATAATCGGTATTCTGCAACACATTTTATTGTAATTAGTTTGTATGCGTTTCAAATAAAGTCAACATATAAACATATCTCGTATAAATAAAATTAATTGCCTTCGCGGCAAAGGTTATACCTTTCTAACTGCGTTAGTCTGACGGTTTTTTTCAGATCATGCCAATCGTTTTCTCTTATATTTTCAGACTGCTAAATAGCTCAACGTGAACATACAACTACGTAGGCGGAAATACGATAAACATTTTTATTTATATCAGTCGTGTACCTCTCATTAGCAGCATACTGTATTGTTCTTGATTGGAGAATATACCTTCTATAAAACACGACCGTGACCATGCACAAGTCGTATTACAAAAATTATGTCAACCATATTAACCGATGTCAATTATTTACCGACCGACTTTATTCTTTCTTGGGCGTAAAAATGACGGTAGAAATTCTTGAAAAGGACGACGAAATTTGGAAGAAAAATATGGAAGGCAAATGTGTTCATCTTTGTAAAGATTTTAGCTTCCAAATTAGGAATTTAAAACATATTCTGGATTCTATGAAAAATAAGAATAAAAGTGCTATTTAAAATATGATACTAGGTAGAATTACATTATTATTACAAACATTTTTTATTGTTCCTAAGGATAAAAAATCTACAAATAAATTTAATCTTTGCACTGAAAACACGTAGTATTTTTTGAATGTAACCTGTAAACAAATTAATAAATATTATTATGGATTAAATATGACTATTGCAAAGATTTACATTCCGAAGCATCCAAAATACCCATCTCTAATATTTCAGAAAAGACTATGTTGAAATAATTGACGCAAAAGTCGGCCTGTGCATGCGCATAAAAGGTTTTGTTTGGTCTCCACATAATTACCCGAAGAATAATCACAAAACTACGTCAAATATTTCTGACTTCGTAAAAAGGGAAACTTGCCATTTTTTTCCAAATCGTTTGTCTCAAACGATGACCGTCGATGATTTTGTAGGTGATCGGGCATCTGCGCCATCTATCGTTGACACCAACGTTGAAATAAATAATTCCAAGTCGATGATGGGGCCGTGACGATTAATATAATCCAAGTTATTTATAGGCGCCATAGCTTTGCGTTTCAAATTGCCTTCTGTGTTTGTTAGGAATGTATTTGGGTTAATTTAGTTTGCTTTGGCCTTGTACAGTTTGCACAGCCAACAATTATTTGTAATTCGGTAAAATGTCGAATATGATTTTTAATTGATATGAGAGGTCAAAATTTTAAATAAATTATAGATTAAAAATCAATTTTGTTTTAAGTGAGGAGATGGGTATCACTTGATGTGGACACAATGAAAAATAGTTTTGCGTACGTTATATTGTCACATGATTTAACAAACTGGACATTTACTCTTAAAGTATTAATCTATTTATCAATTTAGTAACATAAATAAAAATAATTTATTAGAAAGCACATTAAATATCATTACGTCATTAACTATTGCAGAAATTTTACCAAAACCTAGTTCATCTATCAATTTACATGTGTATATACTTACATATAATAAGTAATTTTTTTTTCTAACAAGCAGAAAATCACAAATTTAAATATGCTCAAGGTACATTTAATTAATTCAAACGATCTTGATCGATAAAACTTTTCATAGAAATTGGTGAAGTGATTTTTACTTTTTCAATAAAATAATAGAGAAATGAACATAATTTCATCACCACATATTCGAAAATAAAATTGATTTAATTCTCGAATTATCACGTACTCATATACTTAATCAGCCGTATCATTTGGTCGTTTTATACAATATACACATATAAAAAAACTTTAGAAATAAGAGATATAATTAAAGTAATAGAAAACAAAGATACCACTATTAAAATTTTAACTGTTTGTCGGTTTACTTTTGCACATGTCACAAAAAGTACTTATATATTTCGGATGGAGTTTTAAAAATATTATAGGAGTCAAATAGAAGTAACATTTAGTTCGTCGTAATCTGTTCATTCTTTGAGAAATTATGTGAAATATTTTCAAAAGTTAATTTACTTTTACAACACAAAGAAAGAAATGCGTAGCTACTCGACGCGTAGTAAAAGCACAAATGTTTGGTACACTAAACATTATAACACTATTGTATTGGTACACTAAACATAACATATTAATTTCGTAATAAAATGTCCCATCCGTAAATAAAATGATTTTATTAATTTTAATTTTAATAGTTTTGACATAACATAAGACATGGATGTGGTCAGAAGTAGAGAGAACATCGTAAATAGATTTTTATAAATGTATGAAATAGTACTCCATCGTTGTTTGCTTTACGAAAGCAGGGAAAGTTAATTTGGCAACATGTAAGTCATGTCGCATACTTATACATAATTAACCAAAATAGTTGGTGTTCGCATTTAAGTTATAGCAATTAAATTTTGCTAAATTATTAAATTATAGAAGAATAACATAATAAAACTAACATCATTTATTTAACCGATGCAGAATTATAGAACTAGTTCATTGTCTTAGAGATACATCTACTCATTTATAAATATTTCCTCTCAAAAATTCTTTAAATATTAAAGAAATGTTCCAACGATGGCAGTAACATAATATTTAGAATGTATCGGGAGAAATTAACCTATCTGCTCTGGATTTAAATATGTCTCTTTATAAATAAGTATTTATTCATATGTCACGAATATTCTCTCTTAATATGGAATGTATTTGGACCTGGGTCTAAACGATTCGTTTTTTTAAATATATGAAGTCTAATAAAAACTTTCTC
Organism: Druceiella hillmani; assembly: GCA_039881145.1. Classification (NCBI taxonomy): domain Eukaryota; kingdom Metazoa; phylum Arthropoda; class Insecta; order Lepidoptera; family Hepialidae; genus Druceiella; species Druceiella hillmani. Next base: position 6,466,704 of record JAYKKI010000044.1, on the reverse strand, counting down.
AATCTGATAAATTTCAGGAGAAATAAATAATGTGGTTAATTATGTATAGCTGAGCAAAATTTCATAGGAATGCTTCAGTCAAATTCAACTATCGAATTCGTGTTCGATGTCACTTAATAATACCATTTTTAAACATGGTACGAGTTAGTATTTTGCCCCACTTTTGAACGGTAAATTACGTGCACGGTCAAATTTAATATGAGCAGCTTTAATATAATATTCTAATTAATTTTAAACATGCATTGAACAACAATTTTACGATGAGCGTCCCATGTAGGATAAATTTCAAGCATTATGTTCTCATTCACCAATTCATCTTGAAGACAAGTTAAATGTAAGTTAACAAGGACATTTAAGAAAATGAGAAAATCATTGAAATAATGGAAAAAAGTTAACAATTTTTACTAGATGCTGCTGCATGTAATGTTAACCGTATTGATGTGAAACTGTATTTAAATATTGTATTTAAATGCAAGAAATGTCGACATTTGAAATTTCATAAGCCATGTCGCATGTGTTGTTAAAAATGAACGTGATGTTTATAAACGTTGTCAAAATGAAGAACGAAACTAATATGAATTATCACGAACGCTGAACAGATGTAATGATTCAATATGCACTTGCGAAACACGATGTTTTATATATTATAAAGGTGGTAGAAAAGGATAAAAAACAGCATGCTAACACCTACTGAAACACGAAAAAAACAAATCGCATTGTTATTAAAGTTCAAAATAAGATTGATGTTTTATATAAGATTAATTTTTCAACGAGGTCGATTAGAACTTCATGAATTTTATCGTAAAATGTACTATGTCCCATATTACACTTCCCTAAACTAGCCCGTAAATTTGAAAACCTGTATGAAAGCATGGGAACGTACACATGGAATAAATTTTAGGATAGTTTTGCTACTTCAAAAATTTATTTTTTAAATCAATTACGGTTAGTGTTTATGTAATTTGTTTTATAAATGAAGGCGCAAATACAATGCAATGAAATCATACGAACTTAAAGATTGATTAATTAAAGCTGAAAATAATGAATTTTCTTTATATTCTAAAATTAGTACCCCAGATATTGTTCGCCATGTAAGGTATACGAGTATGTCGGTCCTTTTGGTAGGAAAAAAACCATATGATTAGAAATCTGAAAATATTGGTAACACGAATGATAATATTAAGAATTCTGGGATTGGCAATGGTTTTCTCATTACTCTCATTTATTTTGTGAGACTGCTAATAATTAAATATATTGTTTGAGTATATTGATTTTAATAATATAGGTAAGGTCAAGTGCTCGAAAGTGTTTGAAGCGAAATTCTGAACACGACGGTATGTTGCCATTTTTTTATTTACATATCCTCATTTTTAGACCATGTAAGCCACCAATCCCGATTTCCTTTACAAATGGATATGGCAACACTAATTCAGATAATCAAACATGTTCGAATATGTTTTTCGCAATTACACCTACTTAAATTCATTCATGGTAATTTTTTTTTTTCACTTAATTTTTACGACCGTCGAACGTATCTTTATGGAATCGCCGTTAAATCAAAAACTATCTATCCTCACCCACTTACTCCACTTTCCGCTGCCGCGTAACAGTTTACCTCAAAACCTCAATTCAACATCAAATAGTTTACGATCTCGTCTCTTCAATGTTATGAATTATCGTGCTTTTTCTCCAAATCGTTTTAAGTAAATAAAATACTAGTTACGAAGTAATGAAAGCTACTGGAATTTGAATTGTTATGAACTACATAAAAACTTTCTTTTTAACCGCGTCGACTTACGTGCCTTTTGCTCAGTGTATGTGGCATTTTTTCGATTCATTCAATTTATTATAATAAATATTACGTTAAATAACTTTGAACGCTTTGGAATTTATACAGAATTAACTACTTCGTTTTTCCAACCTTAAGAAGTTATAACTTTATTTGTATCAAGTTTTCTTTATTTTATGATTTACAATATTTATACGACCTCTTCAGTCGTGCCTTATTTGGTTGTACAGAATTTGGAATTTTCATTTCATATAAGCTTTCTGGTCTAATTTTGCGAGTAATAAGTGTTCGGTGCAAAGGTTCTGACCGTATTTATATGGCAAAATTGTGTCAACCTTAACTTTTCTGGTAATAAATACCATATTGCATAGAGGGTTATTAGTAGCTAATATAGATAGTTTTCCTTATATTGATTTGCCAAGGAAATAAATGGAGAAAACCTTGCCATGACGATTTTTTTAAATAAATTAATAATGATATTGCATAATATAGTGTAAATAAAAACAATAGAAAGTTTCAAATAATAAGTTTAATGATGCTTTTCTAATTGATATATGTAAATGTTCACTCTGAGAAAAATGACTTCAGAAATAACTTGTTCAACAGAAATTTCTTTTGCGCAAATACGCACGCTCATCGGTCGCCATGATATCAGATTTAAACTATTTTCATTAATCAAGAATATATTTAATTTATTTAAAGAAAAAAACTTTAGATCATATTTATGCAGAACCAATTATGTAAAATTCCCATCTTTTATTTTACAAACAATACATAATTGCTGCTATATTGGGTTGTACAAATCAAATATTGATCGCCATTACCACGATTACAACAAAGCTAACAGATAACTTACATCGTATCCTTTAAAAGTATATTCAATGTAACGTTTGTTAGTTTTGCTTTTGAGGGTTCGTAGTATCTGCGCTACGAAAACATTACTTGCGTATCGGGTTTTCAGACGCAAGTTTCAGTATATTTGACAAAAAAAACAAAGTTAGAAAAATTTATAAGATGCGATGTGAAGACAGTTCTCGTTCCAATTATTTTTTTAAATCAATTAAAGAAAATAGAAAGGTAATAAGAGGCTGTAGAGAAATAAGAAAGAATACGCTCAAAAATATATTTATCGAGGTTTCGGCAGGCTACGCCATTAAATTTATATACATAAAATTTTAAAAACCTCTAGATATTCTTGAAGTTTTTAAAATAATATTTAGAAAACGAAAGTTGGATGTAACGCTTCATTTTTTTCTGCAATTACCATATACCTTCTAAAAAATTTATTCATTTACCATGTAAAATGTCTATATAATTATTTATGGGAGTGGATTACTTCGTGGCTCGTGGATTTCTTATTCCAAAGGCCGTATCAATCATTCTTACGTGAAAGATATTATAATTCAGTATATATGCACATATATATATATATATATATATATATATATATATATATATATATATATATATATATATGTGCGTATGTATGTATAGGAGATATATAGATATTTCTGAAATAAAATTTATTATGGCTCATACGACCTAAGACGACATGTTAAATAAAAGCGTTACCGTGAATAAGAATTCTTAGGAATCGTAAGAATAATTATTCTTAGGAATCACGTAACTTGAACACCTTCATACTAAAATATGATAAATTACACACACGCTCAAGAGCATTTTTTGCCTATTACCTATTGTTTCTAACTTCGAATATACTATTTAAGTTATTCTGCAAAAAAATAATACACGTGTTTACTGTTTAATTAAACCAGTTTCGATTTTATTTCATGCTAGCTGAGAATATTCTGGAATATTTGAGAACATTCTCGATTCTTTTAGTCCATTTTATTTTAGCACATTCGATAATATTCTGGTGCATTCTCACTCATTGTAATATATTAACATACTATGCTTTTCGGTCATTCCAGGACATGCTAGATCCTTCCGGTTTAGTTCACTTTAATACATTCGAGGATATTCTAGTATATTCTCACTTAATCTAGTACCTTCAATGCCGGCAGTATCGATATCAATAGTGGAATCTAGTACCTTCAATGCCGGCAGGTCGACATCAATAGTGGAATGTATTCAAGGTCAACTAATTTCAACCACCATATTTATTGCACGATCACAGCCACCCACAAGCACATGCAGCCCGATGGGAGACCCGATACTTCTAGCACACGCAAACACTAATTGTAAGTAGTGGGTAATTTTGGCGCCGATACAAACACGACAAACGGTAAATAAATTAATTTGCGTTGTATGTAAACAAAAAATCTTACTAAATTGAAATTAATTACATACTCATTTATACAATGATTATCATAATTATTTCATTTACAAAAATTAGTTCATCATTGCTATAAATTTAACAGAACATTAAATTTTCAGGTGACTATGCATTCCAATTAAAACTAAGAATTTAATTAATACTCGCATGTGCTTACTTATTGGGGGGGATAAATTCAGTTTGTTCCTATTATTTTATTTTTTCCTAAGAATTAATAATGTTCGGAAAACACGGTAAAAATTTTATCTGGTAAAATAGATATGTGCCCGCAATTTTCTCAAAAGCTACCGAATTAATTAAACTGCTAAACCCAAAAAGATATTTTTTTTACTTTTAAAAAATTCCTCGCACCTTTATGAGAAAATAATATAAAGCGTGAAGATAAAAAATAAAGCCTATTAAAAATATGCGTCGGGAACATAATTAAATTTTAGGGTAAAAGTAATATTTTTTCCATAAAATTAACTGACGTTTCTGAAATTTCCACTTAATGTTATGTAATATAATATAACACGTGTATTGGTAAATATTTTCTCTTAACGTGTATTGTTACAATCAAACGTAATTCTGATAGTCAAAAGCCGAAAAACAGCCTCTTCAATAACAGCGACAAGGCGATATTAAACTCTATATAATTTCTTTCTCATTAATTCGCAGAACAACATCTATTGTGTACGAAATGCGTTTATTATAGACCTGAAATGACTACCTTCATTGCTTAAAAGTCGCAAGGACTTCTATTAAAACTGGAAATATTTCTTTCTGTCGGTGTAATTATTGTGATACTGTAATTGCTTAACGTAATAAAATCTGTAGTTCTATAAATTTAGTGAGTTAACGTTTTTTAGCGGACAAGAAATCTATTTTTAAATAAAAATTATTTTTCTATGTTGTGTAGTTAAAAAGTATAGGGAATTTTGTCGTGATAAACTTTTGTAGCTTTAGGAAAATTAACATACAAAAAAATTAACTATTTTGGTTTTTTGTCCGTACTGAAAATGAGTGTTTTCACGTTTACGCGTTTTCGCATTTACTCAAGAAATTGATACAGATGCTCACAATTAATTTATTTCTATACCCACGGGTCTCCAATGTGATAGTGTTGTCATTTTCTCTGCACTTATTGCATTTCGTAATATTGAATCACGCACAGTGATATTTTCATCAGAATCATAGGTTTAAATTTTATTGATTAAAGCACTTACAGTTAATTTAATAAATAATGCCAATATTTTCTGTGCATGTTATTGCGTTGATTAATTAATTAAAATAAATAATAAAGACGATTAAGAAAGGATCCGACTCATTAAAATAAAGTACCGAATTCAAATTTCACAATATTTCTGAGACACCAGATACTGACATATTTTTCTCACAATAGATCATACCTTATATGTAGGACACGTAGTATCATACGTCAGATGCAAATTACAATACAAAAAAAGAAAAATAGATATAGGTTAGAATGAGTAAGAACAATGAAACACAGTAAAAAAATCAGTAGTGAAATATAAATCATCACTGTATTAATTTTCAACAATTTTATTTTTCAACGTGACGCACAAAAGCGGATTATAAAATTTCGCACTCCTAAAATCGAGGATGAAAGTTAGCCGTAACAGTTCAATTAACTTATTTCTCGAATTGGACTCGTTTTCCACAGGCAACGGCGATCCCAGTTCTATTTAAAAGAAATATTTTACTTAGAGAGTAGTACTATATTGTCTACTATTCTTAATAATTATAATATTCATTATTGTTCCGTGAAATGGAATGTCACATTTTTTTTAAATGATGTAGTATATTATAATAAAGACTGCGAACTTAGAAGCATGTACAAATCTATTTCCAATTAATATGTTATCCATTTTAATATCACTATGATTTAATAACCAGAATAATCTGAGTCGAAAAGCAATGTCAACATTATTTTCTTATTTAACTTTAATATTTTTGATGTATGGCCTCACTAGTATCAGGTATTCTGTTAATTTTATAATAAAGTTGCCAACCTTAACTAAACACATCTGCCAATTTTAGTAGAGGATGTGTACTAATATCTCATAAATGAAGTAATTAATGGCTTAAATAAACTAATGATAAGGTATTTACTCCTTAAGAATCGATTTTCATATGTAGTGCCCAGTATGAAGTTTTATGAGGAGTGAAATCAGAAGTTCAGAGCGTAAAAATAGTGTAACAATTTGAAAGTTTGGGTGTAGGAGGTAATTTCCAAAACTTCTCATCCGATTGTAAAAACATTCCGTGAAAATATTCCAAATCTCGACGCTGAAAAAGTCTAGAAGATATATGCTATTCAATAATTTTATACTTATAGCTTACGCTGCTATATTTCTAGATTTGATTACCTGATATACAGATATAGTTATGGTATATTTGGCGTATAGATAATTAAACAAACCTTGTGACGTATGTTATTTTCTTTTCAAATAAGTGTTGGTACTAAAATGTTTTCCAGTGTAGCCTACAAATTGTATACGTACTTTAGGATAATGTTTTTATAATAACTGAACTTTTACTCTCCTTTCGATGATTATTCTTAATATTCGACATATTTATTTCAAAAACATTAGAAAAGGACTTAATGTTAAAATCCGTCAGAAGTTGGCCACTTATGTAAGGATAAGATGGCCATTTAATTTCCGGGTCATTTTTCCTCTCCCTTTGCCTTTTCCGTTACTTTTTCCTTTTTTTTCTGGTGTAAGTTTTTCTTTTCCATTTCTTGTTTCTTCATTTTCTTGCCACAAGGAATGCAAGAATTGTTTAAAGGAGTGTAATTTATATAATTCATAATTTACAAACAATTCATTACAGCTAATCTTCTATTTTTATCAGTCTCGTAGTAATTTTCACCGGCTAATTCTATCGTTTCTTCTTCCCCAGAACTTAAATGTAATTTCATTTTTTTCTTTTTAATATTAAGATTTTTTTATTTTTAATATCCCTTTCCTTTTGTTCACTCATATAATGCGAGTACTTTTGCTATTTTCTTGGACAGTTTCCGAATACTAGTAAACAGTTTTACAACCGGGTACACGTCAGTCAGATATTTTGAACGCGTGTCTTCTTGTGAGCATGTTCATTCGATCTTTATATTGAAGGCACTGTTGGTGGTAGTTCTTCTTGAACCCGTTCAGGTGTAGGATCCTCAAGAATCATCGAAATCTCTACAATAACTCTATCATTTTAAGATTATGACATATGTAAGCATAATCTGGAAAGAATAACCTGGAATCTAAATTTAGCGCCACTTTTCTTATTCGATTTGAGGTTATGTCAACGACAAGTTATTGTATTGAATGAATATCAACGTACTAAAATCTGAAGAAATCTGAAACTAATACCCAATATGCTAATACCCAGAAACGTAGCCTTGATTGTATGTATGTATATATATATATATATATATATATATATATATGTTATATTGCATTCACAGTGATTCGTTATGACGTATTTTAATAGTCTTACAAAAATAAAACGCATTATGAGCGGCATACTGCTTTAAATGGAAAATAATATAATAATTGAAATATTATTTTTAAAAGAAAATATATAACTACGTTTGCAGTTTCGTACAAGTAGTTTAAAAAGTAATATATGATATATTTCAGTATGAGTGCAATTAAAATGGCGAATGTTGTTTTAGGGACAGTACCAATACACCTGTCGAGAATGTATATCACCGTAAAATATTAAGTTACCGTCATATTACTTTAAAATAAATACAATCAAAATTATCTGAACATAAAAGAAATGACATGTGGCGAAATAAAACACTACATTTAAATTATACGATGTCAAAATGTTTCTACTTGGAGCAATGTCATTTAATAAGCCCCGGGGCAAGGTAGAACAAACATTGTTAATGTTGATGTACGCTGTAATATTATGATGAATATGTTTTGGGAATATGTTCTGTAATAGATATGACATGTTCTGTAATACTATTTCTCAGTGATATCACCAGTGCACTAGCATTAGGCACAACCGTCTTTGGATATCGTTGTGAAGCCTAAATTTGTTGTGATGTTATTGTACATGTATGCAGTATATTTTTTCTGTGAAATATTATTACATTTTTATATTATTAATTTTTATAGGTTAGTTCGTTTTGAAAAAAGTATTTTAATGATTACTCAAAAATTAAGTATTTATTACGGGGTAATAATTTTCTGTATAACTTAACATTTAATTAAACGACTATTTCTGTTGAAATTTTTGGTATTATTTTATTATATATCTTTTTTATGAAACGGTAATACTTTTAAATTGTTCAAAATACTTCATCTTACTTCTCTAAATTTCTCTCAAATATAAAACATAACCTATATAATATAAGTTTCGTACGTATACAGTGCAAATATATTAAATTACTAACGTGAATGTAAGAAAAAGATTTACAATATATAAACTATCAAATTTCATCGTTTATAAACATTCTCTTTTGAAATTGAATGGAGTATAAATATATTTAATGATACAAGTTCTGTGGATACAAGTATCTGTAACATTATCTACACATTTGAAAATGAATCGTATGTTTATTAATATTAGTTGAATGAGATTCTTACGAAGTAAAAACGTCACAAATAATACAGTCATAAATATAAGTTATGGGTGATATCATTCCAGTCGATAAAGAATTAATACAAATAAAATAATTATGAATGAAATTACATCTGTGCTTTCACTATCACAAGAGACGCGTTTATTTACCCCCTTTACCCATTCTGTACATTTGGAGACAATCGTACTGGAGGAGTAAATTCCCGTCACGCATCGGAATTGACACGCACCATTTTTTTAACATTTATAACAGCATAACGGTAGTAAAGCATAGTACACTCATATGTATACTACATATTAGTGTACTGTTCAATTGTTGATGAGAAGTGCAAAACTATAAATTGGACTAAACATTAAAAAACGAGCGACTGTCTTATCGACATTGATAACATTGATTCAACGCTTGTTTCGAGGGATTCATAACGTTCTATTCGTTTGAAACAATGCTTTATCCGCGAATACTTGTGATTAGTGTCGATAAAGTTAAAAGGATACTGAATCTGTCTCTCTTTGATGTATTAATATGTACTGATGTGTTAATTCTATGTATTTTCTAAGTAACTTATTAAAAATAAAGAAAGTTAGCGTCTTTATCACATGACTGATATCATTTTTTCTCTAAACAAAATTTGTATATTTATTGTAAGAAGACCTTTTATAGCCATCTTGAGCTAAATGTAATCACATCTTTTATTAACAAATTAAACCAAATCAATTCTTTCATAATCGATTAAGTAAATTATGTAAATAATTGTAGACCAAACACACAATTAAACGAGTTTTAGGTATTTATATGAAAAAAACTTGGTCGAATAAGCGAAATACCAAAAAATTATGCAATATATATAGCAAATCATTAAACTTGCAAGAAATATTGCACAATTTTTATATCTGCATTAATGAATTTATAAATTAATTGATGGACGAATGCATGTGATTTCTATGAGCAAATAAAGGCTGGAACCACATATTAGGCAGCTTTCACTTTAAAGATGTAACATCATACACAATATTATAAAGTATATATTATTAAAGTGCTAACTTCGACTAAAAAAGGTTTTCGTTGCTCAAATTGGAAGCGCCCTCTTTAGTACGCTGATAATTAATTTGGATTTTACTCTGTTTCAGTTTCATAAATTTATCGTTTTTAATGTAAACAAGATAAGCATAGTTATTGTGAGAAAGCATTTCTTGCCACCTCGAGCTTAATTAAAATCACGTTTTTATTAGTGAATCAAATTATATCATGTCTTTCGTAGTCTAGTTAATAAATTATGTATGAAATTTTAGCGAAACATTTAAACTTTAAACAAATTTTATGTATTTGGCCGAATATGAAAATAAATTGGTTAAATAAACGGAATATCGAAGAATTATCGAATATTTATTCCGAGTCTAACATCCGCATCATCATATTTATAAATCAATCCATTGATGAATGTGTGTGTGTGCCGGGGTTAAACTAGGGCTTTGAGCTATATATTGGGCAGTTTTAATTTTGAAGATATTGCATCTTATAAAATATTGTAAAGTATATCTCGCAAAAGTTGAGCCATAGAGTTAACTTCCATTAAAAACATTTTCATTTTCCAAGTTGAGAGCGTCTTCTTTACTTTCGGTATAATTAATTTGCGTTGCAATTTTTTTCAATGTCATAAATTTATTGATGAAACGCTTGTTAAATATTGTGTAAGCACTGGCTACCGGAAGATTATTTTATAAGCTTCTGAACAAAATATATTTCGCGTACCGAGATTTATTAATAACTGAGAATTCCGAGTAAAATTAATCGTCGTAAATATGGAAATGTAGATCGGAATGAAATAAACGTTTCCCTCATTATGAGGAAACATCTTTGGGCGAAATTGTCTAAAGCCTGTCACTCAAGGCGTGTTTAATAAGACGCGTGTGGGTCGAGTGGCACTCAGATGAAGCGGCTGCTTCGTGTTGATTTAGAAGCGGATCGTTTTGTATTACAAGTCGCATCAGTAACGAAGGGTCCACCGCAGCGATTATTCTCTATGTACATATGTACCATATTATCCGCTTACGTAGCGACTCATTGCAGCTCCTTAGTTATACGTGTGTATATACAATATATATATATATATATATATATATATATATATATATATATATACATATATATATATATATATATATATATATATATATGTATATATATATATATATATACACATATAAATATACATATATATATATATATATATATATATATATATATATATATATATATACACATATGTGTTGACTCAAGATATTTTCTTTCCGATGAAACGTTTCAGATAACTATCAACCAATTAAAGGCAAATAACAACAAGAGGACAACTGACAATTACAAAAATATTTACGCTAAATTAATTTGTAATCAAAAATAGTAGAAAAAATAGAATTTAAAAAAGGAGGGTAATAGTGGGGACGAAATGAAATTAAAATAACTTCAACAAAGGACACGCCTTGAGTATCAGGCTTTAGACAATTTCGCCCAAAGATGTTTCCTCATTATGAGGGAATCATTTATTTCATTCCGATTTACATTTCCATATTTACGACAATTAATTTTACTCGGAATTCTGAGTTATTAATAAATCTCGGTACGCGAAATATGTTTTGTTCAGAAGCTTATAACATAACCTACCGGTAGCTAGTGCTTACACAATATTTAATAAGCCTTTTATCAATAAATTTATGACATTGAAACAAATTGTATCGCAAATTAATTATCCCGTAAGTAAAGAGGGCGCTCTCCACTTGGGCAATGGAAATATATTTTACTCGAAATTAACTCTATGGCTCAACTTTAACGCGATATACTTTACAATATTTAAATTATATAATATTAATATTATTAATATTGTTCTACGTAGCCATCATGATGTATAATATATGATCTTCCCTATGGAATACGTTTTCCAAAGTAAGAAGAATTGTTGAAATTAAAATAATAGTACTAGGGAATAGCGGAAAATTAAAATTTTTAAAAAAAAACCCACGACGATTATTTTTCAACCCAAACAAAAAGTGTAAAAACCTATTAATGTAATTACAAACCCAAGGAAATTCTTCAGTACTGCCATCGCTATTTTCGTTCCCAATATCAATAACAATATAGCAGCATAGAAAGCTACTTGCATACCTAAAATAATCAATTAGTCGCGAAACGATAAATCTCCAAAATTTAATACATAAGCAGGGCATGGCAGTCCCAACGGACTTTCTTGGGTTTGTAATTTTATTAATAGGTCTTACTTTCTTTCAGACGGGGGGTTTTAAAAAAATATATTTGATCGTTTTTCAATTACAATGACTACATCTATAATGTTTTTTTCAAAAAATTTAATTTAGTTTTTATTTTACATTTTTTCGATTGAAACTTTTACTTCTGTCACGAGTTTAATCTAAATTTTAATTTTACTTTTTATTATTAGTATTAATAACTAAACTTTTAGGAAAACATTCACCAAAGGGCAAGCTTATGTGGCTCTTAGTATAGTACGATTTTTAGGCGTTGTAGTAATGACTGATCTAAATAAAATAAAACTCTTCAACAATCCATACAATAACCTAAGCATTTGAAGAACTAGAGCGCTTGAGAAACATGTTACATAGATAATACATCGATGAAGCCAAAGGAAGGCTATAAAGTAGTTAATCTAGATCAATCAAAAATGTTTATTTCAACGCCCCCGACGAGTATACGACAAACACCTGACTAATAACTTTTGCTGTTAAATCACAAACTTTTTATCAAAAACTGTAACTAAATCGGTTAAACGATTGTGGAGAAAAATGGAACGAACGAATGCTTCGTTTGTAACAAAATGTTGAAGAGTCCCTTAGCCAGCTAACGCCATAACACTATCGAAGAACCATTGCCGATTAGTTCCTAATATTTTACAGAAAACCCTGTCTAATTTGATGAAACCAGTTTGGAGACAAATGGAAACATTCGTTTGCAACAGTGTTGTAACCCCCTGCTAAGTTGACACCATAACCACGGACAAACAAACAAACAAGCTCTCCTAAAACGCATATACCTCCACCATTCCATCATGGGTAATAAAATTAATAATTTATTTACCACCAAATTATTTTTAAATTCTTTTAATAATATGAATTTTACAACACAAATTGTAATAAGCCAATAACAAATTTAGTATTAATAATTAAATTTTGAACCACTAATGAGAACTCTTAACCCTCTCTTGCCCATGCGGTGACTGAAACAGCTCTCATTGAAATTGATACAACAGATTTGTAGGCCACACGTCTTATTGAGGCTTGGGCTGCTGATCTTAAATATTTTTAGAGGTAAATAAATTAATTTGGTGACTTTCGGACCCAGATTATACACACGTTCCTTACTAGCCTTAAGAAAAGGAGAGACGAAACACTCCTTATTCATAGTGTGAACAACTACGACTCCACAGGCATACCCTCAAAAGCTCTTCTCGACTTTGTCGCTAAGCTAGGATGTTGTGCATATTAATAACTCCAGTCTAGATGCATGATCCCAGCTAGGATGTATACAAGCGAGTCATTCGACCCTTCAATCGATAGTGCTAAGATGTTTATTCGCCATTATGACTGACATACAGTTTGGTTCAAATTAAAAGCATTGAAAAGGCCTTTATTTCTGATTATTTAATCACTGAGGAGCGCGGTTGATAAAGATAGACTCTTAGTCCGACTCAACTGACAGTTAATGCATGGAACATACGGAACACGTTTCTAATTTTTAGTAGGCTCGAACAGCAGTCCTGAACGTGTGTGATGCACACGGGCGTTAGTCAACTGAGGCAGGAACTCTTCATAGAAGCAAGAACAATATTAAAAGTAAATCACTGCTGGATGCCCGATAGAAAAACTATCGTTATGTTTCTATTCATGTGTGGAATCTGTATCACTTTAATTATTTTTGTTTAATTACAGTAATTACATATTTTTATTTGCTGCGCGATCGTTTATTTATTATTCAGAGGCATTTGTGAAGGCGTGCGTAGCTTACGCACGCCTTGTCTAATTCACTTTTCTTTATCTAATTAACTTCGTTTAAAACGTTATTTCTACTTAAGTTCTTTCTTAATTTTTTTCTGTTTTTACACATCTGCAATTATTTTGTCAATCATCTTAAAATTTTACTTAAACTTTTTTGAGTTGAACAACGCGTAACCTATGTCTTATTTGGTAAAATTTCTGGTTGTTTATTTTATTGTATATTAGTCTTGTAGGTATTTTTTTCTTTTTAAACACTTTCCATTAATTATATTAATTTGTCAATATCCTCTGACCTCATGCATTCTTTCTTCTGGAACCTGATTACATGATTCCCTTATTACTTATAACTAAGATATGATTTGACTCTAACATTGGCCTGTCTATGACGATTCTACTTTTTCGAATTGTAATTCAATGTTTTAAATCCCTGTCATATTAATGCCAGATAATTCCCGTGCATTGTATTGAAATAGGTATGATTTTTCATGACCTTCCCTTAACTCATTATTATCTCCCATATGTGGTTTTAATGTGTAATGATATAATTTTAAAACATAGTCATGGTTTCGCTGTCTATCACCGTGATGATTTATCCTTCCAATTTCTGCATTATCCTTAACCAATTGCTTTTATCTATAATATTCCTTCTTTTGGTAGTGTTAATTTTCATCACAATTTTTCTTTAAAAGATGAATTACTCGCCTTCGAAGTCTACCATCATAGTTAACTGAAAACCCTCATTGCAAACAGTTTACTACTATGTCTACATATAATTACAATACCGTAGATAGATATAGATAGAGATTTGAACACCGGTTTTCTTTTAAATGTAATGCAAGCCCAACCAACTATGGAATAGTTTTAACTCTATCATCTCATCTTACACCCTTTCTTTAAAACTTTCCACATTAATAATTATTGCTTTATCTTATCATTTCTTCTCGCAAGATATTTATTTTAAGGGCGAATACCCGCTTCTGGCTTATCCAACCAAAACCTTATCCTTTTTCAACTCAAAATTACGCAGTCTTACGATAAACCTAAAAACAGTAACAAAAGACGTATTGACCTAAAATCGGTTTTGCTAATCCTATTAACTAGTAAGCGACGTCAAAGTTAAATTGAGTAAGTTTGTGAGTTCCATAAGCGCATAAGGAAATCAACGACAATCATGATATATGTATATATATGTGGGTGTATATATATATATATATATATATATATATATATATATATATATATATATATATATATATATTAAGATCGAGGCTTCATATTAAGATCGAGGCTTCTGAAATCTTTGAAAGTTAGATCTACATTAAATTCAGGGATCTTCTATTAATTAGTAAGCAAATTTAACAAGTAGATGGTAGTTATAGTAAACAAGTTGAAATGTTTATTTCAAAGATTCAAAAATGTTTTTTAAATCTGTCTAATACCATTTTACTTTTTGTATTGAGAAAACGCTATCTTATTTTAAAAAAACAGTGTTCAAATAATTTTGGTAACTATTAAAATTAAAACTGATCGAGAGAAAATGGCTCACGTAGTCCATCTTGCTTTGAAATATGTTTTAAACGTCTTTAATCGTTTTATTTGGTAGCGTAATTTTTTGAGAATTTAGCTAATGGATATTTTCTAATTTTATATGATAGTGACTAAAAAAACGACAGACAGCTCTATTATGAGGAGAAAACGAGGAAAATTAATTGAAGATTTACTATCCATAAAACACGTAATGCGACTACATTATTACAAGCACTTATTAGTTATAAGTGCATTCGTAAACTCCAAGCTGGTACAAAACAGTTAGTTTGAAGTAATTTTGAGTGGTGATGAAGAAAAAAAACTAGACTTTAATGTATAAAAACTACGAACCTATTCTTTTGGACTAGATGTAAAAAACCTTAATGTAATAACTTAGGATTTGCTTAAAAAATAGTATAACATATGAAAAGAATAAAAAAATTGGTTAGAAAATTTTTAATTTATAACCTATATTCCAATTTTACGGAAATCTGAAGGGACTTCAGCAGCTTAAGTAGCAGGGCTTATCCATACATTTATTGATTGAGCTAGTATCCAAATATAAGCTATTTTGAAAGAAATTGGAGCCACACAATGCATTTGATAGTAGTGAAATTTGCATAGTAATGAAAGTGTACATAAAGAAAGTGGATAAATGGAGAAAAACTTTGTACCTCTTGGTTTAAAAAAAGTAATCAACGGCCGTTCAACAATCTGCTTTGGTTTTTATCCAGTGATTGCTTTACTCACACCAAAAACTTTGGAATTATAAATTTAGGATAAGAAAATAGAGTACGCATCCTTCTATGTCCCCCTCGCGTTGTCCGCCTTTGGACTTGGGGTTTATAAAATAGCTTTCCACCAGGAAGAGTAATAATTCATTTAGGAGCTATTACAAAAGCTATCGAAAATACAGCAAACCTGCCAATAACTTTACTGGAAGACAGCGATCTTAAAGTCTTCACCATTCCTTATTTTTGGTATAATGATACTGGGAAAGCGCCAAATCCGCAAGTATTACTTCCAAGCCCCTTTTTTTGTTTAATTCATTGGCTACAAACAACATAATAGAATTAATCAAAATCAAGTTAATTTTGTTAAATACAGGGAAAGAAGTTTGGAAACACTGAAACATAAGTTTACTCATTTGATATATGTTAGTAGTACGATAGAGAATGCATAAAGAGGCAGATACACAGAACACAGAAGAACAGGTAGACAATATACAATACTACAGTTATTCTCTCTTGAAATATAAGTAGTAACGATAATAATAATAACAACAACCTAAACAATGACGACAATAATTACACTCTTAATCAACTTCAACAACATTAATCCTAACATCCAGAATAATCACCTGAGAAAACCACACTTGTGTAATGAAAATTTATAAGTTTATAAAATAATTAAAATTTGATTATGGTGTTTCGAAAATAAAAATGTCTATGTTTACGTCTGGGGCAACCATCGAATTCAATGTTGTAAGCGGATGAGATGACAGTACGCCGATCAAAAGTCCCCATCAGTTGCATCGACGGGACAGACACAACGCGGAAAAAACTACTTCAAAATCAGGAGATATGGTAAATATAGACTTCCTTTGTATCACATACGCACCGTACCCCAATTAGAACTCAAATATATTATGTACACAATTTGCGTGCCATACCTATATGTCTGGTGCATATGGCTGGTGCGGATATCATTTCATAAGGTCCAACAGCAGCCTTTCGTTATATCTATGGGAGAGAATTAGCTAAAAATTTACCCATAAATCTTTAGATAATAAAGCAGTACATTACTCCTACATTACTCGGTATTATACTCGGATGCCTCGATACCTCGGATGGAAATTATAAGTGTTCCTTGGTTTTTTTTCCACGGAAATCTAATACAAGGTGGTATTTTAAATACAACAATCAAGCATAAACTTTATGTTTTTTAATATAAATAAGTCAGAGAATTGTAATATAAAAGGTAAAAGTCGTGACGTAAGTCTCAGAAATAGATTGTAAGTAACAAACTAAAATTCAAGAATACGTATCTGAAAGTTAATCAAATGAAATGGCATTGAAACTAGATTCTTTCCGTAACTTAAATATTATGCGTTACCAAGGGTAAGGTTAGCGCTTTGCTGCAAGTATTTACTTGGTAAAGCTACATACGGAACACACTGTTAGGCGACTGAAGATGTTTCTTCATCGTGATATTTAGATTTATATCGTAAAATTAGGGTAATCCATGTCGTTTCGTTATTTATTGGCTAATTCATTTTATGGTTTTGGATTTTTTTGTTTATGTATTTTGCACAAGTTTCCATGAAATTTATTATAGACAAATTCTTAATTCAAATTAATATATAGGCTACGGTTTAATTATAATTCCAAAAGAATTTAACTTTGTCATTTTATTCTATAAAAGTAATTAATACTGCAATATGCCAATAAAGACAAATCCTTCGTTCATGTGTGTGCAGAAGCTTAAAACTTGCATTCAAATCCTACCGCTTTAATAGAAAGTCGACTCGGGTGATTCAAATCCTATCGCCTTAATAGAAAGTCGACTCGGATGAAGTTGCAGGTAAATGTTGTGTTTGCTGTATAGTTTAAATTAATATATGTAACTTATATTTATTTTGTTTATGTTTTAAAAATATTCAATTTTTATACTTAACCTTTTTTTTTTCAAAAATTGTATCAAGAGATGGTTCAGAATTAAACAAGAACGTTAATATCAATGTTAATAAGCTCACTTTGTATTTGTGTTTTTAGCGCTGTCTCCATATGTCAGCTGCGAATAACACTAATACTCGCGTATGTAAATAGTCGAATACGAAACGCGGAACAACCAGCCATTATTTATAATACGCGGGCTGCGGTTCACGCCATCACTCGCTCGTTTAATTATAGCTTTGCGTTGTAAGAAGCACTTCTCCATATTGGTTACGGGTGCGATGTTGCCTCATAAGTTACCCTGTATTATTTTTTTTGTTTACTATATGAATTTGCATAAATGAGTCTTGTCGCAGAAGAGTGAGCTGAGTTTTATTTGCTTCACTTGTTTTGTACGTAACATTTTGTATCGGCCGAACACTTCTTTTAACATTTTTAGTAATTATTTGAAACTACAATGTTTGCAGCACATTTAGAGCATATTTTGCAGAAATATTGACCAAGATAGGCATTTTAAAATGGTGAAAAATAAATTTTCTTTGGACAAGTAACGCAGTAAAATTTGTAGATAATTGGCTTCAAAAATTATTTTAAATTGTATGCTGAATATTTTATCAGAGATTGATTAAATTTTTACAGATGTATATTTTTAATTTAAAAAATGTTTATTAAGGTGATAAAGAATTTGCTTTTAATGAACTTATACCAACTCCGAAGGTAACATTGCACTACTGCGCACCGGTCGAAGAGAAAAATTGGGTTATATTATAATTAACTAGGTAAAGTAATAATTTCTATTGATTCATTTAATTTAATTATTAGCTATTGGCACTAGTTGATTTTACTTAAATTGTTTAAATAAAGTCTTTCCAGACTATTTAACCTATTGGACATTTTTCTAAGAAGACAAAACTTAGCTAGTCAAGTTTAATTAAGATATATAAGTTAAGTGCTGTGTTGAGCGGTACTTTTATATCCAATATCGTTAGGTAAAATAAAGTGACAGTGAGTTTTCGTATAACTATCATATTAATTATACTATCGATGTCACAGTTTCATAAAATGGAAGTGCATGTTATGCACATGCACAGGACAAGAGACATTTGCCACCCACACACAATACTATTTATGCGGAAAGGAAAGGGGAAGGGGAAGGGGAAGGGGAAGGGGAAGGGGAAGGGGAAGGGGAAGGGGAAGGGGAAGGGGAAGGGGAAGGGGAAGGGGAAGGGGAAGGGGAAGGGGAAGGGGAAGGGGAAGGGGAAGGGGAAGGGGAAGGGGAAGGGGAAGGGGAAGGGGAAGGGGAAGGGGAAGGGGAAGGGGAAGGGGAAGGGGAAGGGGAAGGGGAAGGGGAAGGGGAAGGGGAAGGGGAAGGGGAAGGGGAAGGGGAAGGGGAAGGGGAAGGGGAAGGGGAAGGGGAAGGGGAAGGGGAAGGGGAAGGGGAAGGGGAAGGGGAAGGGGAAGGGGAAGGGGAAGGGGAAGGGGAAGGGGAAGGGGAAGGGGAAGGGGAAGGGGAAGGGGAAGGGGAAGGGGAAGGGGAAGGGGAAGGGGAAGGGGAAGGGGAAGGGGAAGGGGAAGGGGAAGGGGAAGGGGAAGGGGAAGGGGAAGGGGAAGGGGAAGGGGAAGGGGAAGGGGAAGGGGAAGGGGAAGGGGAAGGGGAAGGGGAAGGGGAAGGGGAAGGGGAAGGGGAAGGGGAAGGGGAAGGGGAAGGGGAAGGGGAAGGGGAAGGGGAAGGGGAAGGGGAAGGGGAAGGGGAAGGGGAAGGGGAAGGGGAAGGGGAAGGGGAAGGGGAAGGGGAAGGGGAAGGGGAAGGGGAAGGGGAAGGGGAAGGGGAAGGGGAAGGGGAAGGGGAAGGGGAAGGGGAAGGGGAAGGGGAAGGGGAAGGGGAAGGGGAAGGGGAAGGGGAAGGGGAAGGGGAAGGGGAAGGGGAAGGGGAAGGGGAAGGGGAAGGGGAAGGGGAAGGGGAAGGGGAAGGGGAAGGGGAAGGGGAAGGGGAAGGGGAAGGGGAAGGGGAAGGGGAAGGGGAAGGGGAAGGGGAAGGGGAAGGGGAAGGGGAAGGGGAAGGGGAAGGGGAAGGGGAAGGGGAAGGGGAAGGGGAAGGGGAAGGGGAAGGGGAAGGGGAAGGGGAAGGGGAAGGGGAAGGGGAAGGGGAAGGGGAAGGGGAAGGGGAAGGGGAAGGGGAAGGGGAAGGGGAAGGGGAAGGGGAAGGGGAAGGGGAAGGGGAAGGGGAAGGGGAAGGGGAAGGGGAAGGGGAAGGGGAAGGGGAAGGGGAAGGGGAAGGGGAAGGGGAAGGGGAAGGGGAAGGGGAAGGGGAAATACACCGAGCATCGCTCGGCCACCTGGTACTATACACACACACACATTTATGTATTTATTTATATATATATATATATATACATATATACATATATATATATATATATATATATATATATATATATATACATATAAAACATTAGGTCCGCAACTAATAATGAAATACTAATTATAAAATTATTAAGAGTTTTTAATTTTAAAAAGTCTTCATAATTTTAAAGTATTTTTAATATTACAATCAATTTGGAATTTCAAAATAGAGTTTTAAGTTTTCACTTCTGTAAACAGTCCTCATGACT
Source organism: Druceiella hillmani (assembly GCA_039881145.1). Taxonomy (NCBI): domain Eukaryota; kingdom Metazoa; phylum Arthropoda; class Insecta; order Lepidoptera; family Hepialidae; genus Druceiella; species Druceiella hillmani. The sequence continues at coordinate 6,446,196 of JAYKKI010000044.1, read as the reverse complement.
GCTTCCGATTTTTTTTTCCTCCCTGTTTACTTTCACATCTCATTCTTTTCCTTTCTCCTTGCGACGTATAAAATTCAGCGCTTTTTGAAATCATTATTATTTACGCTATTGGTTTCGCTATTAATAGTATTTAATACAAATATTGTCAAAATAATAACTATTCAGTTGGCAGTGATCGCTTTCTTCAATAAGTCGACTCTACGTTCATTTATGATAAATCAGCTGCACCCACCTCCAATTCGCCAATATTTGCCCGCGTGTGGACCTGGAATAATTATTAACTGTAACTATAGAAAATTTTGTTAACTGCCAGATTATTATATGTAACGCCATCAAATATAATAATTATGAAAAACCTTTTTTATACATATTGTATTCAAATTTCAAATTGTTACATCGTCTTTTTAGTTTACTAATTGCGATTAAAAATAAGTGTTCACCTCAACGTATAGCACATATATGCAGTGAAGTAGATACGTACTTTTATGGTTATATTACCCCAGACCGAGCAGAATCCACTAGTAAGAATTTCGACGAAACTTTTCTTGCGTGACGCGTGAAGAAACAAATACGCTCACAGGTAGATGGGTAAACATTAAAAAAAAATATTTTTTGTTATATTTCATCTGTAGCGTGCCTTAAATAATTGTTTTATATGTATCTTCAGTTCACAGGTATGCCAATTCTACAGATTTGTTATATGTGTAATAATGTATGTAACAATCAAATTTATTCAAAACTTACACCAAACTTACCGAAGCACTTAAATTATAAGTATAGGACATTGATTCAAGTTTTAAACAAACTGAGGAAATATTGTACTTAAGTTTATGATGAATACATGAAATATCGAAAAATTATGTCTGCCCTCAGCCCACATTTGGGTCCCTTATTCAGCAGCCTTATTAATCCTTACTTCGGCCACATTCCTGATACTTCATACTAGCGAAGAGATTTAATTGCCTACACTATTATATACGTACTCGCCTATCCGTATCCGTTTGTGTGCATGCGTAAATTAATATAGGGGTGCTGCAGCGTGCAGATAACGAATATTTACTATCACTATACATCAGCCTTGATCATTGCGAGCAATCGTGCCGATCGAGCAAGTTGACGCTATATATCAGCAACACAGCTGCTTCTCTTTCTAACCAATAGCGTCGTTTGAAAGATTGTCTCGATAGCACGCTGGCGCGGTAACTTTGTATTGGCGTGCACGTCTTTTTTCTTACCTAGTTCTAAAAATGTAATCTTAAATAAAAACAAGTAAAGTTAAATAAAAATAAATTTTGTTTATTTATAAATGTGGTACACTGAAATATTCTCTTCGTTTTTCTTTTCACTTTATTACATTTATTTCAGGTGAAAGATCTCATAATAAACAATATAATAAGCCTATGGCCGACACCACTTCGCGTGCAAAGAAAACAATGACTTTTAGGAACAGTTTGAAATTCAAAACTACTCAGTGACATGTTCGTAGACATAAAATTATAGGTACTAACCAAATAAGTTGGTGACATAAAAAAACATTAGTTACAACAAAGGGAGACAAAACAATTTCTTATCTTCAGTGATTTTATTGCTTTCTAAGAACTCCTACACAGCGCAATGACGGACCATTATATTGAATTATTATAAGTAGTTATCAATAAAGACTCAATTACACAAGTTAAACTCGACCAAATATCGCAAAATTGAACAAATCACACGTGCATGCAGCAAGCGCGGAACCTAGGAACGCGTACCATGTATCGTACCTGCGGGTGACGGTAAACTGGCGAGGAAGTGAGTGTCGCTTCTTCACGCAATGATTGTTAATATTCTTTGTTTCAGCTTTGGCCACGCTGATTTTATCAATGTATATCTGAGTCGAAACTTCATCCTGCAGTTAGAAAATTATGTAGCGTTATATAATGATGTAGATTTGTACATTACACATTTACGTAATTACTACGCATTGGGTACTTACAAATTACTCTATTGTTGCCGTACTAACACGACGTAAATAAATTTTTAAAAATAATAAATTTGCATATATCAAATTTGTATTGATGAAACGAGATACAATCGTCATTAGTTAAGTAGAGTTTACGTGTTGGGTACACAACACACCGACTGAAAAAAATTCAATACAATATTTTGGTTTTCGATTACGTTGTTATATTCCTTATAATTTTTTTGATAAATTTTAATATAGGAATTGCCCAATTCCTAAATGTTATTATTAGCATAGACCATAAAATAGGTAACAACCAATTTTATGTAGCCCAATACTAAATCTACCAAAGTAATTAAATTAAAATTTTAAATAAATTAATGAAAAAAGTAAACTTATGTTGAATACATACATCATCAACAATTTCATACATTAAAGAAGATGGACAACCACGTCTGCTTATATGCAGACTATTTAGGCATTTACCCTACCCACACCACCCTATACTTCAACTCTGGTCTTGCCCATTTCGTCAATATATGTCCGTTTGAAAAAAAAATATGGGATTAATATAAATCATTATGTATTTACAGCGCAACGAGTAGCTATGCATTGTTTTGTTAAGTAAAATAATTGTAAATTCATTTTGGAAATATTAGATTTCCATATTTATCTTTGAGTTCACCGATCCATATGAAATAAATATAAATGTTAGTTTACAAATGTCATATGAATAATTTTTTGAAAATATTACATTTTCTATGTTCTGATCGAATGTACAGGTTCCAGCAAAATAAGAAATTAATGTTATTTTAAGTCAATAACTACATTGTTAAAAAAAAATAATTTCAATTGTATCAGTCATTTTTGCGTGATGCGTGTTAAAACAAAATCACGAAAATTGAAAAATGTTATTTTTGTGTCTTATTGCTTATAAGTAAATATTTTTTTGGTAAATATCTTCAATTAATGAATATACTTGGCGTTTATTTTGTAGAAATCCATTATTCACAATTAAATGAAACTACGCGATGTAGTATTATTTCTACTTTCTTTAAGTTCTTTACCACGACCTAGGTTTCGTTCTATTACTTCTTCATCTCTTAGGAAAATCCAACAGCATTTATATGTTTCAAATACAATAGCGGAAGCCGGGTTTGTGTGGGTTTTTCACTGCTTATGTTAGTGAGTTTATTGTAGGGGAACGGTGTAGGTTTTATTATATTTTCGAGAGTTATACGATATACAAGTATTTTACTGAGGGTAATAAATTCAATTGATGTTATACTATGAGGTTGTACACCGGAACATTTGCATTGTAAACAAAACTACTAGTTTTTCATTATATTTGTAGATTAAAAATCAAGGTATTGCTATTACAATTACATGAATTTACTGCTTAGTATCTATATATCAGCATTAAGTTTAATATAATTTGGCTGAAAATAAACCTGAGAACATTTAATATATTAAATATTTCTAAATTGCGTTCAAGCCATTGAAATAATACGAATTAATCGTAAGTCAAACTAACGAATTAATACTAATTATTTAGTAATAAAAAATATTTCCAGTTCATAAAATTTTTCCATGTCTCACAGAAATATTTAATGTATGTTTTTAAATCAATTAAACTAAGCAGAAGAAAAGCAAAGATAATGTTCGACATTATGCTTACGAATTGTAATGTAGTCATAAAATCGTTTTCATTTGATACTTTTAACTCGTATATCGCATAGTCCCTTCATTCGATGGCCTTCTCTCTTGGGTCAGTACACTTGTAATAGCTTAGTGTGTTAACTAAAAACTTTTAGATTTCGAATCGACAATTCGGTCCTGGCGTTAATCCTTTATTTTTTTAATAAAACTGCAATGTTTACTTATTTTTATTTGTTCGGAAAATTCGTTTGGGAGAAAGTAAAATTCTTGTATATTGGAATAAGTTATATTATTTAAATCATCAGTTATTCGATGATTTAAATAATATAACTTATTAAAATTATAAAAGAAGATAATTTGATGTGAAAGAAAATATGATTTAAACATATATTTTATAGAGTTCCTTTGGTCATATTGAACATTTCGGCGTTTCATCACTGACAATAATAGAGAGAGAGAGATTAAAACACGTAAGTTTCTAAAATTCACTGAGGCGAAAAACATGTCTATATTAATTTCTAAGCATAGTTTATTTGGTTAAATGAGAAGCGATGTGAAAGTAAAGATGCATCGTTGTGTTTGTTGTGCTTATGTTAGTTACGATATCTGCTAACATTTACCGGCTTTAAATAAATACAAGGAAGCTTTATATGAAAAAAATACTCACAGGATGATGGGAATGTAAGTCGATGAGATGTTTTCTGTATTTAATATACGAGTAGCAATTTCTTTTATATACTCCTGTATGCTGTATATAAGAAAAAAATGGAGGACTAATAATAATAATGAGTTTCTGCGCCTGTCTAGTTTATAACAAAACGAGATGCATGTTTTACAAATTAAGTACCCCCAAAGTTTACCTCCAATATTTTTTACATAATAGCACAAGGTTATGATTTTATAGGGAGAAAGAGCCAGTTTTGTAAAATAGGTAAAAAGTACTGGAAATACCAGTGATATAAAAAAGTGAAAGCCATTAATTAAACAATTAAGGGCTAAATAAGTTAAGGTACGTAAAAAGGACTATGTATAATACATATTTAATAAAAATGTCTAAATTTAAAATTGCGAATATTTTATATCATTAAAGGAAGATTTAATTGTTTTTCTTGTGGGAGTGCTTTCTTTATTTGGCGCATCAAATCCAAAGTGTTTTCGCGCGGTGTATTTCCATAAGATAATTTGATGTCAATTGTTATGTTAGCATAAACTGACTTAAAATTTGCGATTAGATGTTTTTAGTAAAGATTATTTGGAAGCAGTTAAATTCACAAAATTAAAATTAAAATAAGATCCAGTTGTATCCTACGCTGGATACTTTTCAGATATTAAATGCTTCAGCAGCAAGTGTAACCAAGAGAACAAATTCTAATGGTTTTATAGCTCTTATCACATATGAAAGCAACGGTGGAGGGGAGGAAGCTGTTATTAATATTTATCACAATGTAATGATAGATATAATCACACTTATATAATGAAAAGGAATTTGTTTTTCTTTGCGGGTTTTATAGGAATTCCCACAAAAAAAAATAATACACAAACTTTCTCAATATGATAGCTTACACTTTCTAAGTTGACCTACGATAGCTTATTCTTTATAGATTGCCATATATAATATGTACATACGTTGAACATTTTTTGTGAAATAATAATATCAACTGGATAAAAAGTAACAATTTACATTAAGAACACTAGTAAAACTATTATGAAGACACTAATATATTGTGTGGGAGAATTTTATCAATATTCGGTGTATTTGTTTTGGCAAATATTTTTAACGTTTTATGTTAAAATTATGATAAATAAAATTTAAAATTCTTTTTTCTTTGCAAATGATAATATTTAGGCATTAAAGATGAAAAAACTAAAATTGACCAATTTTTTCTTGTACTTGTTGATGGTTTCCTGCTGTATATTATAGACATAAAGCAACATAAGCAGCATTAATTATAACAGAGCGAATTTTATACATTGAAAATATTTTAAAGGAGTGATTTATTTAGCGTATAGAATGATATATAGAAAGATAGAAGCCAGAAAAACTTTTTTTAGAATTTTTGTGCTAATATTATATACCCATGAGCAATATATAAAAGAAAAAGATATTCTTAATTATACGCAAACGAAGTCTTAGGGACGGACATCTAGTATAAATTAATGTTATACAATACGAAGTATTTTTAAAATAATAAAACTACGTATGAAAGAAAATTTAAAAATTTGTTTGTAAATAAAAAAAAAATAAAACTTGTAACGGTTTATAATAAAAATACTTTAAAAAATTATTAAAAATAAAAAAGCCTATTCAGTATTTTTTAAATTTATTATTTCAATATTTTTTTAATTTTACCCAATATAAAGTGATAAATCTATAATATTTTATTATTACATACCACATGTATGTCAAATCTATGTTTCAACATTTAAACTTTGGGTGTGCAATCAATAGCTCAATTAACAATTTTAAAATTAGTTGGCTTTAAATGTTACGAATTTCAGCGATATCGAATTACAATAGACACTTTACAGAGTCGGAATTACGGCCAAAATATGAAACCTGGAAACAGCACACGCACGCACGCACACACACACACA